>JAVDOI010000005.1:15524683-15949683 GCA_032191485.1 Leptoclinus maculatus
TCAACACATTTTGGGCAAAAATCGTGATGTGATTTTCAAATGTGTGAATTGTGAATAAAGTAGTCTCAGTAAGAGAGTGTCTCAAAAGGACTGCCATGAAATCCAATAAATCACAGTGTACACAAAGCCAGCAGTGCAGCAACAAAACAATAGTGTTTCAACACGAAGCGCCACACTGTAGTGTAAATAAAATAGGACTTTAACTGTCCAAATTTAAGAATAATAATACTGTGTGTTTGTTTATAGCTTGAATTTTTTCCCTTTTGTCTCCCATACCTGTGGTTAGCGGACCTTGCTCCAGCAGCCGAGCCAGGTCCGTCTCCATGCATTCCTGGATGATGTACAGGGCACTCAGCTGGGTCGGGTCTCTGGGCAGCGGTCGTCCAAACGGCGCCAAAACCTCATGGACCCTCACCACATTTTCATGGTGCAACCGGCGGGTGATTTTGACCTCGCGTAGAGCGTGCTTCACCGTCACAGCATCCCGCATCACCAGCTTTTTGATTGCCACACGCTGTCCGGTGCGCTGGTCCACAGCTGAGAGAACCAGGCCTGTAACACCCGTGCCAAGAGGTCGAAGGTCAACAAAGTGACCACCCAGGTCAAAGCCATGGAGGAAGAGAGGGGTGTGCTGTCTGTCCATGATAGCTCAGTCTGAAAGTGTTAGTGAACAGATGACAGATAGATTCCAGGTACCTCAAGCTTGATGGATCCCCACACTATGTAGATTAAACGTGCTTTGTTATTGTCTAATGCACATGATGTTACATCTTTCTGTTGAGTCCAGAACCCTAACTTAAGACTTAGCTGGTGCACATAGATGTCTGTTTTCATGTAGACAAGACCCAAATTCAGTTTCACAATTTATCCGGTGAGAGGTGGTGGCAGTTTTAGGGACCCGCAAATATTGCAGTAGGATTATTTTATCCAGATTTGGGGCCGAGGAGTTCGAGCAAGCAGGTTAAAAAAGAAGGTATTTCCTTCAAGCCTAGGTAGTGTCTTTGTGCATCATCTTCACCTCCTCCTCCTGTCCTTCGTGGGCGTGGGTAGATTCTTAATAAATCAGCCTTTCACTGAGCCAGCTGAGAATCCACTGGGAATCACATAACAACATTTGGGGTGTTTAGGACAAGGAGTGTAAAGCATCCACAGAACATGTTTAAAAAGAACAGGTTTTTCCTCCAACATTTTCCTCTCGACACTTGATGACGATATCTTTCTCTGATCCAAAGATGTTATTTGATGCCTTAGTCTTCTGCAGCAATGCACTCATCTCATCTCTCACTGTATTTTCTTTGCGCACAAGAGATAGTCAGGTTATCAGTGAGTCTTATTACTGTAATACTACCCAGGGCTGGGGTATCCATAGAAACAGCCCTCTGTGTGGCTGATCCTGCTCTTACATGTGTAGATGCATCATGGGACAGCAGCAGGCAGACTCTGCACTCCTCTCTCTCTGTCTCTCTCTCTCTCTCTCTCGCTCTTTCGGCTGTGTTTTTTATGAATCTGTAATCATCATCGACCAGTCAAAGCCTTCGATGGTGAGGTAGAAGAAAGGAGGTGGGTGTTATACGAGTTGTATTCCATGAGTCAGTCAGACAAGTTCATTCAGTGTGAGATCCACAGTTGGACAGCGGGCGAATCCCGGGACTGTGGTACTCTCTGTGTGTGCATGTGAATAAGTGTGCATGCGTTTAATCCCCTCAGTAATTTGCTTTTCCTGTTGCCTTCTGAATGTAGGGATTTCAGCATCAGGTGGTGGTCACCGTGGAAAGATGCTGCTATTGGGTGAGTCGCTCAACACATCTGCTGCCGCTGCTGCTGCCGCTGCTGGAGAGGAAAAGAAGAACTGGGGTGAACAGGAGAGAAGATAAAGATGAAAGTTGCACAGCAACAGAGCCAGTGTGTTAACAGAGTCTGTCCCAGGAGGGTTGCCGTTACATAACACTGAAAGGCAGTGAAACCTAATCTACACCAGCAACTTTATGCATAATCACGTCAATTCAATGATGCTTTTAATATCTGCTGTATGACGCTTCTGACATTTCCAAGCATGGGGGACAATTTGACAGGACGAAGTAGTTTATCAGGGCAGCACCGTTTTCAATGAAAAACACTTTTCTTGTTGCATTGTTTGCATCACACAACATAACATTTTGTCTGATTAAAGGTTAATAAACCTACCTGACATTTTAGTTATATTTTCACCCCTTAAAAGGGTCATATAGTGGTAGGAAACAAACACATTCACTTTCCCGCACCCTTAGATCCCTGGGCTGTAAGAACTCAAACAATCCATCAATCCATAAAACAAATCCCTTTGCTGTCAAAGGCCTGAGGGCAGGCTTGAGTATTAGCTCTCTCCCTCTCTATACCTTTCTAGAAACACGGGATGTGCTCTCAATAACAGCCTTCAAAATACTTACAAACACACTCCATGTAAATGTTAACCTCCATCGGGCTGACTGTCGGAGGCTGAAAGAGTGTGGGGTGAGAACAGAGAGACAGAGAGAGAGAGGAAGCGTTGACAGTGTTGCTGGGTGGGAGGCGCAGCACTGGGCTAACTTTATATATAATGCATAACCACTGGAGATGGTGCTCGGTGTTCGCTCTGTGCATTTATTTTCCATATTTCTTAAAGCTATGCAACTAGAATACATGTTACAAATAATAATGATAATTTCTCTGATGCAGTGCAGTAAAATGTATTAATTTGCAATTGTGAAGAATTGTCAACATTTTTTTTACATATCACACTAGCTTGAAATATCCTTTAATTTATGATAAGGCAGTACATTTGAACTGTTTTCTACACTGAACCAATGATAGTCGATGGGAACAGAGAAGGGTCCATCCTGTTGTACTCTGTGTGCAGCTGCTTCTGCGTCCCTTACTGTTCTCTTTCTTCTTTTTAATTTAATTTACTTCCCAACAGGCGTTCAAGCAGTTTTGGTTAAGATGGGAACCGCTGCATCCTCTCTGCACACTGGCTTCATGCGGCTGCCTTTGTGTGTCTACATACAGTAACGCCCCATCTGACAGAACAAAAACAGAGAGGTTGAAGTGCATAAAACACAAAGCCCCATTTCTTTAAAGAAAGAAAAAACAAGTATACCAACGACAAACAGATCCGTGCTTTTCCCCCCCTCTCAACCAGCTTCACATTGTCTTATCCATGTCAGTATATCGGTGTGGAATAACAAGAGGAAGAAGAAAGAAAGGTAACAGCAGCAACCATCAGTAGCTACTCACCGGAACATCAGGCAGCCGCAGTCCGCCGTCCAGAAACAAAGATCCGGGGGAAAGATAGAAGAGAGAAGAGAGGTCCTTGGAAGGAAAGGAAAGTGAAACACGGCCGCATCTCTCTCTCTCTCTCCCTCTTATGTCTGTGTGATTTAGATGATACACCGGGGGCGATCCGTCGAGATGAGATAAGCCAGAGGCTGCTATAGAGCCGGTTATTGTGGGCGACTGTCCGCTCTCTGTCAGAGGAGTGATCTGCGGGAGGGAGGAGAGAGGGATCACCCCGATACAGATACATCTGCCAGACCTCAGTGGCTTCACACACTATCACATTGCACCATGGATGATTAAACCCCTCTCACACTTTTTTTTTCTCTCTCTCTCTCTCTCTCTCTCTCTCTCTCTCTCTCTCTCTCTCTCTCTCTCTCTCTCTCTCTCTCTCTCTCTCTCTCTCTCTCTCTCTCTCTCTCTCTCTCTCTCTCTCTCTCTCTCTCTCTCTCTCTCTCTCTCTCTCTCTCTCTCTCTCTCTCTCTCTCTCTCTCTCTCTCTCTCTCTCTCTCTCTCTCTCTCTCTCTCTCTCTCACGAGCGCCCTTACCCGTAACCTCTCCAAACCTACCGATGAAATAAAGTAACAATATATGAAAGTTAGAGGGGTCATATTTAACTCTATTTAAGGACAGTCCAAATCAGCCTCCATCGTATTCTAGCTGGATGATCATACCATCCAGACATGCATGTGCAGCATTTGTGTTTGAGATTTCCCCCAGAGAGAACGCAAGAGAGGATCCTTTGTTCATGGAGAAATAATATTGTTTACAGCAGCAAGGATGACATGTGGGGGAAATGTCATGGAGCCCAATGAGAAATAAAGGTTTGTTCAAGTTGTACAAGAGATATGTAGAAAGTCTATACTGTTGGGGGATACATATAAGCATATCACCTCTGTGAGATGAAACTTAAAAACACTAAAAAAACAGCTTGATTACACTGGAAATTCAATTATTACCATTAAAATGAAACAAAAATGAAAACAACAATTATTGTGCGTTGTCTGAGGTTATTATTATCTCTGGTAGAATTCTCATGAAGGGTCCATGTGTGCCTCCGTTAGTGAGTGACTGTTCACCTCGGTGTCTGTCCTCGGCTAATCTCGTTTTCTGCTGGAGCAAACTGCACAATATTTTAGTGCCCAGTAATGGCTGCATGCTCAAGAACCTCTCGAGGTTGCGGTGACTCACACTTTCTCAGAACACCTTTCATTGCCAGTTTCATAAAGCCATTCTGCTGACTCCTCACTCATGACTCTTAACCGGCGCCTGACCAGTAGGGACCACTAGTGATAACAAAGCTAAGTGCATCCTCGACCCCCCCATCTGCTACTCTGTGCTCACAATGGGAGACAGTTTGCTGTGTGTTTGGCTAACAGCTAACGGAACTACTTGTGCACACACTGCTGTGTACCTCACAGCTGCAGTTTGTGTTTTGGACGGTGTGTTCGGCTAACCGCTAACCTGCCGCAACTCAGCCGCTGCTAAGCAGGCAGAACGCTTGGTGAGTTATTATTGTTTTTGTCAAGATTGTATGACGTGTATTATAAGACAACTTCGAGACGATTGCCTGCATACATCGCCGCTTGCTTTTGAGATTGTATTAAGAGCAGGAATGGTTCTGGTGTGCTATTTCGGCTTCATTTTTCATGGGTGAAAATGAACACAGAGTGGAAGACATCTAAGGTCACAGGAATCCACAGCATCCTGTGACCTTGATAGTAGAGTTAAAGATGTCCACTCACCAACCTGGAGACGGCACTGTCTTTTTACTTTTGTTATTTCATTGGAAACTTTTAGTTACATTTTCAAAGGTTATGCAGAAATCTGATGAATAATTTATGCAAGCCATCAAACGATGGGTCAGTGATTCCTTTGTAACAACAGAGGGCAGGTTGTAATCAGAGAGCTGGTGCTGTTAGTAAAATGAAAGTGACAGAGAAATGCTCACCCCTTACCAAACAACAACTGTGAAGCTCTCAAACAGACTTGACATCTTCCAGGTGTGTATCTGCACCTTTTCCTGTGTGTTGGCCAGATAAGACGAGCTTTCTAAGTGGAATATAGTGAAGAGGAAATTGTCAAATATTTTTGTCAAAAAAGTATTCTTTTGATGTTTTTATTTGGTGACAAGGAAAGCTGTCAGAAAACATATGGAAGACCATTTTGCATTAAATAAGATAAAAGTCCTTTCTTTCCCTTTCAGAATCCCCTTTGTTCTTGAAATCCCATAAAGCTATTAAAGCTATTTCATCATCTTATTTACATTCCAACCAGCTCACATCAAAGTATCGCCTTTGACCGATCAGTCTTCTTGTCTCTATGTCAGGGTTTTGATATGCTTTCATCATGACTGGGACTTACAGTGGTGCCACACAAAGGCACGAAACAATACTTTCTACTGTTTTATGTGTGCATTTTTGATTTTACTGCACTGGCACAGCTTCTGAAGCACTGCAACATCACAACCTGGTGTTATTTCTAACTAATACTGTAGATGAGATGGCAGCAAATAAAACTGTGCTATGATGTACCAGCCAAGGTGAAAGTTACAAAAATAACTTCTTGTTGGCATTTTTAAGTAATTTGTACTTCAAATAGAATAGTAGCTGGAGACAGAGGGAAAGTCATTAGCCACTGGAGGTTAGGCAAAAACTAGATACAAATCACTGGCATCTTTTAAATAACTCTGCTCACGAGAAACACTGAAAAGAACCAGAAAAAAAAAGAGAAAAGGAAAAATACAAGTACAGGAAGAAAAGAAGAGGCAGTAGTAGACAAGCTACTTAAATGCTGTATTTCAGCCCTCTGTAATTAACATCTGACGAATGGAGACATCAAAGTGTCAGGGGTGGGTGCCTATTTACATAAACACACACACACACACACACACACACACACACACATACACATCAGGACCTGCTCCTGACCGTGACAATGTGTGATTACTTTTTGTGAGTCTGCCCTGAAAAGAAAGAATCAAAATCAAAACCTTGAAACCGCACTTGTTCCCCGTTTGTTTGTATCAATGCCTCATAAAGAGGAGGAAAAGCCCACATCATCTACTATGTGCTACAGTTCCAAAACAAACTGGATGGAACTGTAAGCCGGGTTCTTTGCTACTTGTTTGATGTAAAATCTGGCAGATTTGGAACTAAACAAATCCAGAAAATGCACTTAGTTTAGAAATGTTACAGTCATGAAGGAATTCACTGGACACAGTCACAGAGAAACTGCCTGTTGATCTACGTTCAGCACAGAGTGAGCAGCAGTATTGTGTATGCGTCCTCCTCAGATTACTTCCCTCAAACAGATCCCTGTCTAAGTAGGAAAGAAAATAAATAAATTAGAGGTCAGGCTGAAATTTCCATGTGACAACATCTGGTTTAGTCCACTGGGTGCGTGAGGAATATTTTTCCAGAGATGTGACGGCCCAAACAGCAGAGAGACAGACAGATGAGGGCACATCTGTAGGTGTGCAATGATAACTCATAAGGGAATAGCAAATGCTACAATGGAAAATCATACGCACAAGCAGCTCTTACCCCAGTTTGTTTTTACCTTTAAGGTGACAGACAGTGAAGGCTTAACGCAGTGGTTTCTTTAAAACAGAGATGAAAATCAGATTTACACCTCATGATATCCCATTATTTTATTTGAAGGACTAAAATTCTGATATTTAAAGATACGCTCCATTGATTTTACATATGAAGTCCAGTTTACTTGCTACAAGAAGGCTACTACTAGGCCTGTAGTATGTTTAAAAGTGTAAAGCATAAACCTGATTATGTCATCAGGGTTATTTCAGAGTTGGCTTGAGACTTTACATTTTTGACAGAAAGCCAGCGTTACAAACTGTTCGTGTGGGGTTTGAAAAAAGTGGGCATTTAGGAGGAAGGGTGCCCCAACTTTATAGAGGTCCAAAATCACTAGAACACCCCTGTAATTAAAGGGGAAGGTGACAGCAAGGTGTATGAGCTTTCTCTCGCAGGCTTGGTTTACTTTCTTCTGTCTTTATTTTGGTAAACTTATTTATAACTTATATAATAATATATTAAACCAAGGGGAACATCAAAACACAGCACAATCCTACATCAAAACATCCACACCCACCAAAATCTACACCTTAGTTATAATACAAAGACAATGAGAAAAGCAATCGAGTGAAAAGTATCTATAACTATCTATTATTGTCAGAACCCCTAATAAGCGTTGACCTTACAGATAGGTGGTCTTGGTAGGAGATAAGGATGCAAATAAACCCCAAATTTAAAAAAAGGTAGAGAAAGATGCATGACAAGAGAGAAAAGGTGAGCTGAGAAACAGACACATACACAGAGATAAACAGACATGAGAGTGAAAGACAGACAGGTGGAACAGACAGCTTAAGGAAGGATGGAGCTGACAAGGTTATCCTGTCCTGTGTGTGCCAACAGTCCTCTCTGAAAAGGACGGGCCTGTCTAAATGTCAACACAGCCAGGAGCAGCAACGATATGTACTGAATAAGATATGCAGTCGAGAGATACGAGAGGGACACTGACTGAGGCAGGGCAGCAAGGTCGTTTACAAGTGACCTAAGTGGAGGTCATTAATACAGCAGCACACACACGCAGGCACCCGCACACACGCGCACACACACGTTGTGAAGTGTTTTGTCAATATGAAGCAGATAAATAATTGTGCGGCTTTGAGCTTTGAAACATCTGCAAATCCATGTACCATTGTTTGAAAACAGACTTCCTGCATGCATTTGTCCTTAAATATACAAAAACAATAACTAATTTATCTTCTACTACCTTCGAACAGAGTAGTTGTCTTTTAGGCCCCTCCACCACGACAAATGCTGGTTTTGACTCTAAACTCAGAGCAGGTTCTTTAACACCACCTGCAGGATGTTCTTTGTTACTGCCACTACACATACAACAGCAACACAGGCTATGATGCATGATAAAGTGTTGCAGTTGATGCTAATGGATATCTATTTATTACAGGGATTAGGAACGGCAAATGGAGAGACAATAAGGTTGATACATAGCTGGTTTGAATGCATCACAAATGAAAATGGTAAAGAAACACTTTAGATTTTAATTAAACTAATGGTTTAAATGAGTTAACCACAGGCTCAACAACAGGTGACCTATCCTTTAATCTGAGCTCTGCGATGATTGATGACTATAATGAGCATGGACATATACTCGCATTAATCTTTCTGAACACTGACAAGGTTTATGTAAGGTGAACACTACTATCTTCCGTATGTACGGCACTAAGGGCCTCTTCATCAGCAGTCAAGAGGTAAGAGAAGAGAGATAACCACTATGGGACACGTTTCATGTGATGCTCTGCAACACTGGTCTGCTGTTAAATGATCCCGCTTTTTGAAAATAGGCTAGGAAATGACACAACACGACGACAGGATTAGACACAGCTGTTTCCCCCTAATGTTATAATCACACATAACACATGTGTTCAACTGCCAGTATGACCCATCTATATAGAATGATGGAAGATTGTAAAAACACAAAAAACAACACAATGAACTGCTCCAAACTCCAAATTATTGTGAAATGTTCACCCATTTTAATTTAGAAACATAATAAACACAACCAAAGTCTAGCTATTTAGAATTGTCACATAACTCAATACAGTTAACTGACCATAAAACGTGTGCATGTGTGTGTGTGTATATATATATATCTTTTTTTTTTTAATATTAAATTGAGTCATTCAGTTGGCTATAAATATTGCAACCCTAAAGAAACCATTAAACCGCTGTCCTTTTGTTCACAATCACAAAAAGCTTAAAATATAGTTTGAAGTCCTTCATCAGCTGGGCTGAAACAGTACAGAGACATTGGGCCACTCAACCTTATGGAAGCTCTCTAAAGTGGAAAATGTAGACAATAATAACTCAAACTTGAAAACCACATTTAGCAAAATGATTTAACAAGTCAGAGGAACATTCGTGCTGCTTTCATACGTGGAGGAATGCTCTGGCAAGATCCCCTTAATATTGAGACACTGTCTGCCACTTGTGTGTTACTGCTGATTGAGTGGTCAGCAAAACCTAGTCAAGCAAAACTAAGAGGTGGTAGGTGGTTGCATGAAGTGGTTTAGGCATACAGAGGCTGGTAGCCGCTCCTCCGGCTGCCGGTTTTACAGGTGATCACACAAACGCTCAGCATCCCAAAGAACTGCAACAGAAGAGATAAAGGTAGTCAGACTCAAGCTCTGAAAATCTATTTTCTGGAGGCTCATGTGATATGTGACGGGACCAGGTCAAGTACTTTAATTTTGTATATTTGAATAGATTATTCAACATATTGCACATTTAGTAGGTGTAACGGACTACTGTTGTTCCATGATCCGTACGGTTCGATTAATTACACAGTTTAACATTAACCATAAAATGTAGTTTTGGTGAGAAACTCTAGTTGTTTGAAGGAAATGTTTTCACAGCAATATAAAATGGATATTAGAGATAACTTATGAGCCGTTTAACTTCCTAACACTAGCTCAAAGCAGCTTATAATACATCATTAAAACTACTAATGACAAGATTTGTTTTTATCAATTAAAATACAATCTTTTATTTCCTTATCATTTGAATTGTGTGTTTTCATGAGGGGAAAAAAATCACTGTAAGTAAAGTAAAAGAATAACATTTTGAATTTTTTTATGGTTTACAGACTTCAGAGTGGTTGGAATTATTTTTGGGACAGTGGCAAACATGTTTTGTCTGACCTTGTAGACCAGCTGCTATAATCAAACAACAATATGGATCATCAACGATCTGCAATTAGTATCGGTGGCAAAAAAAAAAAACGTGATCAGGGATCTCTAAAAGTTATATTTGCTCCCTTTTTTTTTCTCTTTTGTACAGATTTGATCTTTGATCCGAACCGTGAGTGTTATGATCCGTTGCACCACTAGTGCTAGGTAAGGAAATCCATGCACTCGAGAGGTACAACATGGCACAGCGAGGAGAATATGCAGCCGGGTATTCCTCGTCGATACACCATCTATTGCACCGATTGACGTGTCGCACACTGCATACTGATAACAGAGAGTGGGAATTACAGCAACGCTCATTCACAGCTGCTAAACTGGATGTGACCGTCTTTACCTTGATGATGGCGAAGCCCAGGATGACCAGCATGGCGTAACCCAACACACCCTGTAGGAGGCGATCCAGCTTCACCTCACAACCCTAAAATACATGCACAAGTACAGTGAGTGCACACTGTGTATATCATTGAACAATGTCTGTCTGAAGTGTAGCTATTGCATTAATGCCTCAGTGGTGGGAGATTCAATGAAAAATAAAATCCTGTTTCAAAGTCTTCTCCAAGTCGCAGCTGGAGAAGCAGATAAAAGCATTTCTAAAGCAAAACCAAATAAACAGCTCAATGTAACCGCATGTACACACAGTATTTACTGTACGTCAAATAGAGGAATGTGTGCTTCCGTAGTATTTACCTGTGTGTTAAGTTGGTCCGGTTGGTCCAGTCTGCGAGTGCACTGAGTGCTGTTTTTACAGCAGGACGCAGGTACGGTGTTGTTGTTGCTGCTAAACCAGGTGGTGTTGGACCAGCTGGTGTAATTCATGACACCACAGCACTGCAACTGCACAAAGACAAAGATGGGACAGACAGGAGTGAATATAGAACTAAAAGACAACAAAATGAGTCAAAAAGAGAAAAGGAAAGACTTTATGAGACGGTTGCATCATCAACCTATAATGTTAAGCGAGTCACGGTACAGAAAGTTATTTGGGAAATGTGTGATGATGTCTTGGATATTTTTTGACCCTCAGACTTTCAATCGACCTGCTTAATCTTCTACTACTACTGCATTTCACAGAATGACATCGGACAGACCCAGAGCTGTCAATTTGGTGCATTAGGAACACGTAGGTGGAGAGTGCAGAAGTTGTTTATGGATGTTTTTTATTTTTATTTGTATGTAAAAAAAATATATCACCAATAAAATGAACAATATACTGTTTTAGTATCTGTGTCTTAAAAGGCAAGAGAGAGAGATATAGACTGAGGAGTAAAATGAAAGCACAAGAGTAGGAAATGAAAGCATGCGAGAGACAATGCAAGTACTGAGAAACCAAAGCTATTTATAGACAGTAGGATATGACACCAACCTGAGTCTGCAGGTAGTCCACAGCTTTGGTCTCAGCGCCCTGTCCATCATACTTCATGAAGACATCATTCATGGAGCGCTCCAGGTCTGCGTTTATCTGGACAGACATAAGAATAAAACACAATGTTGGCAGCCGCGTACAAATGTGCCACAGCAGAATAAACATACTAACATCATAACATACTGTCAGCAGCAAACATCCTCCTAAATTATTATAAAATTCAATAACCATTCATTTTGCACAAACTTAGCAAAATAAGAAAAACATTGGTGAATGTCATAATCATTGTGAAAACCGTGTATGTGTGTTTCAAAAGATGAATGAGGCCCATTGTGAGACAGAACACACACACATCTGTGACTCACCTTGCCTTTGTAGATGAAGCCAAATACCAGAGCAGCCACTTCCGCTGCAAAGATCCCCATGATGATCAGAAAGAACTGCAGTGAGAGAAAACGGGAGAAAATGAGTGCATAAAATGAACTGAAAGGGTAAACAAAAGCTCATGAACACTCACACACACTTACGAAGCTAAGCCCGACTTTGGACTCCCGCAGTGTGGCGCAGCATCCCACAAGACCAAAAATGAACATCACCACGCTGACGCCAATGATGATAGCTGCTGGGACCACTGTGTACTTGTCCTGAATGAAACTGTCAAAGTTGTCATAGCTCTTGATCACGTAGGCACCGACGTAGGCCAACGCCGCTCCTGCAACCTGCCGGGAGGAGAAACGACATATGTTACACATCGAGGTGTTAACTCACAATTGACAATTTAGCCATATGGTTATGGTGAGAATAAACATTTAACATGTCTGCATACAGATCAGAATGCTCTTCTATTACATGTATAATCAGTTAAGAGCTGAGAGCAAAGAAGAAAATGTGTTCTTTAATTATCAATAGAAGACATTAGTTTTCCTATTTTTCTGTATGTTTGACATAGTTGTTATTCTGGGAATAATCAAACCATTAGTGTACTTCATTTTTGCATTTAACAAAGCAAAACACACATCGATAGAACTGAAGGGATTTGTCACATGATGTGTGTTTTCCTCTCTATGCTGTAGCTGAAAACATGTTCATATTCTGTACATCAAATAGACAACATTTGAGAGAAAAGAACCGTTTTTAAATCTTCCATTCATGAATACTGATATGACATTTAAGTCAGTTTGGTCTTGTTCTGCTGACATGGCATAGTTTAAAAAAAAAAAAAAGTAAGGAAAATAACTTTGATCATCTGCTTGTTGAAAGACTGTTACATAAATCACAGAGAGATTTGTTCTCCCTCTATTATCTGCTGTGATCTCATGTGATGTCACTGATGTGAAGTTATTAAGTTATGCTTTTCATACTTCAGCAGTGAGCTCACCAATCACAAGACTGCTTGTTGGTTGGCCAATTTTGTGCGCACACAGTACAGACTGGAATCACACCGGCCGTTTTGAAACAGATTGTTCCTTTCATTGTAAAATGACGCAATTCTGCTTCTAAAAACCGCAAAGTCTCTCGACAGTCAAACAGAAACTTCAAGAACAGAGATGACTGTTAAGAAAACAACGGCTCTTAAGTATTTAGCCCATCAACAGTTTGAAACTCACTGTATTGAAGCTCAAGTCTGTGATAAAAGAAGCCCAGTAGGGTGGGAAAAAGAAGAGCAAAAAAACTAAATCAACTGCTGAGTAACGAAAACTACATAAATAACACTTCAGAATCTGAACAGCAAATGAGATTTTACTACATACTGTAACTGTTTGTGTGAATCCTGCTATCATATTCAGCTAGAATATGTTGCAAATATGCACGATGGACGGTAAATGTGTGGCAAAAAGATGCCGCCGCTATCCTTTCTTAAAGTCAGAAATCCCCCCTCATGGTGTCTGTGGATCGGCGTCATTGTCAGTATCACTTCCCCTGTAATGGTGTGAGTTATAGATTGTCTTTGTTTCCATTTGTGTGATGTGCGGCCTAACAATCCTCCACGTCAGCCACATGACTCACTTCTGTTAATCACTCCAAAGTCACGGGATCCCTGTGGGGTTGTTACTCTACTAACCCCCCCCACACACACACACACACTGCTCACCCCTAATCTTTCCAGAAAATTCTGATCCTGTGCCTAAGAAGCAGCACAAAGAGGCTTACACAACATACAGCGCCCATGCACGGTGCCACCTCTCTGGAATGTGAGAAACCTCTGAGGCGATGTCTCTCGGTTAGCAGGAGCCGCATGACAGATGTACCAGTACTGTATCTTAGACCAAATCCCAGGGGGAGGACTTGATAGTAGTTTTGGGGGGAGAAAGCAGGACATGATATTTCTGCTCATGTGCTTCCAAACATTCATAGCTCACATTGACCTTTGAACTTGTGATCTTCGCCTTTAATCACCCAATTTGAATAGGGAAAAAAACCATTATCATTACTAAATGATATGATTTAGTAAGGAAGGCAGGGTTTACAGTGAACGAATAATTTGATATTTTGTTTGAATTATGATAAAACAATAAATAATTCTCAATAACTCTTAACCTTGTCCAAAATGTGCACGTTCTCACAGCGTAGACCAGCACTGTTGCTTGATATCCTTGATTCAGTAATGATGGTGAAGCTGACTAAAAGAATTACACCAAAAGCAAACCAAACCAAAAACACCATACTGGTTACTCTCGGCCTGCTTACTGTTAGATTCTAATACATGGATTTAGCTTGTTTAGATTAGCGGGACCAATCCAGATGTGTGTGAAGCTTTGAGACATTTGCTTTAGAAAAGAGATGAGGTCTCTCAATACATGTGTACTGCTTTGCAACAAGAACGCTTCAATGTGTGTCACATAATGTTGTTGGACGGATATGCTGTGTGTAATGCCGGACTGGTGAGAAAAACAAGAAAAGACACCTACAATTAAATCAATATACCTGTTTGAGGTGAGGAAACCTGAAGGGAGACTACGAGAAAGCAATAAACTGCAGGTTGGAGAGAAAGTCTGAGAATGTGGACGTATAAAGTGGATTAAACCAGCTCCATGTTCTCCTTTGCAAATGCACAGTTTTCTCTCTCACAGTAAATCAAATTACACAGACATGAGCCACAGCAGGGCAGAAAGGTTTAGGTCCTTTAAAACCCATTTCCTCTGAAGGGGTGGCTGACAGCTGAGAGTCGTGGTGAATTGGCTGCCAGGAGCAAACAATACACAAACACACATAATGAACTCTGGTCCAACTAAGCTAATGAGTCAGAGTTCAGGCTGATAATGGGACAACTAAACCCGTCTCAGTCACTGATCAGCCTGACCACAGCTGGGCGTAAATGCACATTACAGGAAAATGTTACTCATAGCCTGTAAGGAATCATTTGACTTTTTTCAAACGGCCTACGCAGATCTGAACAATATCGAGATACAGTCAAAATGAGGAAGTAAGCTACAGTGAAGTGATAACGACTCCACCAGTCAGAAAACTGGGGCAGGCTAAGATGTTTATCAGGACATAACTCTGATTTGCAGGGTGTGAACTTAAAGCGCCCAGGACACACAGACTACAGAATAACAAATAGCGACGAGCGACTGAAATAAAGGCGAGGATTGTACTGTGGCAAAGCCGTTTTCAGTTCTCCTTCCTAAAGAGCCTTCGGTATGAATTAAATTCCCTGCAGGTGGAGGATTAACACCGCGCCTTACCCAAAACACCAGGCTGAGGAAGAGGAGGACGGTCTTGGACGTGAAAATCCCGCAGTCCATGTTGTCTGGCGGAGGTGAAGCGGTTGAATGAAGGGGGGGGGCCGTTGAGTCTGCGATGCGGTACAGAGTCTTTATATCGCAGGGCGCCGAGCTGCTGCTTCTCCTGCTGGCTTTGGTCACAAGTTTTCTCGGTCTGTCTGCCTGCAGTGACTGTGATCACATGATCACATGCTTTGGGGAGGAGATGTAACAGAGCAGGTCCTACAACCGCTCAGCCCCACCTCCCCACCCCCACACACTGAATCACATCACATACCACTTCCTCCGAGGGGAGGGGAAACAATCACACACAGGCGAATTCATCTTTAATCCAAGGACTTTAACTCTAAACGTTTTAACATTGAGCTATGAAAATACTTTTAACTTCATTTGATTTGATGTGCTTTTGGATCCACTTTGATTTAGAAAATATTACCTTGTTTGGTCAGTTTTTCAAAATGAATTACATTGCATCTTTGGTGTGCAACTTTATCTGAAGTTACCCATGACCCAACAATTGTACTTACAATCCTGCGGTATCTTATCAAGATCCAGGAATGACTGCATTTCACAGGAATTGTGAGGCTGTCATGAATCTGTGGATTCATTAAAAAAGGTTACTGGTTGACAACAGTCCCCTCTTCTGCTCCTCAGCAATAAATAACAAAGATCTCCCATGATGTCCTTTGGCACAGACAAAAGAGGAATATGGGAATAAATGACAGGGGACATTTACTGCTCTGCTACTAAACAATTGTTTGTATTAACACTTCTTCTGTAGGGTTAGAGGCCTTTTGTCTGCTGAAGTGAAGGCCTCGGTTGTCTCAAAGTGGCACTGGTAGATATTTGTGATTCAATCCGCTGACTCATTTGACTCAAGTTATAAGGAAGTTTGAGGGAGCACAATATAAGGTAACAGCTGCTCTTCTGATCGTGACACATATGAACGCACTTTATACTTTTCAAACCACAACAGCAGATAATCTAAAAGGAGTCACCTGCAAGTCCCGGTTGATGTAGACTACAAATAGGAAAAAAACACAATAATCCTTTAACAGTTTCAGTAACTCCTTGCTCAAGAAAGTAAAAGTTTCGATTGGTTTATTGGGACAACATGACACAACAAAATCCGATCCAAGCTTTATGTAGTGATAAAGAAGGTTAAAAGGCACACGTTTGTGTGGGAGTTCTTCTGTTCAAGTTCCCTATTGACACCTCTTTGCCCTTCAGTGGACATTTTTAAATGTAGGTAACTTACCACGGACATGCCATTTAAACGTGTATTGAAGTTCATTTTATTCACTCTGTTGTATGTTGTATGTTGTGTGTGTGTGTGTGTGTGTGTGTGTGTGTGTGTGTGTGTGTGTGTGTGTGTGTGTGTGTGTGTGTGTGTAACAGGAGGAGGCGCTATCAGTGCACCACAGAAGGCAGGACTACATTTGCCAATCTCCACACACACACACACACACACACACACACACACACACACACACACACACACACACACACACACACACACACACACACACACACACACACACACACACACACACACACACACACACACACACACACACACACACACACAT
Organism: Leptoclinus maculatus; assembly: GCA_032191485.1. NCBI lineage: Eukaryota > Metazoa > Chordata > Actinopteri > Perciformes > Stichaeidae > Leptoclinus > Leptoclinus maculatus. The sequence continues at coordinate 15,541,445 of JAVDOI010000005.1, forward strand.
TATTGCTCTTAAAAATAAAAAAGATGGATAAAGTACAATTTCTCTATGGTTTGAATAGAATAGTTGACAAACAAATAATATCAAAGAGTAAACCCAGATGTTGGGTCACATTTTAAGGTCAAGATTTAAAGTTTCGTTTTCCAGCTCAATGTCCTGCAATTCAGAGGGCTTTAAAGGCATAACCTGTCTGAACTTTAAGGACTAACACAACTAATTCATTTGAGGTGTTAATGTTTTTCATCAAACGTTAATTTATAGTAACAATAATAATTCCAATGATTGTAGAAACCCCCAAAAATATGGAAATGTCATCAATAAGTCAAACTGAATCACATAATCTTTGGGAAAATACCTGACATTTGATCCAAGTGAAATTACTTATTGTGCAAAAACAAGTAATTTCGTAACAGATAATATATTAAATACTTTTTTTATGTTTGAGATCTGACTGACCTTCATATCTCAAATAGTCATCAACACTATCCTGTAGTATTTTGTGTTGTTCATTTACCAAAAGCGCTACAGAGTGAGTCAGATGACTCATTGATTCATTGATTCATTTGCGCTTGGTGTAATATGGATATTGCTGTTAAAAGCTCATAATGTAATTACTGCGTTTTATTTATTTAACCCTAACCCTAAATGTTTTTTAAGTTGTCAACTACTGGCACTTTAATATGAGATAAACTCTTTTTAAATATAAATGCATGCGTATTAATGTGACTGGTCATTTGATGAAGAGTGAAACATTTTAAAAAGACCCAGGAAATTAATCTTAAATTCGTTTCTTCGGCCGCTCCTTACAGACTGATAACTCTCATTCTGGCTGATGTCCATCTCCCTCAACAGAGTAGACATACAGTAATATTATCACCCTATAACATACGATGACATAAAACTTATATTCCTGTTTTTTCAACGTTTTTTCATCTCACATTCTCAATACACCTGTCCTGCCTCTGCGTTTCATGAGTTTATATTTATGCTGAGTTCACTTGCGGGTCTGCAAGGCAAATGTGCTTCTTTGGTCATCTTTAAATTAATTAATTTAACAAAAACCTTTGTAATAAATCCAGGTTTTGGAGCCATTATTTCAGACACATTTCTATTTACATTTATTCAGTAATACAAATCAGTACTTGACTGTTAAAAGAGTGAAACTATGTTAAAATGGTCAAAATATTACACGCCTCAAATTACACTTTACAAGTGCCAACATATAATTACACAAAAAACTTGAACATATTTTATTATATCACGAAATAAAAATATAGCTAGAGACAGTTTTAAATTACGCTGATTCTTATTATGTGTTTTTTATATGGATGTCGGACATTTTACGCAGGGATTTTGTAGAATAATCCAGCTGGAGAAAACACAGACTTTATCAAGAAGAGGCGCACTGTGGTGGCGCGACTCACTCTCCACGGTTCTCATCTGGGCGTTATAAAGCATGAACCTGTCAATAGGACAAGCAGAGACATCACTCTGTCCTTTTCTCTCTGTCAATCTCACTCACTTGATCCTGGCTTTAACGCTGTTACAATGTCTTCTGCTGTGAGTGTTGTACCCTCTGCGGCTCCAGCCAACTCTCCCAAGAAGAGAGCCAAGCCCACAGTGTCAGACCTGATACTGAAGGCCGTGTCCGCGTCCTCAGAGCGCGGCGGCGTGTCCCTGGCAGACCTGAAGAAGGCTTTGAAGGCCGGAGGATACGACGTGGTGAAGAACAAAGCCAGAATCCACACCGCCATCAAACAATTGGTGGCCAGCAAATCCCTTGTCCAAACCAAGGTCCCCGGAGCTTCGGTCTTATTCAACCTGAACAAGAACCCCCCTACTCCTCGGAAGAAGGCGGTGAAGAAGATGAAGCCAAAGGCAAAAAGGGTCAAGAGGGCCAGCCCGAAGAAAGCAGCTGAAGGTGCCACTCCACCAGCCAAGAAGTCAACTCCGAAAAAGAGGAAGTCACAGAGTCCTGCCAAGAGTCCCGCTGCGGCCGAGAAGCCCAGGAGTCCTAAAAAGGCCAAACGCGGGGTCGCTAACCAGGACCAGAGCTGCTGCCAAGAAGTGACAACTTCTTTAATGAAACCTGAATGCGACTAAACGCCTTTGTGGTTGCGTTTAATTCCGCGAAGGAGTGGACCAAAATGCCGCATTCATTCCAAGAACTTGAGTCTGCTTTTACTATTTTTTTTTCCATAATAGAAAATACTGAACCTGCTGTTTTTATTATACACCCTTTCTATCTGCTGTGGTCTGTAAAGGACTGAATTGCAATCGATTCGAAATAAAGAACCTATATTAATTTACAGCGCGTGTCTGTATGATTTGTAGCTCAGTTTTGAGCAACAAAAATGTCTTTGACAAATTGGATATAGCATATAGCATTTGAGATATTCTCTCTTAATGTCTACAACGGGTCTGTTGTAGACAATATGAAATGAGAAAAATAACACTTAATTGGGCCGTTACTGTTGTCAGCTATACAACACGTGAGTGCATTATTTACGTGGAAAATAAGATGTTGTCATTTAGCACTACTGACTTCAGTGTCTCAGAAAAAAAACGAACACTGTGGATGAGTGTCCATGGCGTGTTCTGCTCACAATTCCACAATGCAATGTTGTGCGTCTCGACTGTCAGTAATGACGCAAAATGATGACAATAAGTGTAAATAATAAATCTGAATTTACTGCTCACTTTTGCGTTTCCATGCGGAGCAACGACTGAGTGGACAAGGGGGACATTTTCCGATACAGCTTTGAAGCAGTAGAACGCGCGGAACGTTGTTAAGTGGCGCTTTTACGCACCGTTAGGCACGAGTACCACTGCGTTCAGCAGTCTTATTCACACACATGTCAACACCAATCAGCTAATGAGGTCACAAATATGTTAGGATGAAGCGTGTTCTGTGTGCGTCTGCACTTATATGAAAGATAAACGCTATCTGAATCTGCCTTACACAAGTGAAGATTTATATAAACAGAATACCGGGTGAAACCAGCTGGTCATAACACAGCAGCTGGTGCCTTGCCAAATACTGCTAATCATCACTGAAAACAGTGAGGCTTGATGGGCGTGACCAGCCGTGTTGGTTGGGATTCCTCTTATCTCCAGCACACAAAAAAAACCACATGCCCAGCTGATGAGAATATAGGTGCACCATCCGCATCAGGGGCGTTTCTAGGATTTGGGGGCATTCGGGGCAGGGATCCTCCCTATGGGGTTTCCGTTGTGAGCTCCTGAAAATAAAAATAAAATTGTTTTCATTTTAACTTCAGAAGTCAAAACGATGAGTTGAGGCAGCGTACCTGAAGCCGGTTGTGCTGCTCCATGAGGCGTTGGATATCCTCTTTCCCGTCTGCCTACTCGAAGTTCCACAACTTTTCTTTAACCAGAAGCATCTCCTCCAGATCTCTCCTTTCTTTTTCCTATTCTTGTGCTCTCCTCTCCCAACTCTCACAGAGTTTGGACAGCTCCTTTTTTGGACTGTTTTAGTTTATCAAAGAGTTCCTTCTGTAAGCTCTCTCTTTTTTCTGTGAGAGCTCTTTCTGGTATACCTTCTCTTCCTTTGCCAGCTGCTTCCTGCAGCTTTCCTCTCTCTCTCTTTTAGAGAGCTCCTTCCTGAAGCTCAAATTTTTCTCTGTGAGCTCTTTGCGGTGGCTCTCCTCTTTCAGCCAGCTGCTTTTGGAGTTTTGTCTCAAGAGCGTCACATCTTAGTTTGCTCTGTGTCAGAGTTGACTGTGTCTCATTCAGCTGGGCCAAGGTGTCCATCGTTGGTACGAGCTTGTCATTCTTTCATTGGCCCTGACAATCAGTTTGTCCTTCTCAGTGAGGAGCTCTTTCTGGCTTTTCTCTGCCACATCTCATCCATGCTCTTCACCCTATTAGCCTTTTTCCACTCAACAACAGACGCTCTCACCCTCTCGGTTTCCTCTTTCTGAGTGTGGAGGCTCTGTTGAAGAGAGATGATCAGCTCGTCTCTCTTTTTCATTTCCTCCGCTGCCTTCTCGCTCTCTTCATTGAGCTTCTTCCACCAGGCGACTAGGGCTGCATCATGGTTTTCCGTCAGAGCAAAGAGATGGCGATGAAGAGAGCTGATGTCGTCTTCTCTCTGTCCAATCTCCTCTTCAGCCTTCTGAAGGTCGACCTTTACGTTTTTGTTTTCTTCTAGAGTGACGGACAGCTTCCTCTGCATGGTCCGTCTGTCACTTTTCCAAGACTCCCTCTCTTTCAGGACCATGATTTTTGCAGCAGTCCTCAATTTGTCTTCAATTTTTTTCATTTTTCTCCTCATGTCCTCCATCTCCCTTTTACAGCCCTGTGCAAAATCAATACAAGAAATACATAAATACACCAACATTTAAAACTGTTTATGACACCGAGATACGATATTTATATACAAGTCTGAATACAAACCCTTCTTTAACCTAAACATACTTTAAATAAAACCTTAATTTATTGTATTGTAATATTAATACCTGAGATATTTATCCAGTCATCCCCTCACAGGTATCCATCGGACAGAATGTGAGAAATAACTCATAACTGGTAGGGACTATAACATCATTATATATTTAATCAAATCAATTGTAATTGTTGAAGCTTTTGGCAAACAATATTAACACATTATTAACACATTCAAAAACAAAAGTATACTTGTCTATAAGTGCAGCGATGGATAAAATGTGTGAAGTGTCTGGAGGTTTGAACATCTTACTCTGCTGGCTCTGCTCTCTCCTCTTGCCATGGCTGGTAATATGTTCCAAAACGTGATATAGACGTAATATATTGTACTGTTTGATCTGACGGATAACTTCTTCTGAAGAAAAAAAAGTTTCTCAGTTAAGTTTATCTGGTGATTCAGTGTAAAGTGTGTGTCTTGGTTCTGGGAGAATGGATGGAAACACGCTTTTATTTGCATCCCTCGGTGGTAGAAGGCAGATGTATGATCACATTATCCCATACATACAGACATACAGGTTGTGTTCCCACAAACATTGTTCCCTAAAAATCTCGAAGAAGAGGGAAGACACCTGTAGCGTACCACTAACCCTCACAAGTTGAGTGAAAGGAATAACTGAAAGTGGGTGCATAATTCACACAAAGGTATCATGGGAATAAAGTGGATAACACACATGATGAAAACTGATACTGGGACATACACTCACATATTGACACACACACATCCTCACACATGCCACCAAACACAAGTTTAAAAACTGCCAGACGCTGATAAATTAGTTCAGAGGCAGCTAATGATAGACTGTTAATGTGAGTGCCTTCCTCAGTAAACACATTAAAGGTTGTGCACCATGCATTTATATGGCTGGTTATTATTCGCAACACCAATATGTGTCAATGTTTAATTGTTTGTCATCATGCTTAATATCTTTTATTACAACAAATACAAAAATAGAAATGATGTTAATATACACTAGATGAGCCAAATATGTCAAACCTTCTATGGGTTACGTGTGAATGTGTCTAATTACTGATGATAAAGACAACTATTCAAGCATGAGTACGGACCATGGAAAGGTTACAAAGCCAGCTTGCTTTTCTTCACCAACAGCTAACAATTATTACAAGTGATTCCTCCTCCAAGAATATGATGGAATTTAGGCGGCAGATGAAATAGTGATTACTCTGAGTTGAGTTTGGCATGAGAATATGTACACAGGTGAACACAAACGGTGTGATTTCAACTAGATATGAGTTAAATCTATAAAAAGCATGTCAAAAGCAATGATCTACAGGCTATTCACACACAATTTAAGAGCCCTTTGATACGTAATGCTGAAGTTCTATACAGTGTGGTGTGGTATGTGTAGAGTTTATCAGTTGTATGGCTTCGTGTTGCCATCACTGAAAGTCCCTCGCGAAGCTGAAACCTGCTCGCTCGCGAAACTTTAACCTGCTCGCTCGCGAGTCTTTTTCCTGCTCGCGTATGAAGGCAAATCACTGTCAAAATCCGAGAGCGCAAATGAGATCCATGCGCGCGCGCATTTTACTTTGGCGAGCGCTTTACATCACTCCGCGAGCAAAATCCACTCACGCGTGAGCAAAATTCACTCTCGCGCGAGCAAAATTCACTCTCGCGCGAGCAAAATTCACTCTCGCGCGAGCGAAAGTCCCTCGCGAAGCTGAAACCTGCTCGCTCGCGAAGCTGAAACCTGCTCGCTCGCGAGTCTTTTTCCTGCTCGCGCTCGAGTTGTTTTTCTTTTTGACAGTAAGTGGGCGGACCCAGTCTCCGTTGTATCTCGACATCTAATTGGTTACAATCCTCGTTTTTGGATAGAAGTACATTAAGTACATTTTGCTGATAATAACATACTTGACTGAGGTTTTGAATGCAGGTATTTTACTCGTAGTGGATTGTTTCATCATGGTATTAGTACGTTTACTGCAGTGAAGGATCTGGATAATTTTTCATCCACTAACTATTTGTCAGTGACTTCAATTTGGAAACTCACTTGGCAAACAGATAATATACAAACAGTGGTCCCTAATCTTGGCTCTAGATCCTTGAGCGGGTCCAAATTGTTGCTCATATTATACAACTACATTATATCTCCTCTGTAAACACAACAGTATGATTAAATATGATCACATCATGTTTTAATCAATTAATATCAAAGAGTTTCTTTGAGCTGTTTGTCACAAGAGGTTTGACTATCAAACACACATTGTCTGTAATAGAATGATGGAGTGAATGTAAACCAATCTGAGCAACTTGACTTTAACACATTTTTAATTATTGTATTTAACAACGCTATTAACATAATTTGTATTTCATCAGCCTCTACAGTCTGAAAAGTTTACAAAACCTGTCAGACAAATGTATAACATCCTGAGATGTAGTGGAGTACAGTAGTGTTTAGTGGCGGATTGAAAACCACCTCTAACAGACCTAGCGTCTGTGTCAGAGTGATATCAGGTCTATCCAAAGACCAGGATTGTAACCAATTAGATGTAGAGATACAAGGGAGACTGGGTCCGCCCACTTACTGTCAAAAAGAAAAACAACTCGAGCGCGAGCAGGAAAAAGACTCGCGAGCGAGCAGGTTAAAGTTTCGCGAGCGAGCAGGTTTCAGCTTCGCGAGGGACTTTCGCTCGCGCGAGAGTGAATTTTGCTCGCGCGAGAGTGAATTTTGCTCGCGCGAGAGTGAATTTTGCTCGCGGAGTGATGTAAAGCGCTCGCCAAAGTAAAATGCGCGCGCGCATGGATCTCATTTGCGCTCTCGGATTTTGACAGTGATTTGCCTTCATAGATTTGCCTTCATATATTAGGTGGACCTGATTGTAACGCAACCACAGTTATTTCAGCTTATGTGATTTTATGTGATCTCTAAAAATAAAGTTACAATATCGATGCAGCAGATAGCTTATGTTTTATTCCTTGGCAATAACTGCATCCCCTCCAGCGGAAAACAACCCAGAATATGCAAAGGCTCGGGTCAGTTTTCATTAAGGTTATATTTTACTTCAACAAGTAGAATTGTGTCTCTCCCTGTATGCTGCACCAAATTGAACTTGTCATTTCCACACAACTGTAATAGGCCACACAGAATCCTTTATATGTGGTGAAATGTTGTTTTGTATAGAAAATAAGTAAAACAAATGTAAATAGCATATTGAGGATAGTTATAATGTTAATTACAGTTACAGTTATTCATTAATTACACTACAATACAATATACAATCAAATGAAAAAGATAGCACTGACAAAGTTGTATTACAGTAACATAATAAAGTAAAAAGAGTAATTCATATTAACTAACTAATAGAACATGTAAATAAGAAGTGCATGCATCTATTTTACTGCTTTTAAAAACAATATCTGGTAAACGAATCGCTCTGGTATTTGGTATTTATTTATTTTACCACCCGAGATCCTGTCAGCCTTAAAGTGTTTTTTTTCCAAACGTGAACCTAAGTGTGAACATTATTGATGAATGTCATGTCACATATTAACCCAAACATTTTCCGATGTTCCTGATATTGCTCTAAATTCCTATTGCATTTTTCTGTATTCTGATTTTAAGTTTATCTCAACATGCATTGTTTTCTTTTGTAGTGCCAATCGTTCAAGCCAAGGCTAGATTGCAGGTTTGGGCGGTGACTCAGAGTCAGAAATGTTCAGGACATTCCCAGTGACACACACTCATGTGACTGTTCTCAATCATGTGAAAACACCACAACTTCCCTTTAAATAGATCTTGTTTACATATCTGCTTTCTGTTCCCTTTGATAAGAGGAAGTCGACAGATCATTTTACCATTACCTTAAAAGTAGAAAAACTATGTGACTATGTAGATTTAAACACTAAATATGTTTAGCTTCCACCCTTTTCCCAACAATCCTTCAACTCTCTTTCTTTTTCTTTGTCACTTTACTTTCAAACTCACTTAAACGATTAGAGAACACGAATCACAGCAATACAACTATGTTAATAACTAATTGGAGGTTTTATGATATTGCCTTCAAATATGGTTTCTGTCAAGTTGTTTTCCTCTGACAGAAAATAAGTATTCAGGTTAAATCTCATTTTGCCCAGCTGAGTTCCTTTTTTCTGTTAATAAGTAGCCTGATGTATATATGTTGGGGTTAAAAAAAAAGCAGACTTGCAAATGAAAGTAACATCTCATCCTCCCCCACCAGTTTTGAAACTGGATGTTCCTGTTTGTCATATAATAAACTGCATAAGAGGAGGAGGAACTTGGTTTGAACCTTATAGTCGTTCGTCTCAGCCCTCTCTGACACATTCATCATGAAGGTAGCAGTGACCCTCCTGTCTCTCTCTCTCCTTCATGTCTGCTCTGCGGTCCCTATCAGCCGTCCCACCAACTGGCTCAGGCAATGTCGTGCCTCCAACAACCTCTCAATCACAGCACTGGAGGTTCTGCCGGGCGGAGGCTGGGACAACCTCCGCAACATTGATACGGGTCGAGTCATGAACCTCAGCTACTCCCAGTGCCAGACCTCCGAGGACGGAATCTACCTCATCCCAGATGAGGTGTTTGTCATCCCCCACAAGGAGACGGGTGTGGAGATGAACTCGGAGATAATCAGCTCCTGGCTGGAGCAGAAAAGCTCTACATCTCAATCCATAAACGCGGACATTTCCTTCTATTCGGTGCTGAATGGCAAATTTTCGAAAGAGAACCAGAGAATGAAAACTCATCAGGTTAAAGACTCTTCAACCACAGCCAGAGTACAAGTAAGTTTCTATTTTCCATAGTTTGGATGAATAAAATAAAACCCACATGTAGTTGTGGCAGTGATTGTGGATCATGAGTTAAATTAATATCATAGTTTGTATGTGTATATATATATATATATATATATTTATATATACACAGTATATATAAAAGGTACTACTATGGTGGATTACTTGGATGGATGGATTTGGTTGATAAAAATGCTGAATGCCCTTTAAACAGTGTAGGTATATTCAGTCACATTAAACAGCATTGCCGTAAATGTGCCAGAGTGAGCCAGAAGGCTATTTCCTAATCTGTAGTTCCTGGACAGATGTTAAAGAAGTCACGTTAAAAAGTAAATTAAGCAAAAAGAATAGAAAAATGAATGAGCTGGAATAACTATAACATGATATTTAATATTTTTCTTCAAAGGTTCGTAACTTCATCTACACAGTCAAGGCGTATCCAGACTTCACTCTGGACGCACGCTTTGCTCAACAAGCCAAAGAGATAGCCGATGCAATTGAAAACAACCAAACAAGGAACGTAGAATACCTCTCAGAGAAGATGGTGCTGGACTATGGAACCCATGTTATCACTAGTGTCGATGCTGGGGCCACTTTGGTGGGGGAAGACTACCTCAGTTCTTCATATGTGTCGGACAGTGTGTCGCAGAGTTCCTCTGTCAAGGTGCAGGCAGGCTTAAACTTTTTTGACAAAATTAAGTTTGACATAAGCAGTCAAGATGCCCACCAGAGCTCATCCCTTAAAACATATCAGTCCAACATTCAGTACTCTATTATCCAAAGCCATGGCGGCGGCACGCCTTTCTATCCTGGCATCACCCTGCAGAAGTGGCAGGAAAGTACCAGGAACAACCTGGTTGCTATTGACCGCTCAGGATTTCCCCTACACTACTTTATAAACACCAACACCTTCCCTGATCTTCCCCAGCCTACGGTTGGCAAAATGGCTGTTGCGCTGAGTCAGGCCGTAGAGCGATACTACAAGGTCAACACGCGGCCTGGATGCGTCGACGTCAGCTCCAAGAACTTTAACTTCCAAGCCAACATTGACGACGCATCCTGCGAGGGCCCCGCTACAAACCTCAGTTTTGGTGGTGTGTACCAAGAGTGTATTCATATCAGCTCAGATGCAGGTCCACTGTGTGATGCCCTGGCCCAGAAAAACCCTGAAACAGGGGACTTCTCCTGTCGTTCGCCTTACTCTGCCACTTTACTGAGATCGGAGGTGAGACAGCAGGGTTACACCACCTACGATTGCTATGACCAACGCTATCGGTGTGGGTTTTTTGGCCTTTCACATTGCCATCGTCAAGTGTGTCAGGACAACTACCACGTTCGCTCTGCTCACATCATTACCTACTGGTGCTCTGTGAGCGGGAAGGCCCCAGACAACTCAGGGTATCTGTTCGGAGGCATATACAGCCCCTCCCTCCTAAACCCCGTCACCAATGCAAAAAGCTGTCCCCAGAGCTTCATTCCAATAAAGTTTCTCTCAGATGGCCAAGTGATCTGTCTGAGCAACGACTATGAAATTGGCAGCAGATACTCGGTGCCATTCGGAGGCCTCTTCAGTTGTCAGTCAAACAACCCGCTGGCAGTAAATCAGCGTCGCTGCCCTCCTAAGTTCAGTCAGCACCTCGCCACAGTGAGCGACGGCTGTGAAATTCTTTACTGTGTCCAGTCAGGACTGTTCACAGGTGGGCAGCTGCTTCCGGTCCATCTGCCACCTTTCACTAAACCTCCACTTGTCAGCATGCATGCCACAAATACAGTTATGGTCATGACTGAGGGAGATATGAGCTGGATCAGAGTGGGGCAGACCAAGGCGTGGAAACTGGCCAAACCAGAGGAAGTCAAGGAAATGGTTCAGAAACTTAACCCAGAAGTTAATCAGATGTCTAGTGGTGAAAAGGCAGGGGTAGCCTTTGGGGTGATGGGTATGATGGCGCTGGTGGTCATAGTGACAGTAGTCCTGGTGAAGAGAAGGAGGAGGCCATCTGGGTTGAGGACAGCTAGGGGCTATGAGGAAATACGTGGTGAGGTTGAACGTGATGAAGGAGAGAGACAACAAGATGAGGCTTGAGAAAAAACACAGATAAGAAACACTTTTGAGAACGGCTGCTTGTGCCACCTTTTTAAAATGTTTGAGAGTCCACACACAGTTTAAAGGCTTGACCCCAAGAGATGGAGGTTCATTTTGGTGTGACAGATTTGGATTTTAACTAGAAATCACTATCATGAATTGTTTAGGGGGCTCCTAGTTTGAATCAGTTGGACTTTGCATTAATTATCCTTATTCTTTTGAAATGTATATGAAACCAATCAGTAATTCACATTTTAACAACTGCTATGGATATTAAATAGAATAGTTATAACAACACATTTATTGGAAGACATTTTTTTGCTGTTATCACGATGTGTACTTAGCATAAGTAAACTTTGTAGTTTCCACATTAAAAACTGTATCATACTATGTTAGCTCTCACAAATGTGACTCCAGAGCCATGTGCCTTTGAAATCACCAAATAGCTCAACGCAGAAGTGCTTTCCAAAGGCCGGTGAATCAATACTGCCCTCATGAGGCCAAGATGCATAATGTCACGTAGTATATCAACATTGTATACCCCGTTTAAAAACCTGTACGCTTTGTTTGACTTGTAACCATTCATAAAACATTTTTACAATGTTTCAAAATATTTTTTTAAGATAACTGATTAACATTTTGTGATGCCTTTTTAAAAAAAATATATGAATAAAAGAAGCATTAGATTAATGATTTTCTATGTTTTGTACATAATGTTTTGTCTTATGCTGGTAAAATTGAAAGGATTTATAAATGTATGTCAATGAAACTCTTCGGCACTTAACTACTAATTAAAGTTGTGTACAACAATTGAATGGATCTATATCTTCATGTTCATATTGTATTTATGCTTGGTATGCCTTACACATATCTCTGTCAGCGGTATTCGTCATTGAACAGATCTGAGTTATGAGTGTTTTTTTTAACTTGCAGACTAAATAAATGGCGCTAAATCTTTGAGCTAAATCCAAACACATGATGACTGAAATTGTTTGTACAATATGCAAAACTATCAGCTGACGTGAACTCAAACGTTAAGGTTGCATAAATCTGTCAACGTGGCACCAAAGCACATACTGGTCCTCTAAATGAAACAACGCTGAATGAAACCTCTCGCACAGAGAGACACTTATCTTCCCTAAACCGTACTGAGAAAACCACCAACATTCCAGCCACATTCATAAATAGACAACGGCCAAGTTCACCTCATGGCGTTGGTAAGGTTACCAGTACACAGACAGGCTGGCTCAGACATTATATACACAAAGACACACACAGTCACTCCAGCAGACACACACACATGTACTGTACGCTCACAATGCACAAAGCCATTTCCCGTAAAGCGTGCTCATACCAACGTGCATCCTTTTCTCTCGTGACTATAAAATAATCTCCCTCCCCCACACATGCACGCGAACATACACACACACACAGCTGTGAGGCATTCATAGAGCTGGGTCATGAACATGAAAACAAACCCACTCATGCTGAGGAAATTAAGGCTTGGGGAGAGAGAGCGAGAGAGAAAGGAAGAGGGACAGAGAGACAGATATACAGCCCTGAAGGAGGGGAACTCCCTCCTATGGTCTTTTTCATAGGACGGACAAAAGTGTGTACCCAGCGGGCTTCCAGCACAGCTTGCCAGTAAAGCCAAAGCTTTCTCATCCGTGATTTCATTTCCAGCAGGATCAACAGTCTAGTCTGTTTGCAATTCATCTTTTACAGTGAGCTGCGCCATCGATGGGGTTGGTAAAAAGAGGGAGGCACAACCAATGTCTGTGTCTTGGCTGTTAAAATCTGCAGAGGAATTTCAGCAGGCAGAGAAATCTACAGCCTGACAACTCCTACAAAAAAAAGACGAGGACACAATCTGAAGGACGATACACGGATTACAGTCCAAGGTAAGAGTGCATGTTCATGCTGTGGTGCACGTTTTTAGGGTTGACACAACTGTGACAGGATTACTCCAGTTTATAAAGCAGGGAAGATTAAAAGATCATCTATATTTACTGTGTAACAGACATAATTCGTCTATGATTGTGAATTCGCTATGAGCAACCACTCTGTGGTCTGCTCACTGGTAAACCTGTGGAAATTCATTATAACTATAGGTGAACAATGTGACTGCTTACAATGGGCTCCATATGAGACACTCCACTTGTTTTATAGCCAAGAAGTAGACTTAACCGACTATTTTCACATCCCTCTGTGCGTTGTTACATTTAGGCAACCATGCAAGCTGGAGGATACCAACGGAGCAACGTCGTGTTCACGTTGACTTTACTGGTCGTGTTGGAGGTCTGCAGGGTCCAGGGCTGTCGGGTTGGCTCAGGGTCCGAGTGTGAGAAAGCCCCTTTTGTCCCGGGTCACAACCTGGCAGGAGAGGGTTTTGATGTGGTGCGGATGCGTCGCACAGGGGCCTACGTCATAAATGTCAAAGCACATCTGGCCGACAACCACACCTGTACACTGTGTCCAAACCGCTTCCAAGGAGGACAGGTGAAAACTATACAACTCAGCCTTCTCTGTCCCCTCTTTCCATGGTGTCTTTAATCAGTCTATACTCACTTCACTTAATTCCATCCAAACCACCGTTTCTTTCTTTTTTTTGCGATGTGTTTTTTCCTCCCTCTGTATTCCACACTTCCTTTAACTATACTCTTCGTCCACCTGCATCCCACTCAACATCCTGCCCTTTTCTCTCCTCCTCAGATTCAGAAGCTCCCAGCTGCAGTGCTGGACTGGCGTCCCTTCAGCCGCTGCAGTAAGCAGCTCTCTAGTGCCCTCCACCACTCTGTGGACTCCCTGCTGCGGAGCTCCAGCTCCATGGTTAACAACAACTGGGGCCTGGGCTTGAGTTTAGAAAATGTCGGCAGGGCAGTGCTGGGAGGAAGCCGCTCAGACTTGGCAAAGTTTGCCCGTTCGCAGCACAGCGTGGACAAGGCCACTTTTGCCATCCATGAAATCAGTTGCACCTACTACAGGTAAAGAGGAGGAGTGGGGTTGGATAAAATGGACCTTTGCAGTTATATGTAATTTGCAGATTGATGCATACTGGGATAATTGTATGAATTAGACTACAAAATATATTCTTATAAGGTAAAAGGCTTGAAATGAATTGTTTTTCCATCTATATACGTAGTAGAGGATAGCAGAGGAATGCTGGTTGTTACATCCGAGTATCTGCTGATACTAGCTCAGTGTTTGTCTGACATCGCCTGCCTGTAAAGAAACAAAATGTATCGTTGACATCTATATGTCACAGATGCGTGCAGGTGTTCCTTTGGTCTAAACTTTGAAAAGAGCATAATTTAAGAAAAGGGCTTGACATTAGGAATAAACAGCACATAAAATGTAATATTTTTGCAGTTACAAGTTAAAACAGCTTACGGTACCTTACGGTGAACTTGACTGTGTATTGTTTGAGTGACGATTATATCTTCACAGTGTTATGGTTGAACTCCACATGCCTTTTGTTTTTTCAGCTACAGACTGGCTGATCATCCCCAGCTGAGTGCAGAGTTCACGAAGCATCTAAAGAGACTCCCACAGAGCTTAAATACAAGCCAGAACAGAGCCCTATATAGACGGCTGATAGACACATATGGAACACACTACATACACCAGGTCAGTGGTTAATACAGTGTATTTTTGCTGCAGAATGTCTTTTTGATATAGTTTTTTTTGCATAGTGCTAACAATACTGAAGATAACGTAGGGATGAATGAAAAAAAGCCTTCATTTGATGATTTGTTTGCATCTCCTAGGTCCAGCTTGGTGGTAAAGTGAGGCGAATCACCGCCTTCAGGACCTGCCTGGCCACACTGAAGGGTTTCTCCGAGTCGGACATCAAAAACTGCCTGAATGTTGAACTCCGAATGGCCCTCGGTTTCCTCCCTGGCAATGCCTCCTTCTCCAACAAGTGCAATGACCTCATGAAGGGTAACATGAGCATGGGCTTCTACCAAGGCTTCATGACCCATAAGATTGAGGTCACCGGAGGGGAGAGGTATTTCCCCGACATCCTCTACCAGGAGGACCCATCTGAAGCGTACCAGAGCTGGATGAGCAGCCTCCACGACAACCCTGATGTGGTTTCTTACGCCATCTTCCCTCTGCACCACCTAGTGGAGGACTCCCAGATCAGTGCTAATCTGAAAAGCATCGTCACAGACTATATTAAAGAGAACCAGCTGCAGGAGAACCAGGTCGGTTTCAAGAACTGCTCACCGACTCCCAACCTGGACCATAACTGCTGTCCTCTACGGGCCGGCAGAGGAACTCTCAGACTGGAGATCCAGAGAGGAGCAGGTCTGAGGGCAGACACCTTCACGAAAACAGACGCCTATGTGAAGATCTTCTACAACGGCATGTACGAGGAGACCGAGACGGTGATGGACAACAACGACCCAGTGTGGAATGCGACTTACGACTTTGGATCCGTGGAACTGGGTCAGGTGTTGAGGTTTGAAGTCTGGGACAGAGACGTGTTTTACAACGACGTAGCGGGTAGATGTGTGGTGTTCCCCGAGCGAGGAACTCACGCTCTAAGCTGTCAGCTGAGCAAAGGAGTGCTCTATTTCACCTACACCATCAAATGTGATGCTCACTTGACAGGCTACAGGTGTGGACGGTACTCCCCCAATGCTCAGTAGATTACAACATGTTAATGTAGATTTCAGCATTTTCTTCGCACATAATGTGAAAACTTTCAAGTATCAGATTTAAGGGCTAAAAGCCAGTAAACTGTCATTTCCCATTCATTTTAACTGGAATCATGTCAACATTTTGTATGCCAAACAACCCCCCCCCCCCCCCCTCCCCTTTTCTCACATACAACTTCTGAATTGTTGGTCAGTTTTTTTTTTAATGTAAATTACTTTTAATAGTTCAGTATTAACTAACCAAAGTTTAAGTCTTTGTGCATCCGCTACACACAAATAAAGTGATTCTGATGTAGGACATTTAGGCTACTGTTGTATGTCCCCTTGAACAAGTCTGATTCAACAGCATACATGGATAATACATCGACAACCACAAGGGAAACACAAACACCATTCCTACAAACTTACTCTTTTCTTTGAAGTGGCAGATGCCTATATGTGCCATATACAGACACAAAAGCAACACACTTAACTCAAGAAAAAACAAATATGAACCACTCATGTAACTCAGAACAATTGGATTAAGTCCAACTATTTTGTATCTTACAGTCTCTAGATCTAAATATCATTAAACCGTATTATTATTACAAAAGGTTTATATTTGTAGTTCTTCACATTTTACATTTAGAACATTCTTTAAATTACCAAAATAAATAATGCTCTTAGTAGACTGCTGTTCAAAAACAAAACTCAAAGGGGGGTATGAATTTTCATTTTTAAATATGATCTTTAAAATGTAGCATTCTGGTGTACTCTGAGAATAACATTTAGTGATAAGACCATATTTACTTTAAGCAAAAGAATAATTTATTATTCAGTTATTTATCACTATTTCAGCTCCAGTTGAACAGCTGGCTAGTTAGCTTCTTTTTTCTTTTTTAAATCAATATTATTATTATTAACAACCTTTATTAGACAAAATCCATTTAGAACGAGGTCTCATTTTCAAAAGTTTTAGTCAAATAAAAACAAAGATAGCAGAGTAGCGAGAACCATCGCCTGCAAATAAAGTGATTAGTTTTCATTGAACCCTGTTACTGTATGTCTTCATATTAACTTCTACTGTTACTGTACGTCTTCATATTAACTTCTACTGTTACTGTATGTCTTCATATTAACTTCCACTGTTACTGTAAAGCTGTTAGAATAGTGGCCTATCTTCTATTTGCAATTAATATGCATTCAATCCAGTTATATTATTTAAATTAAAATGATAATCTACTCTGGCTGTGATCATTACAGTGAACAGTGTGTACAGTGTGATGAGAGGGCACGTGAGCCCTTGTTGCTGTACTTTATCTCCTTGGAGCAGAGGCTGCATTCAGCAGACCTGCCTCATCAATGTATTTAAAACACTGTGACAGCGGGAAGCTGTACTCACGTCTGTTTAGACCTCCACCTTTATCCAGGCCCAGCTCCACTCACAGCTCAGCCCTGCGTCAAGCTGCACTACACAAACAGCCTCCTCTTTGACCTCATCATCTCATCAGTATCTGGGCCTTTGATTCTACTTTGAGTTAAAAAAAACAACCTGCCAGCAGATCCGCCGGTGTTCTGGTTTAATGTTAACGAGTGACCGCGTGAACTGAACCGGAACACGGGGGGGGGGCTTCATGTTTCATCACGTTACGTTTTTTCCTCCAAATTCGCGATAATGACGAACGTTAACAGTCGACAGAGTTCCGCATGCAGTGGACGTTAACTTAACCAGCAAGTCTGAACAATAACGGAACTTACACTGATCTCAGAAATGGTCTCTGGAGTTCTAAAATAGCCGGAAAAGTCTCATGCCTGCAGAAAGTGTCAGAATACTACAGTTGAAGTAGAGTTACTACTCTAGTACATATTATGTTCTAATTAAAACATTCGCAGCCTATATTTGTATTTGTGTGTCGCGTAAACGGGCTACAACATACATTCCATTCATTCAATTAAACGCACCTTGGAGAATACCTACATCTCGCGATAGCAGAACGTTAACAACGTGATCTCGCTCCGGTGATTCCAGCGCATCTAAAGTTGTTTTGGCAACTCGGGGTCAAAAATACAATTTGAAAAATAATGTTTTGATTGTCATTCGTTTGTTCATTTCTTGGCTGCAGTTGTTGGTGGATTAAAAACAGATAATTCAGAAGAAAAGCTGCTTAAACAGAGAAGACATGGCTGACCCGGAGGATATTCAATTGAACCAGAGGTAATTAAATCAGTTATAACACTTGTTTTGGTCTGTTTTAAGTTTTTTTTTTTTAATATCGGTACAATTAATATGTATTTTTGGATTTATTGATAGGACAATGTAGTCTTGGTGCGAATATTGAGTGATAATATTGAACTAGGAGCTGGAGTAAAAGTACAGTAAAGGAAATCATGCATAAAGTCCAATCTGGTATTTATTTACGAAGCGTTAATTGGTATGTGGTTACATGAGTGTGTGGTTTTAGAGCATCTTTTCAGTGACATCTCTTGATACCTTTTGTTTTTTGCTCTTAGTGTTAACGGTGAAGCTCCTGGTGAGAAACCAGCAACAATTCCCACAGAAGAGAACAGCTTGATGCAGAGGCTAAGACTCCGTTGGAAAGACATTTATATTGTGATTCCGTTGGTGATGCTTTTTGCTGTGATCGCTGGCTTCCTGATCTATTTTTTTATAGAGCAAACTCAGAAAGCGGAAATACAAAATATGGAAAAACAAGCCATGCAGTTGCAAATGAAAAATGATCAGCTGAAGCAACTGCTGAATTCCTCAAACACCTTTCTGAATGCAACCCTTGAACGCCGTCACCTTGTGGGGGAGGAGAACAGAAAACTGAACCTGCTTCAGAATCGATCCATGCAGATCATCGCCCTGACGTCTGCAGAAAACCAACAGTTGCGCCTGCGGTTAAACAATGAGCAGCAAACATCCGCTCAGCTGGAGGCAGAGAATCAACACCAGTTCTCAATCCTGTCCTCCAGCAGACTGTCGTTCCTGTGGAGTTTCTGCAGCAATGAGTCCCTGCAGTGCACTCGCTGTATTCCAGGCTGGGTTGAACACGCCTCGCGCTGTTTCTTCGTGTCCAAGGACAGACAGAAGTGGGAAACTGCACGACGGTACTGCATGGACATGGGGGGTGACCTGGCCACCGTTAGGACTGCAGAGGACCAGGCCTTTTTAACGAACCTGACCTATCAGTTTAGACGGGTGCACCCTCAGTTCGTCCATTCAGCATGGATAGGCTTACAAGACTTTGTGGAGGAGGGCCTCTACCGTTGGGTGAGTGGACAGAAAATGGACAGGGATTTAATGTATTGGATGCCTGGGCAGCCAGACAACGTTATCCCGCATTGGGCCACCGACCAGGCAGGGCAGGATTGTGTGGCCATAGTCCCGCCGGCACACATCGAAGCAGAGGACTGGCTGAACTCTTGGGATGATATTATCTGTGTCGCCGAGCGACATTACATCTGTGAGCAAATGGCCCTCATTCTGTCCTGAGTGACTAAGATGTGATGCATGTTATTGTTTAAGATGTGTACGCTCAATTAGAGTCACTGGTATCAGATATTACCAAAGCTGATTCTCATTTAGAATTGTTTTTGGACAAATTGAATTCCTCTTGTTTGTTTTTTTTGAATTGTTTAATCCACTTGTTGCTTTGATAATTAACCTGAATTAGTAGTATGTAAATAGTTATAATCAAATTAATTGAATTGTTCTGCATATTTTAAAAGTTATGATTTCTGTTTACCTTAAAGTGTCATCAAATAAATTGCATTGTTTGTTCTGCATATTTGGTTCTTGGTTCTATCAACAGTGGAAATGTCATGTAAATCTTACACAGCCACTTCAAAGCAAGACTCTTGAATCCAGTCAGCAGAGGCCCATACATAATATGAATAATTCCTACATGATGAAAGATTAAGAGATGATGTCACTGAATCACTGTAGGCATGACCACACACACTTTTATTCCAAGTTTTATTATTCAGTTCAAACGGGAACCGTAAAAACATACAAATGACCTAGCAAAAGCTTTTACACTTAACACTTACAACACATAAGCCACTTATACAGTACGAATGCAGCAGCTGCTTCACCAACCTCTCTGTGTCGCTTAGCTCAACATATTTAACAGAGTAGAAACAGCAAAGAAACCAAGTCAAGACATTCCATTTCATCTTTGAGTTTTTTTGTTTTACACTCAATTAAAACTGATATTTTTGTGTACTAAATTCATTAACTATACCCACACAACCATGTATGTTCGGTCTAGAACGGTCAATCAGTCCCTGCCCTTGCAAAAAAAATGACTTAAAATATGACATCAGGATGAAAGTCGACACACTACCAGAGAATACAATTAGTCAGATACTTGGCTGACTTTCTGATGCAACCACAACTGTCAAAAACGTTTGATCCGGTATGGTATCAGAGGAAATTCATGTGAATCGCAACATTTATCAACTGGAAAGTAAAGAGCACTACGCCAGGAAAGATGCAACACCGTTACCATATGAAGGCTGGTATAGAAATCTACCGCTCCATTGCTTTGCACACATTTCCTTGCCAGCATTCAGTACCTTTATCTGAATGTGAATATAATATGACTCCATGGGTTATGTGAACTTAAATTATTGACTTTTGTTCAAACAAGCGCCTTGGTTTACTCCAATGCATGCTGCATTAACATAACGGTCTAATCTGAACTTCTAAACACTTTCTTTCAGGTTTCTACACAGAGTCCTTGTGTTGACATGTGAAGTGCGTTACATTTAAAAAGGCAAAAGTATTGTTCTGCCTTTATATATTGATCTCATCAAAGTAGGAGCAAAAACTGTGTGCATGTAAAAATAGTGTTTTAGGCACAGCTACAGAACTTGTTTTCATGGCAGCGTATGGTTCTCAGTAGTTTCTCCAGAATAGACACAAAAGTGTGTGTGTTCAGTCACAACACTGAAGTCGAGCCAGAATCAAAAGGAATGCCATCATAAAGGTATTTGTACGGTCTCAAGTTTCATGTTTGCGGATCACAGTCCCAGTGAGGCTTTGAGCAAAGATGCCATATCTTCAGGTATGGTCCCCTCACCACCTAAAGAACACACGATGCTTCATTTATTCTTTCATTTGAAGATAGTTCAGAAGGTTAGGGTACACGCAGGTTAGCTGGTTCAAACAGCTAGCTTTCTATACTTTTGACTTTTAGATATATCATTTAACTTTAAAACAACAAATACGTATGTCCATCTCCGCAGGGTTTAGGCTTTTTTTTAGGATATTCTCTTCATAAACTTGAGACAAAGTGGACCATCACAAACCGAGCTGGAGAGCAGTTCTGGAATCTGCTGGACCTCATTCCTTACTGATGAACTTTTTGAAAAGTGTTATTGGAGGAGTAAGTTTACGTGCTACAGCTTAGGCCTTAATGGCGAGCACTCCCAAATGAAATCAACCCTGCTTGTTTTTGTTGTTTTGACTAATTAGATTGCATAGTTAAATAAAAAATCAATTGAATGTATTTATTACAGAAATTGTGTCCATGCAGTTAAGAAAGCGTATGTATGAGTGCACGTCTCTTTACCTTCAGCAGCAGTCATGTCCTGCTCCAGCTTTAGTTTCTTCTGGCTCAGCTGCAGCATGCAGTCCTCTATGCTGCCCTTACTGATCAGCTTAATCACCTTTACAGTCCTGATGGCCACAGTGAGGTACATCAGTCACTACAGGTTTTAAATACATTAAGTACCGTTCTGAAAAGGAATATTTTTGTACCCAAGGAGGTTCTGTAATTGCAACGAACACCCACTGGATTATTTTGAGATTTGAATTCTATCAGAAGAAGTGTTTTCTGCCTAATTGCTGACATGAATCAAGAGGGATTTCCAATTACAAGACCTCATGTGGTAAAACATACCCGAGTACTATTTACAGATTATATCTTACTTGGTCTGGCCTACACGGTGACATCTGTCCTCTGCCTGTTTGTCGTTGTAGGGATTGCAGTCGATGTCATGTAGGATGACAACGTTAGCTGAGGTGAGGTTGATGCCCAGGCCACCGGCACGTGTTGACAACAGGAACACAAATATGTCAGGATCCGTGTTGTACTCATCAATCAACCCGATCCTGCAGGACAAAGGAAACATCTTAGCAATTACACGAGACACAATTCATGTTATGTTGACGGAGTTCAATACCAAACATTGCTTGAACCTGAAATCCTAATTTGTCACCCCGAAGTAACAGCTAGAATAAAAGACGCATATCAGCTAAAGGTTAACCAATACATCAGCTCAGCATCAAAAGTCACAACCTAAGCATATATGCCGGAGTCGCATTGCAAAGGATGCAGTGGAGTCAGGACAACTATGCAGTTTGCAGAAGGGATGACTAAATAGATCTGAGAGTTAATACAGTTATGCTTCATGATACAGTACTGTACAACGCTGACCTGTCTGCTATGGGCGTGGATCCATCCAGTCTGACGTAACGATGCTTAAGATGTTTCAGCAGCACCTCCACGATGTCCAGCATCATGGTGAACTGACTGAACAACACCACTCGGTCTCCCTGGAAGATGAAAGGAAAGTTGACCTCCGTAGTACATGCAGCCTGCACTCCTGTTGCATGTACCGCAGGACCCAGGCTCTGCACATTTGTATTTACCTTGTTTTTATGTGAGGCCAGCAGCTCCGTGAGGTGGTGGAATTTCCCAGAGTCAAGCAGGAGATTTTTTTCTAGCTGGTAGGAGCTGATGGAGAAATACTGCTGGCACAGACGATTCAGCTCAAAGTCTGACATCACTTCCATGTCCTCCTGGATCAGAGCAGGGTCTGCATCACAGTGAGTTGGCTCCTGTGGAGGGAGAGAAAGAAGAATGGAGGAAACATTTAACAAGAGGAGACAGAGAAATACCCCAAATATGGTACAGAGGGTAGAGTAGAAGGAGGGACATTAGTGTGAAATAAACAATTAAAATGCAGTATAGTGTTAACACAAACATGCTTTGCTTTCTCTATCTTGTTGTGGCATAATAAAGATTTCACTAATTCACTAGAGTGAATATGTTCCATGTTCATTGTTATTCGACTTTGGATAATACAATTCCCCACTATCTGAACACCTCAAGAGATGATTCTTGACAAAAGCCTTTAGATACAAAAAAACAACAAAAAAAACAGCAGAAAAGATGCGAGTACGACGAACCTTGAGCATGAGTTTGCTCATGGCTTTGAGCTTTTCTGTGGTGTAGTACTGTCTATGAAGCAGCGGGTGGTTGGCCATCTTCCTCAGTTGCATCATCACATTACACAACTCGCGCTCTGCAAAGAAAAAGCATGAGGGAAATTGCTCATTTCTGTGATTTGCACAAAACATGATTGTGATGTGATGAAGGAGCAGTATATCAGCCTTACTCTCGCCATTAGTAGAAGCCTTGAGTTTCTTAAAGAGGTTCTGGTAGAGAACCTGCTGTTTCTCACTCATTGGGCAGGACTCTACCTTATCTTCCTTGGCTGGCAGCTGCTTGAGGACCTGGAAAAAGGGAAAGAGCATAAGTTACTCATAATGCCTACACAGGGTTTGAACTACGATTACTCTCATTGTTAGCATTATTTAGCAAATGGTGATGTCCAAGAAAACCTGTTTGTGTGATGTGCGTTTGTCATGGGAGACTCCTGATTCTTCTCTAATTAACAGAATGAATCCACATGTTCATTGGATTCTAACACCATCAAGGTTTGCCACATGTCCTTACAGAGCACACTTACTTTCATAAACATAGTATTTACACAATACAAATCTGCAACTTGAACTTCAACTCACCTCGCTCTTGACTCTTCTGAGGATAAAAGGTTTCATGATGAGTTTGGCCTGAGAAATACGATCCCGCTCAAAGCGGCTCTGCTCCTCGTGGGATTTCTGAGACATGACAAAAAAAAGAAAACTATTAGACTATTTTTGGGGTGGCTATTTAACTTGCAAGGTAAAGAATTAGTTGTTTCTATACCTGTGAAAGAAATTATTCTAAAAAGGGACTAAAGGTTGTGGAAGGCCAGAAGATACAATCAATATAAGATGTCAAAGTGAAGATGTCTTCTCACAGCCTGCTATTTAATGAAGTACCAGGAGTGTTGCTGTAATCGGAGATATCCGTCTATCCAGCGTGGAAAAGCATAGCAGTCTTACTCACCATAGAAAACATTTTGGAGAGCTGTGTAGTGGAGCTGGAGAACATGGAAGGCATGATGAAGTTCAGGAGAGACATCAGCTCTAAGAGGTTGTTCTGCACAGGAGTTCCTGTCAGCAGCAAGCGATGCTCTGCCTACAGGGAGGGGGGGGGGGGGGAGAGAGAGTGTGAGAGAGAGCCTACACGGTTAGGTGCAATACTTCCGGATAGGAAGAAAAATAATAATAAGAGATATGAAGAAACCACAGAAATAGGCGTGTGTTGGTGGAAGAAAATACATTTCACAATGTCGGTGAACTAACGTTAATAGCCATGAGGTGGCGGTAGCGCAGAGAGTTCATGTTCTTCAGCATGTGACCTTCATCAAACACAGCATACTTCAGACGCAGCTTACGGAAAAGGCTGCGGTCGCTGTCGTTTCCTATGGCCATGTTATACCTGTAAAACAAATCACACAAGCAAAACGGAATAAAACAAAAGCTTTGTGTTCGGGCGTTTAGGCTCTTAATGCCCCTGTAGTCACAAGCACTCGGCAATCTGTCAAACATAATGCAGGCGGTGTGTGTGCGTTTGCTCACGTGGTCACGATGACGTTGCAGTCAACGTCATCATTGAGGAGGTCGTGTCTGAGGTAGCGGCGGTCCTCCACAGATCCTGCGTAGAACACATGGGTGCAGCACACTATTCAAAACCGTGACAAGACCCTGAATAGAGCCGCGTACAGGCTGACAACAGCACAGCATCAGGAAATATGCTTGATCACACTGAACACTTTAAAGGGTTACTTTGGTGTTTTTCAACCTCGACCTTATTTGCCCATGTGTGTTTAGTGTCTAGGGCCCACAAGGCAGAGGAGGGGGAACCAGCTACTGCAAGGCTGCGAAGCTCGGGACACTGGCAGTGTTCCTGTGGGTGTTTTATTTCCATAATGATGTCAGACACACAATAATCTGAGTCTGTCACTTACTAAAACAAAGACTTTTAGGTAGACGTAACATTACATTGACGCTGCGCAATTGCCCTTGCAGCTCGTTTGACAGTTAACAGATACACGGTTATCCCTCAATACTGGACCGGTATAAAAAACGTAGTCACAAAAACGTGGGTAAAAAAGGGTCCAGGTAGAAAAATAGCAAAGTTACCCTTTTAAGGTTCCTACATCAACTACAGGGTTCAGGTTAGGAAAACAAAATGTGAGGTTTCAATGTGAAAAGAAGAAAAAGGAGTCGTACCACAATAGACGAGAACTTTGAGGCTTGGACACCACAGCTTCAGCTCTCTGACCCAGTTATCTGCAAGAAGGAATGAGCAGAAACCACAGATGAATGTTTGATTTAGTATTCATAGTACAAAGGAAAAATGAGCTACAAGAAGTTCAACACGCTTGAATACTGCAATCCGACTGTAAATATGGCCGTATTGAAAACCATACATCTATAGCAAATTCAAGCAAATAGTTCATATACACCAGAGAAACAGGTGAGGTGATGAGAGAATTTCTGTTAGAGAAACCAATCATTACCCAATGTAGAGGCCGGAACAGTGATGAGGTGAGGACCGTATATTCCGCACTCGTAAAGCTCGGCTAGAAACGCTATCGCCTGGATAGTTTTCCCCAAACCCTGAGAGGAGGGAAGAAGAGATACAGAGAGACACAGAGTCAGTCAGATATCAAACACAAAGATAAAGAAACAGCCAGGTGGACAGACAAAAAAAAAAGATATTTGAACATCTGTGTTTCATATGACAAGTATAAACAGCAATAATCCAAACTTCGACAGCACAGCAGCTTTACTCAACCATACAAACCAAAGTTCACGCTTCTCTCACCGTCTTGGGGCTACGACAACAACTCTAACTCTCTGCTGCTTGTGCACTTCTTCTTTCTTCCCTGTACTGTCCGGTTGTTTATTCACCTGCAGGATGGCTACACATCCACACAAAACCCTCTTTGATGGAGGCACAGTAACACTCATCAAGTGGGGACTTAAAACAAGCTGTAGGCGCCTTGCTGTCCTGCGTGGCTTATTAAACGTTTTGTTTGTTTTTGACTTTGGCCTTGTGCTCAACACCTCATGAATGTTGGTGGTGAATAGGGCTGCAACTAACGATTATTTTAATAATCGATTAATCTGTCGATTATTTTTACGATTAATCGATGAATCGGATAAAAAAAAAAAAGCATTAATTTCCAACCCTTTATTCAAAAACAGTATGCTTTATGCTTTACATCTGCCAATTATATCGTTTTTTTTTAAATAAAGTGCACAAAAATATGTATATTTTTGTTTAAAGGGACCTGAGCTGTCAGAACAATAAATCATAAATATATTATAAATATATTATTATTATAAAAAATAAAGAAAAATACAAATCAGAAAACTTAACAGGATTTGTTTGAACGTCAGAACTTGTTCTCTACACTACACTCACAGATGCACACACTCACACACTCAGACACGCACACACACTCAAGTTCACTTGAAGCTTATTCATTAAATTATTACCATCATTGTAGTAAGTGCAAGTTAAGTTAATTTATACACCACATTTAAACACAGTTTAAGATGACCAAGTGCTATAAAAAAAATGTAAAAGTACAACACACACAAATATATTTGTCAACAATAACCGATATGGGACAAAGCACAGAATATATATACATGACAACAGATTGAAAAATGAATGGGCCAAAAAAGGCGAGTGAATAAAAACGTGTCTTTAGTCCTGCTTTACTACTGTTATTAACGAGCTAACGCTAACTTGTCATGCTTGTCAAACTGGATAACGAGTAAACACCAGCACCAGAAGAGCTACTGGAGGGACGTTACGTCCCTGATAGCAGTCGACTCCGGGGCGGCTGATCGGCCGTACTGTCGCACTCGGTTCGGCCATGCACGCCGGATACGCCCCGCCTACGGATCGCGCACCGTCAAACATCGTTACGGGTCTCCGGTGGTCTTTCCTCTACCTCTGCTCTGCTCTGCGCTCAACTCAACTTGTTTTTTTTATACTCAAACATCTCCGCGACTTATTGAGTGGCGTAATAATCGCGCGACACAACGAATCGATAATGAAATTCGTTGCCAACACTTTTAATAATCGAATTTTATCGATTTTATCGATTCGTTGTTGCAGCCCTAGTGGTGAACCTCGCCACTTCCCCACAGGTCATAGGCTTGGTGCCTTACCATTTCATCGGCGAGGATACCACTGAGTTTGTGCTCATTCAGAAGCAGCAGCCACTTTAGACCAATCAGCTGGTAGGATTTCAGCTGTAACCTGAAAGACAACCAATAACAGACTGAGAAAAGAATTGGATCCTTCATTAATATAAAAGCACATACAGTAGGTAACCAAGCGTTTGTATTCATTCAATCATTAAAGCAGTGGTCGTCGCAGAGATCTGAACTCTACAGAGTGCACATTTCTAGTTACAGTATGTGTTAAAGGACATTTTACTCACTGGTTGTTGAGTAAGCCGGGCTGTTTCATGGCCCTCGTGCCCCTCTCCATCACCTCGGTGACCTGTTTGACCATTTTAGAGGAAATGGTATTACATTTGGACATCAGCCCCAGGAGGACCTTCCGCTCTTTGAGGACAACTCTGCAGCCGAGCAGTAGAGTGTCTGACAATCCATTGACCTTAATGAAGCCATTGAGCTGAAGAGGAAACAATACGGTTAGAATTCACACGATATGTTGAGGACATAGAGAGAATCCGTTGACTACTTCTGCACAATCTATTAGTAGTAGAGTCATTCAATGACAGTGGATAGGGACAAAATGAGAACCACTGAATTACTTCACCGTCGTTGAGTTTGGTTTAGACAAAGATAATAAATATGTCAGTGCCCTATTACTGCAACATGACACCCTGTCATAATTATTATGCACCATAACAGATAACATTTACTCTCTGTTGACAGACAGACGTTTGGTAAATGGAAAAAACCAACATGAGGTGAGATACTATGTCAGAAGTTGAAGAGTTCTGCTATTCAATAGCTTGTCAAGAATGTTTCGTCTCTACACGGAGGACAGCGGTGTGGGGCGCTCAACGAGTAAATACAGTGTGATTGAAAAAGAACAGGTCACAACGTCATTGTCCAGGTGTTCATCACTTGCATGATGTATTCCATGTTTTTTTGTCACACACACACACGCACACGCACACGCACACGCACACGCACACGCGCTCTCTCACCAGGCCTTGCCAGCCATCAAAGGGCCTCAGTTCCACAATCTTCTGGGCCTTTTTCACAGAGCACCCAGCGATTAGCGACAGCTCATCGATCGATGAATCCCGGAAGAAATTGAGCATCTCTTTCTTCAGATCCGTCATGCCGCCTTTAGAATCCAGCTCTTCGTCAGAGTCCTCAAACTCACTGCTCACCGCTTCCTCTTCAAGGTCATTTTCCTCCTCAGAACTGACATGTTCGTTTGAGGCACGTGCCTTCCTCTTCCTCTCCGCTGCCTGCTTCATAGCTATACCGGTCCCACTGGCAAATCTGGACAGCATCTGAGCAGTGGAGGAAGAGGAGGCTGGCTTGAGGGAGGAAGAGGTAGTTGTTTTCTTGACAGAAGAGGATGAGGATACCGAGTCAGAACTTTTTGTAAGCCATGTAGACAAAGTGGAAGTGCTACTTCTGTTTTTTGCACCTTCACTGCGGTCCGAGTCTGAATCGTCACTGTCCTTTGTATCGTTTGTAACGTCCGTGTCATCTCTACTCTCCTCCTCTGGTTCACTAATATATATGTGGTCCTTTTCATTTCTGCTGCTTTTACTGTCTCTGTGATCTTTGTGGTGCTTCAACTTCCTGTGGTCCTGGCTTGACTTGTCTTTACTCTTCGATTTACTCAATTTCTTTTCTTCTGTGTCAGGTGAGCTGACACTGGTATCATCTGACATCAGAAAAAAAGAAAAACAACTTGAGTCTGTGTCAGAATCAGTTAAGAACACACATACACGAGGTCAGCGAAAAGATAGGCTAGTCTCAGTTGACGGCTGTTGCGTTTGTACCTGGGTCTGAGAACATTTGTAGAACCTGCAGAGCATCCTCAACATTCCAGTCGTGTTCCTGCAGCACCAGCCTCAGCTCCTGCAACAAGACAGACATCAGCAAGAGTCAGAACTCAAATACAGGATGCACTGTGACCAGAAACAGCCTTGCAAAATCGACAACTTTTTCTCTTCTCATTGTGGCTGTGAAGACATTTTTTTGGGTGAGGAATCATTTCATGTTCACGATGGCCCTGAACACGTTTCTGCTGTTGTGTTTTCTCATAGCAGCTGGTAAACAAGGCTCAACACTGATCGGAAATATAACTTCAACCGTCTTGTTGTCAGTGTAAATGACCAAAATTCTAAATGCTATCCTTTTACTGTGTTAAGAGTGGTTATTGCATAAACACACACAATTCAGATGATTAGTAAACACATCATTGAATTTATATTTAAATACTACTGATTTGATTTAAATAAAGTTATTGTCACTAGTAGTTCTAATGATGAAAAACAACATTTTACAACATGTTACATTACATTTGAAATCATAATAACAATATAATTTATCTTGACCAAATACTCATTTCTCTTGAACAGATGATAGACAAGTATTCTGTTTTTATTATCACTGGACAAATACAAGACTTCATCATTGGTTTTTGCTTTAAAACTGTTCTGATGAATTTAGGAGCTGAGCTTAGTTATACAATTGATTATATTTAGGACACTATTAAATGGAAATATGGCTTAAGTACCGCATGATTTGTCATAAAGCTAGAGGGAGCTGAGCGTGCTCAAGAGTTGTTTGAAATCTGCAAGGCTTCTGGTGCTGGACTTGTGTAACATCACATTATACTGCATCATGTGAAATCACAAACTCAGTGTAGTGTTATCAGAGTATAAACAGTTTGAGAGGGTAGAATCAGATTAGACTTGAAATGAATGTCGAATGGATTCATGCGTTACAGACAGGGACAAGTGTCTGTGCGTCCTCACCTCCTTGTCCTGGTCAGGAAACTTTTTCTGTAGTCTTCGGACCATGGCTTCCTGCTTCTCCCAGCTTGGCTCTCCGTCGTCCTCAACAGAAACCTTTTGGTTTTAAGACAAGCGAGGTGAATACAAAGCTGAGGGGGAACACCTTCCAAATAGATTAAATCAAAACTTACTGAGATTTGCAATTGGTATTAAAGGGAAAGCCAAAATATTCATACTGGTCGTTTACCTCATAGTCCTCAAGAGATGTAAGATGCCGAATTGCAGTACAAACACTTAAAATGGCTTTAGCTCTAAAACGTCAGGCTCTTGAACATATGTCCATGTTAAGCCGTTGTTTTAAACCATGAAGTTATCATTAGTAATCTCACCACTGTCGTCTTGGTCCTCTTGCTGGTTTGAACCTCAACGCTGTCCTGAGAACTGCTGGATCCATCCTGCTTCCTCTTCCTGCCCTGGTCTGGGGCTGAGAAGACAAAAGACAGTGCGGTCAAAGGGAGCCAACTAGGTAGGTATAAATCTGTAATTCACAGCACTGGCTTTTTGCTGCAACATTTTCCCATATTTGATCCAAATTATTAAATTCGTTAATAATTTCTTGCATCAAGTTTTGAATTTGCTTGATGGTACCGAGAATGAGCCGAACATGATTGAACACGTTATAAAAGCAAACTAAGCTAATGTGCTAATAAGAAAGTTATTATTTACCTTCTTGATTCCCAAACTTTAGAAGGCATGCAGCAACAGCACCTTCCATTGTGCTTGAGCTCCCAATGACCTGGAAATGGAACAGAAGAAAATGCTTTAAACGGAGACAAACAGGAGATTTAAAGGGATTGTGTTTCATGAACAGTGTCCAAATTATAGCTGGCTGTTAGATCAATTAAATACTTAATCATGATAACATGTGAGCCTAAAGTTGGTGTATAATCATGTCAGTAACCGGATCAATACGGATCATGCAAGCCGTCTTGGGATTTCCCTGCAGTCACGCTAAAGTGTTCTACAGTGAGAAGCTGCAACGCCTCCATCTCGACTCACCTCCAGTACCTCCGTCCTCGTCAACTGAGGAAACATCTCCAGTATTGTGTTCATTTTCTCATTCATTTCGTTGTCGTCCTCCTCCTCTGTGTGATCCAATGCCACATTTTTGGATGACTTCCCTGTGGGATACCTGTAAGTGACAGACAACAATTATGTCAAGCAGTGTGATTCAGCATGAATGTGAAAAATGTTTTTCTTTCAGATTACACTTACTTGGACTTCCTGGTTAATGCTGTTTTGGTATTTGTTTCAGAGAGGAGCTCATCTTCCTCCAGGTCTATTGTAATGACTTCCTCAAAAACCACTCCTCGGGCATGGGACTTTGGTGTGGCTTTGACCGGTTTCATTTGAGCTGGACAGCAAAATGTTACAAACAAGTTAGCCGATGCATTCGCTGCAGTATCAGATGCAAGATGAGGGGAATGCATTTCAAAATGTGTTCATACAAGTATGCTGTCTTGTCATTTGCAAGGTTTGCAGCTACTTTGGTTGGGGCATGTGTCGATGTCCTGCTGCTGGCATGACATATGAAAATATGTCATCATGACATTCAAATACTGTAGACTTTAAGCTAGCCTTGCTTACAATTTGAATGCAAGTGTCTATGTTACAAGAGGGGGCAAGGAGAGTGACACCTGAGGACAATGACCAGAACTCTGGTAGGCTTTGGGATCATGTATAAAATGCTAAGGTGTGCCAGACACCTCTCTTTTTGACCTACTTATAAACAACGAGAGTATATCTTTCCTGGTATTAAATGATACAGAGTAGAGTGACATTGTCTCAAAGCTTCAATGGCCATTTCTAAAATACCTTCACATTATTGACATTGGCACACTGACTTCAAGCACTGACGCACTGACTTCAAAATGCTGTGATATTTGGATTAACCAATATTTCCCAGCTACAACAAAGGCACACAATCTCACTGTAATGATTAAGAAGTTGAAATTCAATTTACACCAGAAACTACGTGAGTTTTGGTTCCATGGGGGTCACCCAAATATTACTGTAGGAAACAGTAATTATGACCTGCAGCAAAACACAGCATGTTGATAAAAACCCTGCTACTTAACTACTGCTAATGATAGCATACTTGACACATCTGGCTAACAGCATCGTAAAATAGCTTAGCATCTGCTAGTTACCTGGCTTGTTCTCCTTCTCAGACTCTGGGCTTTTAGACCTGTTATCCTGGTCTATATTTGTTGTCGTCGCTGCCTTCTTGTCAAAACGAAAACGGTCTAAGTTGAACATGTTAACAGTATGTTCGTGTGTGACAGCGGCAGCCCTTTGTCTCTTTCAAGTCAGCAGTATCTTCTGTGTCCTGTCGCATGAAGCACAATGTTCCGGTTAGCCAATGAGACTACCTAGCTAACAAACGTCCGACGTTAGCATAGCAGACAGGGCAGCACTTATTGAAAGACGGCGATTCTGAGCTGTGTCACTACTCGGTTTTTAACCGTGATAGTTTGAAATGGGTCGATTAACGACACACTGATTTAGTATAAACGGAGGTTGTGTAATCTGGGGTCAAATTACGCTTTTGTATCTCGACTACAACCGGTTTCCCGCGAACTCCATCGGCCCTGGAGGATGCTATGCCGGGTTCCACTCATTGGTCGGAGTGAGGGGTGAGCGGAAACGCACGGATGAGTCAAGATAATGCAGTGTAGCGTACTTCCGGTTTTGCTCAAATTCTGTTTTACAGGCTCAATAGTAAAAAGCGATACATTAATTGCTTTATTGTTCCCCCGAGGCCTCTGTTATTTACATACGACTGTAGTCTAATCGATGAGGTTTTATGTTCTCACGGTGTTACACTGTGCTAAACGGTGTATTCCACTAGCGGGGATAAGAATGGAAAGGGAACTATCTTGTCAGTCGGCCCAACATCGCTTATGAAACCTTCTTGTATACAGTCAATGGATGAGAGATACATGAAGCTAAACACAGCTTGTTGGACTGGATAAACTCCGATGAAACCAGGTGACTTGTGGACTTGTGCCTACACTGTTTTCTGAGAGTAAAGTGGCCTGTCTTGATTTATCAATCCAGGGAAAGCAAAGGCTTTAACTAATAACATTAGCAATGGCTGCATTCCATTTAGGTGTGCCCGAAACTACAATAGTGATAGCACCCCTGAATGGAATTCAGACATGATCAATGTTATGTAGTTCCACCTGTTTGACAGTTCAGTTTTATGGGAAGTAAAGTAGAACGTTCTTCAACAAAGCTACGGACTGCTTCTTCCTTGTTATTTTAGTCAAAATCACCTGTTCCTGTGTGTTGTCCACTATAAGCAACACTCGTGAGAGACTGTCATATATTTATTGATCAAAAGGGGGCAGCAAATACATATTCTCTAAAATAGGATAAGGGTATGTGAAGAGGTCCATCTGCAAGTATTGAATACTGCCCCTTTGTAAGTTCTTCATCTGTGTGTGGGTGTGTTTTGTGTGCTCTCGTTGAAGGACAAATACAGCTTTTACCGACTATACAACTATACTTTAATGCTGCGTCTGAGGTCCTTCTATTCCTCGAATAACAAGCTCTTGTGCTGGGTCTCTGCGTCTCATTGCAAGTTTAGTCACAAAATATTAATTGGAGTGGACTAGATGAGAATATAGCAGGGCAGAAAAGAATAGAACATGATTATGATTATTATGATTAAGACAAGAACTAGACATGAAATTGAAGTCACTCCCACTTTATCTGGAAAAGGTCTAATGAGAGCTGTTCAACGGCTATTTTAAAGTTTATGTGAAAGACTCAAATCTTCTTGAAAACATCCTCACTCCGCCACGTGGTCTTGGCTCTCTTGTTGTCTGGCTTTCGGAAAGAGTTGCGCATGTCCACTGACACAGATTAGTGTGTCAAAGTTGATACAAATTACAACATGTTCAAATGAATGGCATTTTTAAACAGGATCGCATCAGAGATAACATGTACATTTGTATTTCAAACAGACTCACAATAATGCGTTACTTCCCTCAGGAGCCACCACGGCCATTGTATCTCTTGATGGTCAAAGTCAATGGCAGCTACCCCCCTTCCCTGCCACTCACTCACACACACACACACACACACACACACACACACACACACACACACACACACACACACACACACACACACACACACTCACTCACTAACACATCTTCAGCTTCACTGTCTTGTACAATTTACTCCTCATTTTTATTGAAAATTCACAAAATAAATAAAAAACAACAACAACAGTCTTTACATTTAGGGTTTGGTCGCTGATCAAAAGGAAATATCAAACTCTAATATACATTTGTACACAATGTACAGTACATATCACACTGCTTGCATGAGCCCCCTGCTGTCCTAAACCCCTCTTATGTACTTACACCTGTAGACTTTGCTCAGATACAGTGAATGTATTATGATGATGAGGTTGGGTCCTCTCATCAGAACACCAAAGCGCCATCGTGCCGCCTTACTGTCGCCCCCTACCATCGTCATGGAGACCATGTAAGTTAATGCGTGTGTGTATGTGTGTGTGTTTGTGCTCTACCCCGGGCACAATAGGCAGACTGACACAGAGTCTGATAGGGGTCATGACCCCTCACAGCAGGAGGCTCAAACTGTGGCT
The DNA here is from genome assembly GCA_032191485.1 of Leptoclinus maculatus. Taxonomy (NCBI): domain Eukaryota; kingdom Metazoa; phylum Chordata; class Actinopteri; order Perciformes; family Stichaeidae; genus Leptoclinus; species Leptoclinus maculatus. The sequence continues at coordinate 15,576,247 of JAVDOI010000005.1, forward strand.
CCTTGCCTTCTCCTGTCCTCCTGGTCAAGGTTTTAGTGTGTGCGTATGTATGTGCGCGTCTTACATCTGCATTAGGATGCACGTTTTTTTCGTTGTCGTTTTTTTTTTTTTGCCTTTGTTTTGTTTTGTCAGGGTTGTTGCATGTGTGTATGCTGACATGGATGCCTATGTGAAACACACACACACACCCACACAGAGAAGCAGGCACACATGCAAAGAAATATAAATTACCAGGCAGTCCCAATACAGAGGCAAGTCATTAGCATGTACACACACACACACACACACACACGCAGTGATGAACACTGTGGATGTTTTAATGGATGTTTTGGCTTTAGAGGCGATAACTGAGATAAAAGCCTGAAATCATTTACACTGCAAAAGGGAAGCAGGTGGCGTGACACACTGCTGCTTTTGAAAACAAATGTTCAATTTAATGTCAACAGTCACATGAAATGCATGCAACCACGTCAGTATGCACACACAGACACACACACACACACACACACACACACTTGCACAGACAGATCCAGCAGGTTGGCGTTGAGCGTGCATACTGTATGTGTGAGTACTTCTCATACTATACTGTACATGCATGTAATATGCAAAAGGATTGCATCTGCATATCCTGTGTGTTAATTCTGCCTAACATTTCTATATGACATGTCAAGTACATGTGTACGTGCATGCCTTGCGCGAGTGTCTGCTTATGTGCGTGTTTTTAAGGTTGACCCAACCATGGTGTCCCAGCGGACTCGTCACAAAGTCTGTCACCATCCAGTCACCATGGCGCCCAACTTGGCCGAGACCCGACGGCGGCAGGGAGCACCTTGTCACCGTGGTAACACGTCTGGGATGTAACCACCCCCAGCCACCGAGAAATACACAGAGAGACAAACACACACAACCCCATATGAAGGCTCTTTCTAAGGTCAGAGGACATTTCATCTTACAAAATAACTGATATGGTGAGATGAGGTCAGAGACAGACAGAGAGCAGAGACAACGGAAAAATGTCTCTTCAATAGATAGATGGATAGATAGATGGATAGATAGATGGATGGATGGATGGATGGATGGATATATAGATGGATAGATAGATGGATAGATGGATGGACGGATAGATAGATAGATGGTAGAAATAGTGTGCATATAAATATAAATGTAAGCATTGGGAACACAAAGCATGCAGGTGAACAGTGGAGAAGAGCTGCAGGAGCTGTGTTTTTTTACAGATGTGGCGACTCTTTTCACCATTGCAATCTGTTGTAGCTGACAAAGTCAAGCTGAGCCCAACTGCTGTTCTCTGAACTGAAGGAGGGAACGACTAACTTTCACCAACCAACTTTCAAGCGTAAAGAAGTGAGTGTTTGATAATGATAGAGATAATAGAGATTTTTAGTGTAGTATCCCTTTAATCACGTCTTACCTCGCCACTTTCACTTTTGGCATACAATATCATAACAGAACAGAACTTAAGCCCAGTTTATGCATAGCCAATGCATGACTCATGATGAATTAATGGAAAAACTAGTATGCTAACATGAACATCAGTTTATGTTCATTCATTCAGAGTTAACTATACTTTAGATACATGTTGTTGACATTGCTGCACACTAGCTGAGTAGGCAAAACTATTGCAAAAAACTATTTACTTTTGGTGCGTAAAGTTGGCCGAAGTGATTGTGGCCTGTTCAGTAGAGAGTTTGGGGCACGTAGCAATGTACCGCACATACACAGTAGTCGATAGAAGCAGCACTATTTCCTTTGGATGACTTCATCATTTGTACAGTTCCATGTTGATACCATCAAAACACCCTCAAATCCTCCTCGATATCTGCAGTCAGATAACTTATCAAACACTCATTTGACTTCTATTGTACTGCTTTTGTTTAGTCGTCACTCATGTAACCTCTCTCTCTCTCTCTCTCTCTCTCTCTCTCTCTCTGCAGGCAAAGAGAAACAGCAGCGGGGGAGAATTCCCATGTTGCTGGAGGTGATGCTGCGGAGAAGTCGAGACAACCCACCAATCACAGACAGACAATGACTGATCCTCCTGGCTGCCTTACAGAACATCAGTCAAACTGAGCTTTGTTAGCGCAGCATTCCTCCGTATTGTCCTCCTGTTTGCACTCTTCATCAAACAATGTTAATTTCATCTCTGTCATACATTTCTGTCATGCATTGATATTTTGATGCTGTACACTGCTCATTTAATTTATCATGATAGCGTTCTCAGCTATGATTGTGGATTAATATTATTACAAGTGGCAGAAAAGAAAAAAAAGTTTGGTATAACTAAGAGGTTGCCCTTTGTTATCCAGTCTTCTCTATGGCAGCAGAGATCAGTGGCCGCAGTCAACTTTGTTGAGTGTGTCACATTATCACAGTGTTTTAATTAAACAGAAGGAGACGTGCAGAAAGACAGGAGGACAATGACCGATCCCCAGGCTGCCTAACAGAACGTTATTCAGACAGAGCTTTGTTGGCTCTGCATGCCTTTACATTGTCTTCCTGTCTACAAGTGTTTGAGCCAATGATGCCAATTATGTCTCTGTCATTTAGACATATAATATTGTGAGCTATATGATTCATTATTCTAGTTTGTCAGGAAGGTTTGTAAATATATAATTAAAAGTGCCAAGCAGCGGTCTGGATTGCTTGGTGTAATCATACTCAAGATATGGAGAGTATGGAGAGTCAAGATATCTACAACTACAAAATGACACCCATGTTCACTCTCACTTTGATTAATTTCTAATTGTCTTCATTCCAGTTTAGACTGGCCTTGAGATGTAGAAATGCACGACAAACATGAAGTTAATGGCTGCTTTAAATTTGACTGAAAATTGAATTAGTTTTTTCAGAGTTTCAAAAGCAAAATTTGAAACTCAGGCAAACATATTGCAATATTTGGCTTTGATCACTGCAGACAAACTCTTTTCACAGCTTTGTTTATAACAGTTAGTTGTTCACCAATTGGAAAGTATTACTATTTGTCTGAAATAGTCTCATTTTTGGTAATAGCAAAGATATCTGGATATCACAGTGAATATACCGACATGTTGACAGCAGTTTGTGAGAGTTTGCAATTAAGGTACATAAACATTTATTGGGGGGGTCACGTCCAGTTTAATAATTGCATATGGAGATAACACAAAACGTGCATCTACTCATTTACAAAGTTAATGCCTGAAGAGAAGAGAAGAGAAGAGAAGAGAAGAGAAGAGAAGAGAAGAGAAGAGAAGAGAAGAGAAGAGAAGAGAAGAGAAGAGAAGAGAAGAGAAGAGAAGAGAAGAGAAGGGGTGGACAGGAAGAGAATGAAAAACTGGAAAAGCTTTTCTTTTAGCTGTCAGACTAGCTGTGTTTGTGTGTGTGTGTTCCGGTGTCTCTATTCTGTAAGCTGGCAGGGAGGTTGAGACGACTGAGATGGGAATGTCAGCACAGGACCAGCAACCCTGCTGGTGGACACCAGTTGGGGGTCTGTCTCCTCTGGGAAGCCTAAACACATGAAATGTGTGTGTGTGTGTGTGTGTGTGTGTGTGTGTGTGTGTGTGAATGAGCATGTGTGTGTGCATTTTGACTTATGTGTGTATATATCATAAATATGTGCGCGTCTCCGTGAATGTTAGGGGCCAGTGTCTGGGCCTTTTTCGGGGGGAAGGGAGGTTATTGCGGTGACAGCCTCAGCTGTGTTGAATTGTGGGAGAAAAAGAGCTGACGCGACGGGAGTTGATGTCTGACATGACCCCTCTCAGCGGGCGCACCACGGGGCGCTGGGAGCTGCCGCTGACTGAGTGTGTTTGTGTGTCTGCGTCTGTGTGTGTGTGTAGGTGGGAAAGTGAAAGTGAGCGATGGAGTTGGAAAGTAAGCAACAAGAAAAGTAAACAGGAATCGTGAGAGTGTAAAAAACGAACTTCTCTTTCACATTTTAAAAAAGAAATTCAGATTCTTCTGACACTCAGAGCAGAGTGACTCTCTGTGAAACACCACCTTGATGGACGTGAAACTGGAATTCTGCTGTGTAACCCAATCTTCTCCGGCCCTTTACCTCCTCCGCTTTCCATTTTCTCTCCCTCCATATCATATACCTCTTCTTGACCTTCTCACTCTTTGTTGCTGTCCTTGTGCTCCCTCCTTCCCTCTCTGCCTCAGTCTCTCCTAAAGGTGCATTCAGGTCGGTAAAGTGATCTACAGGGTGCTCTGCTGCTGCTTGTTGCGCTCGCCACTTTTCCTCTCTTTCGCCATTTTTTTTGCGCTTCACAAGTTCCTTGTCTCATCTCTCTTTGCATCATCCTTCTATTCTTTCTTTCCACATTTATCTTCCCCATACCCAGTCCAACAAGCACGCACAGAAACACATACACACACACACACACCTGCGTCCCTTTCTATTCACTGTGGCTCCACTCCGTGTCCACCGCTTCGCCATGAGTCTCTGATAAGTGCCCACAAAGCCCCCACTGTCTAGTGTGACCCTCTATTCTTCCCCCATCCCCTCTTTCTCTCTCTCCTTCTCTCTCCATCCTGGAGCAGCCAAGCATGAGGTAAAGAGGAGGGGACGTTTATCTTATGCACACACCCCAAACTTGTTTTACCTTCATCCCCCCCTCTCTCTTTCTCCCCATCATATTTTTTTGTTTCCACTCGATTTTCTGCTCAACTTTCTGTCGTTCGCTATTTCTGTCCTCTCTCTCCTTTGTCTAACTAGACCATGCCAACATGCTCTCACAATGGACGCTGCACTGCTTTTAATGTGGGACAATGGGACGGATCTGAACAGTTAGCCAGCCCTTTGCGCTGCATCCATGCATTCTCCTCCCTCCACCGATCCTTCTCCTTCTTTCCAATGCTACCGACACCTGCCTTTCTTCTCCACCCAACTCCTGGATCCTTTATTTCTAAAAGCTTCATTTTCTCTTTTAGTCACATTAACATCTTAAGTAACCAGGTGAAGTCGAGTTATGTGTGTACTTTTTTGATAGTGAAGAGGGACAGGAAATGTGGGGAAAGAATAGGTGAATGACATTCTCTCTCTCTCTCTCTCTCTCTCTCTCTCACTCGCTCCACTTTCAAGTCTTTCCTTGTTTTCTCCTCCTCCCTTTCAGCCCCCATCCACTGCTGTCAATCAGCAAGTTAGTCAGTCAGTCAGTCTACCGACCATCACTCTGAAAGTCTGAGTAGTACTAATGGGTCTTGTTAGCCACTTAACTGCCTACCCTACTCTCTCTCCAAGTATGAATAGAATAACCCTAATGGTGCTTGTTTGCCACTCCACTGCTCTCCCTTATCCTCCCATGGCTTTATCTCCGTTGATCAGTGTACCTGGAGATAAGTCTCTGTGTGAGTGTGCAGTATCCTCTTCCTTGAGCTTTTATCAGTCCCGATCAGTGTACCCGGAGTTCTCTGTTAGGGACCCCGCCTGAGAAGGTCATGTTTTCATTCGGTCCAACCAACTCGCTGACCGATAAGACAATTTGTCAGGTGGAAATCAGAGAGGCCCTTTCTTGGTCGTCTGGGGGAGACAGATGGAGGAAGGAGATCGGGAGGTGGAGACGGGGGAAGAAGTAACACAAGGTAGCACGTATAGAGAGAAAGGTAGATGTTTTTATCACTGCCAAAAGGGAATATTGATGTCTTAAGTGTAAGTCTGTTATTCACAGTACTTATATCATTAAACAACTTCGCATTTTATAACATTCATACAATGGCAAGTTAAGTTGGAATAAGCCACTTTTATGACTGACAGATACATTTTGGGAGGTGGTGTAACCGGCTACTAGCAAAGCAAAATCAAAGTTGAGGTTAATGATAGAGGAAATATTTGAAAATACCAACAGTACAATATACTTAAAGCATCATTTTTACAAAACCTTTGTGTCGCTTGTCCAGGTCACTTCCATGCTTGTAGTGTAAACAGCAAAATGATTTAATTAAAGCAGCTGAGCAGTCATGTCAAGCTGCTTGTTTTGCTCAATGTCAGTTTGACTTGGCTGTCCAACGTCTTTAGTCTTTACTGTGAAGGTTGCAGCAACCATTTTACACATCTTGCTGTAATTAAATTGCATAGTTGGATAGCAGTTTACAGTTCCAATGGGGGATTATTGCCCCGCGTTCAATGTGCCATTACGTACCAAAGAGTTGAATATGTGAACTTTCTGCAGGACAGGAGCAACATTTCACTCTGATCAGGATCTCTTCTGGCCTCTCTGCAGAATGGTGTTTGTTGCTAGATGACAAGAGGAAAAACTATGATGTCTTGTCCTTGTAATCTTCCTGAACTAAGTGTCTATCCTTGATTGGTGCTTAGAGGTGAAAAGGCATATCTGGCATCAAAACAACACAAATCGTTTCTCCCCGTGCTTTCTAATGCTCTTGAGGAGAAGTGAAGCCAATGTGCAAAAAAAAGTGTTACTTTCCGAGTGGTTACTTCTGGACCTTCTCATCAGTATTCACTCCCTCAGGCTTCCCACTCCGGCCCTCTCTAATCTAATCACCTCCTCTGCAGACTCACACAAAGCCTCCAATAGTCCAGCCGCGGCCCCTTAATCGACATGTTATTGCCCACAATCACATTTACAGCACAGAGGCAAATCTGCACAGATGCGATTGTGTCGGCTGCTAATCCAATGAGAGCCTGCTCACTTCTCTTTTACTCGGCATCTTTCATCTTCAAAAACAAGGTGACAGCATTTTAATTTTCATTCTCGGGTTACTCGCCATCAATTTAGCTCGCAGCGCGTGGCGGAGTTTATGGGGAGCCAGACACATGTAGGTGCAGGTTGTCGTACAAGCTTGTATTTCTCTCCTGTGGGAGAATGAAGAGCAGCGTTTTTGGTTGAGATGTGATTAAAATAGGAGCTTTCTGTTATTGTTTATTCACAGAGGCAGTGTCTATTGGATCATACTGGTGAGTTTTGTTCAAGCCTGGCGGATTGGTGCTGATCATTGATGTCGGTCAGTGGGGTCAGTGTACAATAAATGCTTTTCAGAAAACTTTGCTACTCTGCTGTGGTGGGAAAGATAACCGGCCTCTGTTATCTGGGAAGGGAAATGGGGCAACAAACCCAGTGAGGGATATAAAAACTTTTTTGAAGGAAGCAATAGAAAATCAAAGCATGAAACTGATCATTTCCTTTTAAAATGAGAAAATATCTGTATACCAGGCACAGAGCAAACATCTGGTCACTGTAGGTGAAGGGACTTTTTAATATGTGATCTTCTGTACTTGAAGTCAGAAATGTCTCGTCTCTCGCCAAAGCCCTCAATCTCATTTGCTAAATTCATCCAAGCTGATTCTGTCAATCAATCCTGTAAATCAGAACGACTGAGACTAAAAACAGACAAACACACAGGCTGACTTAATAACCAGCCACTGAAACATGGCAGTTTGTTACACTGTGTGATTGTCTGCCCCCTGCCTCCAATGGTCTGACAGAAAGGACCCTAGCCAGCGGTGTCCATTGTGCTGCCTGCAGGGTTACTTGATCTCCCAGAGGTCTTCCCCTCTCCGTCTCCACTCGTCACTGTCCCACACACACACACACACACATTGACACACATATAAATATGTTATCTTTATAATTGCTAAAAAGTTTTGCTCTTGAAGTGTGCAGTGACACAAATAACATGTAAAACATGTTGAGAAAGGGTTAAAACAATAATTAAGATTCTCCACTGAGGGTAACACAGGGTTTCTTGTTTTAGCCTGCAAAGTGTGTGTGCACACAAACACACATACTTACTTCACTTACTACCTGGTCAGCTAAGCGGTTAGGCAGGTGGCCAATGGACCATCTTTGGAAGGACATGGGTGGACCTCTCCACTCTCTGGGGGAAGAATGTGTGTGTGTGTGTGTGTGTGTGTGTGTGTGTGTGTGTGTGTGTGTGTGTGTGTGTGTGTGTGTGTGTGTGTGTGTGTGTGTGTGTGTGTGTGTGTGTGTGTGTGTGTTTGAGACCCAACCCCGGGTCTCCGGGTCAGAGTTCCTGACACACACTCCACACCCAACGGGGCGACAAAATAATTAACTCTGACTATGATTGACAGACAGTTCATCACACTGACACACACACACAAACAGGGGGCATTACTTTCCCATAATCAGCAGCGTAGATGAGACCGATGACCTGTGTACTTCTTTGTGTTTGCTTTGTTTAAAATGAAGAAAAGCATTTCAAAGAGTAAAATAAATGACTGTAAAATAATACATATAATAATGCATGTCAACATTGTCATAGCGAGATAAATATCGAAACCACAAATATAAAGGTAAAAGATTTTTAGTCCTTCTACTCACTAAAACAGTTGTGGTTTATCTCTGACCACATGTTCATCTTGCAGTTGCCAGCCCCTCTACCTCTGCAGTTCATGATGTGCAAAAAATATTTCCTTCTTCCCATGCTCTCCTGACATGACAGAATGATATTCACATAATTAAACAATACATGCATTGTGTAGGCATATGACTATGAGTAATCACTTCTGTTTTGTCATTTGTGTGTTTGTCTCAAAATTCTCATATAACATATAATGGAATGACTCACTAGCTCATCATCACCCTGTTGTACAAATGTCACATGTAGGCCTAGTCACTTACTCGTAGCTATATATTTTCATCCTACTCATTCTTGTGATCATTTCTTGTCAAACTGCCACATTTGATATAAATTATGGCTACATTTTGTATTATTCACTTCTGAAAAGGTGAATTACAAGTTGACCAAACTCTGATTGCATATTCTGATATCATCCAATTCTCATTCAACATTTAATCAAACAAATTGCGTTCAGATTATTGCAAGAAAATGACGTTTTAAAAAAGAGCAAATAAAAGTGGCTTGAAAAGAAAGAAATAGGGGAGAGGAAAAAAGAGGCAGTATCTTGTTCTTGAAAGTACTGTAACACAGACAGCTCTGTTTCAGATAGCATGTTCACCTTTGAAGGGTGCACTTAAAAGTATGGGTGTGTGTGGGGTGGAGAGGCGGCGGTAAAAGCGGGTCTGGGTGGGTGGACAGGGGGGTAACCTGCGGATTGAAATGGTGTGCCTCCCCCTTGCCCGCCCTCCATCCCCTTGATTCTGAGAGGCCGTTTTTCTCTACGGCCACAAAGGGAGAGGGGTCGGATTGCGACGGCACATTCACCGGCCCACTTTGTTTTCAAATGGTTTTGTTTAGTTGTGACACTGTAGACACCCAACACCTTCCAAGAATCCGAACTCTTCTGTGGGGGAGTACAGAGGGCAGGTGGGTGGTGTGCAGGCGTGAGGGGTGAAGAGGTAGCGGAGGGGAGGTATGAAGGGACCGGAGAGGAGGAAATGCTAGGGGGTTGGAATTTGTTTTATGGGAAACTGGATTCAGCTACAGCATCATCATCTCTCTCTGTCTTCCTCTCTCTGGATGGTCTTCTGTCCTGACTCCTTACTGTGTTTTTCTTTCTTTTGCACACCACCTCCAGTTCTGGCTCCTTCACCCCACCCTGTTCCGTAGGTCTCTCTCCCCTACCCTCTCCTCCAGCGCTCCCTCGCGCCCCAAGGCATTCACGCTGTTTAATCTTTTCCACCTCTGAGTCTTTAAGTGGCTTAACACAGCAGGATCTGGACTGCTCAGCCCAGAGTATAGGCTGATGCTTGACAGCTACAGGACTAATACTAGGCTTAGCTCTCCATTTTACATGGCACTTTCTGCCACTCTATTGATGTGCGAGATGCCCCACATGCATGAGCATGTGCATGAATGATACAAATACACACTCCAGCACAAGTGTGTGCGGCAATTAATTCTAAACTCCGGGAAAAAAGGGTGGTCTTTTCACCTTTATCAAATTGACGAATTGCTTTGTTGAGTTGCTTTCAAAGGGTATCTATTTTTGCATCTTATGCTATTAGATAATAAGGGGAGAGATATTTAGTGCAAACCCAGCCTCTCTAGGCCATGGGGACACCGCTTGATTGTTAGGGCTACTGCAGGAGGACAATGTTATGCTAACAACTAAATGCAATCAAGTCAAGTTATTTAAATATATAAACGTCCTCGATTGATTCATAAAGGCTGAAAGAAATGCTCAAAGATGACGTAGTTTCAAAATATAGCTTTGCATTCTACTCCAACTCTACTCTGAATTTGAAATGAACATTAACTTTTAGCTTTTTTTAAAAGAAACAGTTTCTACCCTACACTTTCAATTTGTGAAAAAAGTAACTAGAAATGTAAGGGTTCTAATGATTTATATTCAATAATCAGTTCATTACTTTAATGGGAAACATCATTCCATATGTAGCAATGCACAGGGGTAGCCTTTGTAAATGCTCCTTGACATGCTTGACAGGGCAGCAGTACCTGAGCTCACAGGGGCCATGGAGTCAATTGCTACACATAGGCAGTGCTTTGAAGGGCAGGGGTGCGTGCTGTGCCGTGCTGGGGGTGGCACACACACACACACACACACACACACACACACACACACACACACACACACACACACACAACACACGCACACACATACAATACAATCCACAACCATACACACCACATCCCAAAGGACGCATCGTGTAGCGGCGGGCTGCAAATCGGACCTCGCCAAACACCATCCTGCAAGGGGCATCTGAGTTCACCTGCTTTGCTATTCACTCATTGAGAGGAAAAAGTGTGCGTTGAGTGTGTGTGTGTGTGAGTGTTTCTACGTGTGTGGGTGAGAGAGAATGAAAAGGGAAAATAACTAAAAGATAGAGTGTGTGTGTGTGTGTGTGTGTGTGTGTGTGTGTGTGTGTGTGTGTGTGTGTGTGCGTGTGTTTGTATGTGTGTGTGTGTATGTCTGAGAGAAAAAGAATGGATAAAGAGACACGGAAAGAGAGTAAGGGAAAGACTATCTGCTGCATTAACCTTCCCCTCCACAGTGCCAGTATAGAGTCTTTTCTGCACTCCTCTTTCAGCAGGGAGGACCCAGGGGATGGTATCGTAAGCCCCACTCCATTCTTCCCCTGGAAACTTTGATTTCCTATTAGGTTCCTCCTGATGGGGACCGATGGGGAGAGGAGGGGAGGAGAGGAAGGCAGAGAAGGACGGTCACCGGCGTGGAAGGCGGAGGAGAGTAAAAAAAAAGTGAAAAGTGTCCAAAAGCAGAGGAGAAGAGTAGAAGTGGGTGGCAAACACAGAAGCAGATGCAGTAAGTGCAGAGAGGAGGAAGAGGGAGAGGAGTAGAGATGAATGGGGAGGGCTGGCCACACATCACATGCAACATGTCCGCTGTGGGACACTGGCTGTCCCTGTCCCAGGTACCGAGGGCATTGTTTACACTCAGCCAATTTAGTACTGACCTTTCATAGCTGGCAGACATACAGACTGAAAGGTAAAAAGGCACACTGGGTAGCAGACAGGTTGGTATGCGGACAGACATGTGAGAGACAATATGTTTTTGTAGGGCTGCAGATAACTAGGTCAGCAGAACAACAACAGGATGCAAAACTGCGGAAAAATGGGTGTGCAGATAGATAGGTAGGTTGGCATATTCGAACTAGCAACCACGCAGGCACATGGGATTCTACATTGTTCTTTTCAGTCTTTTTATTGGACTTGTTGACAGTAAGAAAAATACAGACTAATACAATAATTTAATACAGAGAGGCAGACAGGCACATAGGAAAGTGGACAGAAAGGCAGAGGCTTAGTTAATCCTCATCCCAATGCCAACCTCAATAACTTTAAACAACTAAAACCGTAGCATTGGCGTGAGCGTCCATGGTGATTTTCGCCTGAACCAAGACTAGAATTGCACAGAAGCACTGAAAAGGCCCATATTATTATCACAATAAATGGGACACATATAGTGTCACAGTACATGACTTCCCATGTGGGCAATGTAGGAACAAAAAGTATTTGCTATTCAAGGAGCACAAGTTGACCCGATCTCTATTGTGGCCTCACTCCTCTTACAGATCTTGCGTAGTTGACCCCATGATGAAGACAAGTCGAGAGTTTTTTCTGGAAGACTGTGGACACGAGGCACGTCATGACACTTTCTTCTGGCAAATAGAAACATTTTAGAACATTAGCTAATGAACAGAGAAGATGAATACAGCAGTTTCTGCAGGCAATGAAAAATATGAATTATCTATTGATGATTAGCTATCAAAACCAAAACAGCTACTTAGTAATGGTTATAATTCATTAACTAAAACACCTTCGAAGATAGGTCCTCTCGATGAATTCTTCTTGACAGCAACATTCATCTGTGTTTTTTCATGATAAATAGTTCCCATGTCATGTGTGGGAAAGAGGGATGAGACAGATATTAAAGCTGTGTAGGCGAGACAGAGATATGGAGACAGAGACATACAGAGAGAGACAAAAGGAAGCGGGAGAGAGGTAGTCAGAGTGAGAATGATTGATTGATGTGGTCAGTGAGGCGTCACTGATCTCCAGGGGAGCCCGCCCCCCCCCCCCCCCCCCCAAAAAAAAAGAAATGGATGTGGATTGGCCCTAATGGTGTGAAACAGGCAGACTGCAGCACTAATCTGGGAGTAGGAAGAAGATAAGGATGGCCAAATCAGCCAAAAACAAACAAGAGTGTTGGGATCTGGCAGGAGCGTCTTTGGTTATTTTAAAGTACGAAAATGTAATTATTGATGTTAATACTAATATAAATATCAATATGACTATTAACATATATCAAAAATAACGGGGCACCACCCTGGGATAAGGGATCAATAACCAAACTGTGTTTTAAAATTGGTGTTTGCTCACAATGTCAAGATAGTGTGTGTGTGTGTGTGTGTGTGTGTGTGTGTGTGTGTGTGTGTGTGTGTGTGTGTGTGTGTGTGTGTGTGTGTGTGTGTGTGTGTGTGTGTGTGTGTAGGAGGAGGCGGAAGAGAGAGGAAAAAGAGAGGGGTGAGCAAGAAGAGAAGAAAGATGGCGGGCGTAATCTCATAAGTGATTACGTCACGCAATACTCCACAATGGCGGTGAGGCTGTGATTATTTAACAGGGCTATAAGACACACAATGGAGGCAGTGCTTACACGCCACGTGTGTATGAAATAAGCGCAACGGCGTGTATGTGTGTGTGAGTGTGTACGTGTGTGTGGGTTAGTTGAAAAGAAGAAGAAAAAGTAGGAGGCACTCAATACAAGGCAACTGAAACAGTAGTGTGGAACAACACTTTCACAGCAACAAAAAGCACAACAGTTATGTCACACAGCACTGAACGGGACTCAGCGGTTCGAAAATACACTAACACAGTAAATGGTACAATTAACTTCGACAAATCAAAGGTTACAAGCACACTATGACCTATCTCTGCCCAGACAAAAGCCTCCTACTTGAGTTCGCTTCGTAGCGGTTAGCGCGTTCATTTTGGATTTGTAGGCGGACTTTCTCTTAGCCTAGAACCGGGGACCTCTTAACCTCTCCTGATTCTCTTCAGGCGGCGGAGAAAACAGCGAATGTCGATTTGAAGAATCCAGCATAATATTCATGCTTTTTAATGACGATGAAACCAGAATAACTTCAATTTGGGAACGAAATTAAAAGAGGAAAGGGAAAATGTCTAAAAGATATAGTGGGAGGTGGAAGATTGTTTAGTCATGTGCAATATAAATCCAATGTATCCACTGTGCAATATAAATAATATGTGCAATCCACAGTTCAATATTAATAACCATATTTTAGTTTTTGTTGTTTTTAAAAAATGTTTTACTTATTTATTATATCTTTACTATGTGATTACGTATGTATTTTACTTGATCTTGTTTTTCTACTTATGTCTCTTGTTTGTTTGTTTGCACTAGCCACTATGCTGCTTTAACCTTGCAAATTTCCCGCTGTGGGACTAACAAAGGATTATCTTATCTTATTTTATCTGATGTGTTTGTGTTCCCCTACAGAGAGGCTTGCTCATCCGTACAGAAGTAGGAAATAGTCTAGCTGTATTAGCTGTGTTATCCTTCTGGGATGTTGATCCCAGTAAGGGTACTTTGCTCTTAAAGATGCCCTACAGTGATGTGATGATTTGGAGATGTTTATATTTTAATATTATAGAGATTTAATATACAATTTTTAAAGCAGCTCTTGAGTGGAGGTATTTAAGCTATTTTCGTGAGGGTTGAGGTTCATCGACCCACTGTTACATTTCCTGTCTAGTTGAAAAGATCCGTGTTAATCCAATTCCTTCACTGTGGGAACTGGCGTGCTGTTGTTTTAATCTAGCAGGGGGCCTGTTGTTTCTGAATGTGCCCTGCAGCTTTTGTTGTGCATAGAGACCACTCAAGGAATACATGATAGCTCCGCTCCTCTGTTAGGTGTGTGATGTGTGCAGTTGGGTGGGCTTTTTCTCTGGTTACTGAGGGCACCGGTTCACGAGCAACACTTAACCGAGCATTATTTCTTAAGTAACCCTAAATACACGGTGTCATCATTTCAAGTGGCTGTATTATAGTTGTGACAGTGGGATGGTAGTGGCTATAGAGTTTAACTACATCATTCAGGGAATATTATAAACACCTGTTTAACAGATTAGGTACTTAATAATGCAAAAAAAAGGAGTCCAACTGAACTAAAATTGTAATGTAAGCATGATTGTATCAAAATGTTACATAACATGATGCGGCCTATTCATTCAGAAATAAGCATTGGTTATACTGCATTTTCACTGAAAGCAATGCACAAACAGTTCATGTCTTAGCTTTAGAAGTAAGTGAAAGTCCTAAGTCTTGTGGAATAATATCTAACAGTTAACCAGTTGAACTTTGATTCTGGATTTGAAGCAGGACAGTTAAACACATTGGTGTTGTTTAAAGCTTAATGCTGTAGCATTGAAAAGGGTGTTATCTGATATACCTGGCTGGTTTATGCAGTAGGCCAAAGGTGTGTGAGTACATGGCGTGTTGACAAGAAGGGAGCCCAGACGGAGCTCATTCTCTATGTGATTGTGTGCATGTGTGTGTGCATGAGTGTGTGTGTGTGTGTGTATGTGTGTGTGCACGAGTGCCTCTACATCAAGTTATTGTCCCCGCAAATGCACTTGTGCCATTCTCCATCTAAACTCCCGTGTCACTCTTAGTCACCAAATCTCAATTGCTTGCTTTTCAGTGCAGAGAAATGGCTTTCCACAACTCCATTGTGGTCTGCCTCCTTCCTGGATCGGTGGCTGAATGGACAGATTGAAAAGAGGGGGGGGGTGAAAACGATAGGACATGTATCTCTAATTGGTAAGATGGAGGAAAAGATGTGCGTGTGCAGGTACGTGTGAGCGCGCACAGACAGCACTGTGTGTCTATGTGCAGCTTAGAGAGAGAGAGACAGGCAAGGTGAGGGGGTGCGCCGTCTGTGTGCTGTGTGAGTGCGGGAGGGAGGCTGTAAACGATACCCTTGTCTGTTCCCTACTTGCCCCACTCTGAGGCCGCTCCACCCAGGCCAGCCCGGGAGAGAGTGGGGGTCCCCTGGGAACTGGACAGGACAGGGAGGGAGAGGTGGGGGCAGCATGGAGGCCAGGCTTTCAGCCACTATGAAAAGGAGCGGAATCAAATACAAGCAAAATCTCCTTCAATATACTGTATCCCTCATCTGAGTAGAGCAGCTAGCTGAAAGGAGATCCGCGAGGGCAACTGTACAATGGGTCCAGGGAGGACAAGAGAGGAGAGGACAGGAGAGGAGAGGAGAGGAGAGGAGAGGAGAGGAGAGGAGAGGAGAGGAGAGGAGAGGAGAGGAGAGGAGAGGAGAGGAGAGGAGAGGAGAGGAGAGGAGAGGAGAGGAGAGGAGAGATGTAGTTAATTCAACAGGTGAGTGGGGGGCAAGAATAGCAAGGTGTAGTGAAAAAGAGAAAAAGAGGCAATCAGACAGTTACATATTTGTGTTGTTTTGGAGGTTGAACATCAATCATCCTCTTTTTCGTCTTAAGCCAAGTTCACACTACACAACTTTCAAAGTCATCAAATCGCTGTACAACTTGCTGTCTTGTAATCGTGAGTCTTCAAGTCGTGTTTTTCACACTACATGACCGACCGGCAACACAGGGTCACACGCCACAAGATCCTTCACTGGGGGGAATCCCAGACGAGGTCTCCAAAGTACGTTTTGTCAAGTGAAGTGACACTGGCGTAGTCTTGCTCGTAAATGTTGTTATTATCAAAATATAAAGACCGCTACGGCACACACACTGGTTTCCAGAAGGGGTGGTGGATGGGTCCAACAAACAGCGAGAAGTCAATGTTGATGTTTTTGTCACATAACTTGCATACTTCAGTAACTGCAGTTCTGGGCTATTTTAACTCAAACGGCGACCGTAAACCTTACTAAGTAGGTTCGTGGCCTAAACCCAACTGAGTTGTTGACCGTATGCTTTGTAACAAGCGGAAATTGACACGTGTTACTGGCTTTCGAAAGAAAAACGTTGTAGGAGAATACGTTGCAAACGCAGGTAGGATACAGGCGAGGAGACCCCCACATCAGTTTTCCTGATGGCTGAAGCTCCCCGACAGATCCAGATATTTAGCATGCAAGATATCTGGAATGCGTCTGCAATGCAGTGATGAGCCTGTCATCTCGTGTCTGTAAACAGTTCACACATAGCATTCGAGTACCAATGAATGAGCGCATAGCAAAAGCTGATTTGCCGCTGATCTGGGGCTTTTGATAAGGGGCTCCAAGTAGAAAATCAGACGAGTAGAAAATCAGGGCTTAAGTGGTGTAGTGTGAACTAGGCATTACTCTTCGTCTACACCCCATATCTTCCCGTTGTGCTTGTCCTTGTTCCTCTTCTTCTTCTTCTTCTTCTTCTCTTCCTTTATTGACTCCTCTTCTTATTTTTCCTCAGCCGCAGGCCACTGGTGTGTTCATGCACTTTTGAAAACAATGGGCTGTGCATAACTATCCCAATTCTCCAGCACAGTGGGTTTAATATTAAGTTCATCCACACTTAAAGTGGGGGACCAATATACGACATTCTGAAAATTAATATAGCAGCAAACATGGATGAAGTCACTCTCCTCCTGTGTGTGTTGTTGTCCGTGCATGCTTTTAGTTCATGGCCGCCGCTTTGCAGTGGCCTCATACCGCGGTTACAGCTGATAATGCCTTCCTGACCAACAGCGTTGTAGCTGAAGTGTAGCACCCACACTGCGGTTCGCCCCCCATGTAAACACTGTTCGCTCTGTCAGCACGTTTGCCGTTGTTTGTACTGTTAGCGCTGTTAGCACTGTTTTCTTTTTTTTTTAGTTAAGATCTTTAACATCTTGAGGGTCAGACCTATGCAGATGAGGAATACATTGTAAATGTTCCAAAAACGTACAAATTATTGAAATTCTTCCTCGTATCCTGTTTTTTATCATTATTATTTAACAATTCAATACAATTATTGTGAGTAATAAAATCTGCCTCTTGGTGCAGGTACCTGAAACACTGACACTTGCTCATCAAAGTGACAATCAGTAGCACATGTTCTCCTATGTACACATGTTCACACAGTACATGGGAATCTGGCTGCTTGCCAGCGGAGGTTACGTGTGGTGAAAATGACCGGTGTCAAGTGAGTGGGTGGGTGTGTTGATGGTAAGACACACACACACACACGAATGCTTACATGTGAGGACATACGCGTACACACATTTAAGAACAACTCACCTCTGCACTCTCACCCTCCCACCTCTCATGTTCCAAGGTGTGAAAAAGATGGAAAAGCACCTCTAGCCAAATCACTTTCGAAGCTTCCAGAGGTTTGTTTTCATGTCTGTGGAGTCAGTCAGAGTGGAGGTCTCTTCCCCAGCTGAGGTGGGCCGGCTGCACGGTCTCGGTAACCCGACCCTGCTGGAAGTCACACTGAGTCAAAGGGAGTAAATAGCCTTGCAGTTTAGGTGTTTCCTATTGGGAAGTATAAGTAAACCACAAACACGCACACACACACACACACACACACACACACACACACACACACACACACACACACACACACACACACACACACACACACACACACACTGTAACCAAAGTGATTGCATTGCATTTTTATGAGAAAATTGAGAAAATGGCACAAAGTAAATTAAAAATGAAATAGTGTTTCAGATAAAAAAAATAATAATTGATGACACACACACACAAACAATAATATGGACACACAGATTTACATTGAATAACATGAACAGAAAGATACGCGCATACACTCAAACCTTTACATCCTCAAACATGCAAATCCAAGAAACACACTCACACACACATACACAAACAAAGCCATGTAACTGATTCCGCAGGAGCATTGAGCACTGTGGATAATTGGTGGCACCATTGTGCTGCTCTTCAATGGGCCGGTTACCCAAGAAGCCTCATGTTCGTGTTCATGTACATTTGCTTTGAAGGTGGCGGACACAAAAAGCTAAACCCTGCCCAGAACAAAGCCCTGGGAGACCCTGCTTCACCCATAGACGTCTTTCATGGAGAGAACCAGAGATAAATGATCTTCTTTTTTTGTGACAGTGTGTACGTATTGCGTGTGGGACTGTGTCAGCGTGTGTATGTGGTGGACATGCTTTGAGGGACGGGCTGCTTGTCGTCAAACCACAGGATGTATTTTGTCAAAATAGTTTAACAGTACCGCTTTAGAAGATGTAAGGCCCTCAGCTTTGGGACCCTTTCAAAATAAAGCTGACATTTATCAGGCATAATGATTTCACAGGCTAAATATGAAGTTGTACACAAAACAACATTACCAAAAAAGATAACTTTGCAGGTATAAATGCTATAATGCTACAATGTGTGTGACTCACAGCCACACACATTGTGTGTGACTGTGAGTCACAGTACTACCAAGGAAAGCATTAACAATTAATAGCCTCACTGAGTTGGAGCATGCAGTGCAACAGGTGCTCATCGCGGCACAGCTGCATTGTGTGTGTTTGTGTGATCAGTCACTATAGGTTACGCTACAGTAGGCCTACATGATAATACAAGGCTGTGGTGAAGGCTTCAGGGTAATTTAAGGGTAAGATTAAACAAAGGGGTAGTTATGGTTGTTAGCCCTGAGGCCAATTTGCAGTTGGCTGAATGGAACTCAACTGAACCATTATCTATCTATCTATCTATCTATCTATCTATCTATCTATCTATCTATCTATCTATCTATCTATCTATCTATCTATCTATCTATCTATCTATCTATCTATCTATCTATCTATCTATCTATCTATCTATCTATATATCTGTCTATCTGTCTATCTGTCTATCTATCTATCTATCTATCTATCTATCTATCTATCTATCTATCTATCTATCTATCTATCTATCTATCTATCTATCTATCTATCTATCTATCTATCTATCTATCTATCTATCTATCTATCTATCTATCTATCTATCTATCTATCTATCTATCTATCTATCTATCTGTCTATCTGTCCATCTATCGACCTATCCGTCTGTCTGTCTGTCTATCTGTCTATCTGTCTATATGTCCCCTGTTGCCGCTGTCTCTACTCTCTCTTTTTCCCTCCCTCTCACTTATTATTCTGTCTCTATGTACCCATGGTGTCCTCACTCGCCAACCTCTCCCGCTCTCCCGCTCTCTCTCTCTCTAGGACAGCAGATGGAGACTATGGCCCAGTTCTGCCTTTTGTTCTGGGTCCCCAGAGAGACCCGTGGCTTTTTGGACAGCACACAGCTCGGCTCCCCATATCTCATACAAAATGCAAGCGCCTCTCTTTTCATTAAAAAAAGGAAGCGGTGGAATGCACATATTCTGAATATATTTATTGAAATGAGCATGACCACAGAGGCTTAAAACATATTGAGCGCTCCTCTTGACTAAAGATTGTTTATCACGCCCTGACTTCACTGAAACCTTCTGAGTCTTCTTTTATGCATATGTTCGTTGCTTTCATTCTTGTGCTGGTTTTGAACAGTTTGTTTTGCCTAGCACATGGTTGTATTCGACACAACAACGAGTTAAAGATAAATTCGTTCTAATATTCAGGAGCCTCTGAGTCTAAGAAGAGTCCAAACGTAAAGAGCTGGAAACAAACAAACAGATAGATACAGGTCGATTCATGGCGTTGTTGAAACAACTTCCCTTAAAAGCAAAAGAAAGAAAAAATATCAAGCAAACACTTGTAAGAGTGAACACCGTGCAAATTGTGGGGTTTTCCTTTTCGTTGTCTTCTTTTTCTAACAAACAGCGTCCACACGCGTCAGTGCGTCTCAGGTTCCCCCAACTGTTGTTATTTTCATAACGTCCGCGCTGCGTAAATAATTAATGTTCGTGAAACCTCAACCTGATCAGCATCCCACCTGTTGAAGATGGCTGTTTTCATCTCCCACTTTCTATAAGAACCACCACTGGTTAAAGAAATAAAGCCCGTTAGTGGTCATTATCATACCACTATTGACCTAAAAAGAAAAAACTGCAATTGTTTTTTCACATGTATCTCATTTGGAGACCCCCAATTATAGCCCTCTAAAAATGTAAAGTGAGATAACTGAAGTTATTCCAATAAACAGCTCTAGATATGCAGCTGGAGATGAGTTGGGAGTTCTGCAAACTTGTCAAACGATTATGGATTTCCACATTTTCGCGGTAAACATATTTGCCGACGCCCATAGCACACAAAAACAAACGTTGTCGGTGAAATCAAAAAAAAAAAAAAAAAAGCAAATTACTTGCACATCTTTTACAGCTATTCATTTGCAAAATATAAAGGAAAATACGCTCCAGTAATCACTGGTGATCAGTGTTTGGACCTGACCAATTTTTGGAAATATTATTTTTCTGCAACGGAATCACGACGGTTCCACGTGTAGGCCTATTTTCATAGAGTGAACAGTTATATTCCTACAGTATCCGATTCAAGTGTTTACTGGAACTTGATCTCCTTTCACCGCAACACGAACTCGCTGCAGATGGCTGTCTGGTCATACTCAGATGTAGCTCTACCTGCATAAATTCTGTTAATAATTGAACACAGTATCCTCATTATATTTCCCTTTATTCCCTGCCTTCGGGAGGCGAGCAAAGGGGCACGGCGTGTGATTGGCTGAAAAACAGTGGGTGGGAGACAGGGCAGTGACAGGTAGCAAACAGGTAGGCTATACTTTCAGGCAGTTTCATAAATAATAATAAAGTATTTGGCTGTTTTGTACCACGCCCCTGTGTCCGACAGGCTGTTGACACGTTGTAGAGGAGTCGCAAATAAGTTGGAGAAAAACAAAGGAGGAAAAAAAACTCAGCCTGAGTCACGCAGCAGGACAGGTTGCCAGTGTGTGCGTGGTGCGTGTGTCCCCGTCCATGCGCGTGTTTGTTTGAGTTGATGGGGAGAGGGGAAGAAAGGATAAAGAAAAAAGGGGAGAGGAGGAGGTGTGTGTGTGCAGGTCTTTCTTTAGTTGAGAAAGTGTGTTCCCTCTCGAGTCAGGTCCTCGGGGACACGGTGGGGACCCGCTAGCGCTCACCAGCTGACAGCGCGTGCTTCACTGAGGCCATCCAACACCTCGGCCCACGAGCCTGCCAACAATAGGCTGAAATTAATGCACACTCCCCATTACCAACTCTGGTATTCACCAAATGGACGACATGGCAACAGTTCAGATAAAGAAAAAAAAGTTTTTTGCCGAGTGCATAGAAGATTGTTGAAAGAAAAAAACAAAACACATTGCGCTAGAACTCAATGTTGATCTGCGCCAAAGTCAGTTTAGAAAACTCAATCGAGTGTGGGTCAGGGGGCGCGTGCACCTGCAGCATATGGCGAGCGAGCGCGTGTTAAACACGTTTCACGTCGCTGTTACGATAAATTACATAAGAGGTGATCAAGTGTTGAACTTTTTTTTTAATTAGATGGAAAGGCCCACTCGTGTGCTTTTAAATACTTACATTATTAACGTTGGTCGTTCAAAAAGCAACCTTTTTTATTTGTGTTCATTATCTCCTGAACCCCGTTAGGCCCTGTTCAAATCTGTGACTCAGGCTGTGTTTTTAATGCACATTCATGAAGGTTACAGTAGCTACGATACTGTGGATGTAAATTTCGTTATAGGCAGTAGATGCAATTTATAAAATTAGGTAATTGCTTAAAGTCTGTATTATTTATTCATCAATTTATCAAACTTACATTATTACTATTATTATTATTATTATTATTAGTAGTAGTATCATTATTATCCTTGTTATATGATTATAATTATTGTGTTATTGGCCTGTTCAGTTGTTAACAAGCTCTAAAAGTCTTAACAGACTTAATTTTCCAACCAGTTCCTGTTCACTGTTTAAAAACAGCTGATAAAAGAGTTCATTGCAGTAAGAAAAGGTGCGTGGAAACAACAGAGACAAAGAGACATTACATTTTCGTTTGCCTTTTTATTCCCAAAATCAAATCAACATAACAATGAATGGCAAAGTTATAGTATTTGTATTTAAGAAATGTATTTATGGAGTTATAAAAGCAAATTAAATGAAACATATCAGCAATAAATAGGCCTACATGTCAATTAATCTCATCCAGTGAAAGCAAAAGACACACAAGTTCATCTGAAGGTACAAAATAAAATACAAAAGAAGGCAGCATTGATGGTTACATTAAATAGGCTATTTGTTTGGAATTGGCAGTACTACACTAGCAAACAAAGCAACACAATATTGTTTATGGTGTGAAAACAAAGGTCGTATTCCTCAAGCCTCTGGCTCGTATATTTTTAAAGTGCACATTATGAACTTTTGAAGTTGCAAAACAAAATACATTATACAAACAAATAAAAAAATTCAAACATAAATCAAAACAAAAATCATATTATAGCTACAAAGAATTTTTTTTTACATTATCAAATACAAGCAATTATCCATAAAGTTATTATTTTGTGGAAGACAGCTTTTTTGGTCGGAGTGACGTGGGAAATACCCATGGCAGTGCTATACGCGCGACATGGCAGAGGGGTCTTCCAACCACGTCTCCATGGAAACTGGAAATTATAGGCTATACATCTATTGGCAGAACCGAATTAGGTCTATCTCACACGAAAAATAACCTTTACACTATGTAACAAGTTGATAAAATAGAATTATTGTTAAAAATTGAACATGCCATTTCCATCATCATCACAGAACGGTGTTTTGTTAGCAACAGATAGACGGCATGATTGACACGGTGAACGGCCATAACTTTGTTGTCGTGAACTTTTTAATAAAGTCGGTTATTTTTTAATCATTCAGAAAGCAACCGTGTGATGATGGTGGCTGCGTAGCTTGAGATCTGCGAAGTCATCCTCTTCACTTGAGTGGAGCTCCATCGCTATTTCATCCGAGTCACTGAAGTGGGAGTGCGGGGAAAACTCTCCGTCGCTCCGGGGGGACTCTTTCCTCCCGCCTCCGACCGGTGCGAGCGAGCTGCCCGCCCGAGCGGAGGGAGGAGGAGAGGGCGAACGCATCGCTTCTTCAACCATGGCGGAAAACGAACCGTCGTCAAAGGAGGGGTGGAAGGGCATCCCGCTGATGTGAACAGGTAAGCCGCCACCAGAGACGGGCACAGCCGCCGCTGTCCTACAGGTTGCGGGGGACGGGGTAGCCCTGTCCTTCGCCCCGTCAAAACCAACGGCGGATGGAAGCGCAATGTCACACTTTGGCGAGTTGTTTTTATTGTTTGAGACTTCGGAATTGTTGCCGCTGGAGGAGACGGGACCTTCGAGCAGATCAGCCAGAGCGTTGATGTAAATCTGCGCCATCTGTAAAGTTTCATATTTGGAGAGCTGTTTGTCGTTTTCCAACGCAGGGATGACGCTGCGCAGCTCGTCGAACGCGTAGTTAAGCCCGTGCATCCGCCTCCTTTCGCGCGCGTTGGCGGCTACGCGCCTCTGCTTCTGCACTCCGTGGACTGGTCTGCTGGACTGGGCTCTCTGTCTCGGGGATGTCTCTTCGTCGGACCCGGTGACCGTGCCTTGAAGACGGCACAAGTCCCTGACTTTGAGCGAAGAGGAGGAGGGGCTCTTGGCAGTTTTTCTGTAGCTGGGAGGGCTGGGGTGGCCCGAGGACTCCGGGGAACCACTCTCTGAAAAATGAAAACAAATGTGATGAACTGGTCTGGTTTGACCACACACCTATGATAAATGCTGTTTATTAGATATATGTTTTGTTATCAAGCGCATTACAATGCATTCATTACAAAATAAACTTTGCACATAAGCTCTCAGTAAAGGAAAGTAATGCTTCTTCTGCCTATGTGAGACCTTCAGTGCAATCCAAAGGATTTAACGCCACTGCAAATCCCTGTTGCCTGTTGCACGTGACGTTGCATCGCAGGCGATTGGAAATGTTGTCCAAAATGGAAATGACAAGCAGTGTTTCTCACCGTGGTAGGAGCCGATGCTCGGGCAGGGCGAGTGCCGCAGGTAGTCGGGTGAACTGGCGTGTGCCACGCAGGTGCCCGAAGGCTGCGCCGGAGCCAGCCAGGCGCGTGGGTCACTGCAGCTGTCCACGAGCGTCGGTCCAGGTTCATAGCGGGACTCCTCGAGCTGCTGCTCCCCTCCCCTCTCCACCAATCTCGGGCTCTGCAACCGCGAGTTGAGGACTGCCACCTCGCCTCTGCTCCAGTCTTCCACACTTCGGACATCCATGTTTCCAAAAAAAAAACAAATGTAGGCAAAGTTGAACCGAGTTACAATATTAGATTTTTTTTTTCTAGGAGGCACGCACAGCTATACTGTCGCGCTGTGTGAATATGACTGTCGCGTGCGGGACTCCTTCTCTGGTGTCTCAAGGCGCTGCCTCGGTTTAAAAAGCGGCACGCGTCTGGGAGCCCCCCTCCTCGCGCTGGTCGCGTGTTGACGTCCAATGAGAAGTCTCGGTAAAGGCCCGAGAGAGGTGATTATGGCCCCCCGAAGCCGGACTGTTTATGATAACGCAAGGAGTGTTTAACGCAAAGGAGGTAAGGGGAACCTCCCACAGGACGCACGTGCATGGGGAGGTGGTGGTTTTATGTAGGAGCGTGGACAGCGCGAGACGTCCGCAGCTGGGACAGAATGCTGTTCCTGTGTCTTACGTCTCAGGTATGACAGAAGGGGGGGGGGGGGGGCATCCTCAACTGTCTCCCCTGCACCTTGTTGTGTGAAGGCTGCATCAGTTAAATCTCATCAGTTTTCCACTAGAACCCCCAATCCTCAGTCCAAGTCATATGGTGCATCCCGTAACTTTGTCACACACAACTGTTATGAGAGACAAATGAAAGAAAGGAATCCAGCAAAATATGTTCCCAAAATTAACTGAAAACACGGGGCTTCATCTCAATACAGGCCCATATACATTATTTTTTAATTTAGAAAATAACTGCATTTCACCCCCCAGTGACAAATGCAAGGAATAAGCAGACATTAAGAGAGCTGAGGGAGTGAAGCCTGACTTATAAATAAAAAGAAGCTTTGGGCAATAGCATCAGTAACGCTTGACCAAAAGTCAGCTTGATACAAAAAAAAAATGCCCCAAAAATAGTTGCGGCTCCTGGAGCTCGAGCGCTCATTGTCAATTCATTCATTCTAAGATCATCTCCAGTTTCCATTTTTCTATTGTAGCGAGTCTAAAACCTTTTGATCCAGCTCTAGGAACGCCCTGTCGGTAAAAAGGGCTTCACAGGGAACGGAAACATGAGCAGGGGTCTTGCGCTCAACACTGTTTCCGCACTGACACGAGCAGTACCCGCGATTGCAAGAAGCGAGGATAGAAAGGACTCTCTCTCTCGCGCGCGCGCACGCACTCACGCGCACGCACACACACACACACACACACACACACACACACACACACACACACACACACACACACACAAAGAGATAGTGGAAGAGAGCGAAAGAGAGAGAGAAATATGCAAATACTCACACAGACAAAACATGATGTATTATACTATATTTCTGATATCAAATTATTTCAATAAGAGTTGCGAACACAAGTTATAAAGTAACATTGTAGGCAGGTAGCAAAATACACTTTGAACAAATAGCTAATAGCTTTAATTTGTCCAAAGTTTATTTTTTCACCTGCAGTATATGATCAAAGCGACCATACTGAGATGCAAATTGTAGGCCTTCCCTGGCAAATGAACAATGAGCTAATTGCTGGGTAGAAATTGGCTATTTAACCTAATTGCCACGGTCGATTTAGGATAAGGATGCAGCCTCATCTGTTAAATACAGTAGCCCAATGTTTGACGCACAATGACCTGTTACTACCCCTGCAGTCTACATTTTCACAGCTTTAACACAACTTCCAGGCCAAACGAAAACGGCATCATAAGCAGCAGGCCATTATCTTATCAATTAAACATCCCAACTTTGACATGGCATTTTTCTTTAAGAATGGTTAGAAATATGGGTTTTGTTCTAAACAGAGGAGACTTCTAAAATATAGGGAGCTGGAAATTGTGGGAGAAACACAATTTGTGGGGAGAAACTCCCATTATTTCAGAGATAACCCGACATCAATCTTTTCTATTTTTTATTCATGTATTCATCATGGGGACGTCTTGAGGGCTAGAGGTCTGGCGCCGAGCGTTCGCCCCCTCTTCCCACCTACAAGCCCCCCATCCAACGGGCCGGGCCGGGCTCCTGAAGCTACCGACAGGTTGGATATTGTAGCTGGCGATTATTAAAGTGTCGCGGCCACAATGGAGACTCTATGTTCCATTGGTCACGCCTGTGGGGCTCCTCGGGGGAGAGGGGAGGGAGGCTCCCATTCCAATGCGCGAGAGGAGTCTGCGTGCTGCCGCTTCTCATTCCCATCTCCCGGGAGACAGGGGCGCGACGGGCACGAGACCGAAGTGAGGGGAGCTGCACAGGGATTTCTAAACTTCACTGTAGCCTTTCCTAAACTCACTAAATCCACGGTATTGTTTTTAACGAGGTGCTAAAATATGAATATATTTTGAAGCTCTAAAAGCCACACCAAGGGAACTGTATTGTCACCAAACTTTAGTTTGACATATAACACCTGCATGGAAAAGTCGAGTATAATTGGAAAGTAACTATAAATATATATTGTACGAATAATACGCAATATATAATGTTCTTATTTTTAATGATGTAAGATAAACACAACACTTTTTAGATACCTATATTTTGCTTCTAATAGTAATACTTATACTTAAGTAAAATTATGAATGCAGGACATTTACTGAAAATAGTTGTTGTAAGTGTTGTATTTTGCTAAAGTAGACAATCTAGATAGGTCTTGCTAAAAAAACCTGTTTATTGTTTTGTGTCCTCAACAACTAAGTCTATTTTGCTCATCCCCTGAAACTATCAAAACAATTAAAGTGCAAATACACTTTCACCAAACAAAACGGAGAGCATAAGGACTTCAGGTACATGCTTAGGGAGAGGTTTACTTTCATAGGGAGAAAGTAGCCTACAGATGATTATTATGATAACGACTGGAGGCTATGAAGATGCTGACTTTGATCTCTCTGACTTGTAAGCTACCATAAGATGATATCTAACTTGGGGTCAAGTTGGTTGTCGTGCAGCTGTGTCCACTGTAATTAAATGAACCATCTGTTTCAATCAATTTCTTCCACAAATTCGGGAAATATCTGACATTAATTTGGTTATAAAGCATATCAAATCTGAAATACAGGAGCTCTGAGGGCTAAATAGTGCCACCCACTGGTTAAAAGTGAGCATTACAATGTAGTGCTCCACTGAACTTGACAGCAGTCGTCCTCAGCAGTGTGTCTATCCAGCTGTTAACAGCAGTACACAGGCCTTTGAAGTGATAGTCTATTTGAAGTGAAAGAGACAAAAGCTTAGCTCATACTCAAAATCCTTTTCACACATTAAATCATCTCAGATCACTAAAACCCATTTCAAAATGTTGGCAATTGTATTTTTCTCTTCCCTCCCACAAAATGTTCCCTCATTAAGTCTATTAAATAATTTCAAGCTACAAGTACTACAAGGGATGGAATCCCTTTTCATCCATTATTAAATGACACCTTGCCAGCATCAATCCATTTTACTGGTGTATTTGTTCTGGATCAATTGGCTCTTTGAAAATGAAAAGGTCAAAATTACCCCGTGACATGCAAGTTAACAAAGTTCCCCCTCAGGTAGACGCTGTTAGCACTGTCAGCACATTTGCCATAGTTCTTACTGTTAGCGGTGTTGCCACCATTAGCTATGAGCCACCGGCTCATGCGTGGCCATGTTGAGAGCCATCAAAATGCTCTCAATTTCATATTATGGACCTTTAACACTGGATTCTTCTCAGCCTCCACATAAACAAATTAGATGTAATTTGTCTCCTAATGATACATGTGAATAATAAAATAAAAGAGAGTGAAGGAGATAATCTACACTAAAACTCTTGATGAAAGCATGACTTACCAGTATCTGGGACTTCATTTGTAACCATTTGTATTGGAAAAGTAGAAGACAAGCCTGAAAACAGAACGCGGTGGAAAGAAATGTACAGATATCTGGAGCTAACAAAGAAACAACTAAATCATTTTAGCATGTGGTAGAACGACACTTGTAGGAGTCATTGCTGTGTTTCTGAAATG
The DNA here is from genome assembly GCA_032191485.1 of Leptoclinus maculatus. Taxonomy (NCBI): domain Eukaryota; kingdom Metazoa; phylum Chordata; class Actinopteri; order Perciformes; family Stichaeidae; genus Leptoclinus; species Leptoclinus maculatus. The sequence goes on from JAVDOI010000005.1 coordinate 15,604,742, forward strand.
CACCACTTTTCATGTATGTCGAGATTACAAAAACAACAAATACCATCCCACTGTAGAAAACCTGTTTATTAGACAAATTATACACAGAAAGCTTTGCCACTTGTAACAGAGGCCCCAGTTTGTTCAGTTTTTGAATAATATGCAACACATACAACAAAATAGGCCTATATTAAATACTGTACATCATAAAGTTTTGAAAATGATCAAGTAAATCCTGTAGTTCTATGTATGAAATTAAAAATGTTAACAGATAGCGCAAGAGCAAGTTTGTGCATGCTTTCTTTTTAATTAATCAACTTGCCACTTTTTGTTATTTAGCCAGCAAATAATAAAATGAACTCAGGATGACATGAGAAAAGCAAAGAGTTCGTGTTTATGTGTTCATGTTGACCATGGGCAGAACGAGGGAAAACCAAACGCAGTAATGTGACTGCTAAACTCAACGCTAAAGCTCATCATGATATATTCTTCTCTTTTTGTTAAACAAAAATAGCATCAACATGTAAAATATACATTTTTATAATGTCTCTTTCATTTATACTAAATAAAACCTTTTAAATGTCTGTGTCCTATTTGTCATCCAATAGCCTAATATAAGAAAAGAATGCCTAAGAATGCTTGCTTCAAAACACTGTGGCTTGACTGAGTTCTCTACGCACAACATTTTGCGGTTTTAGTTCTTAAAGATAAACTGAAAACTTGTTCTAAACAACTAACATTATCAATTATTAATACAGTGTTAGTGAAAAAGATTTGGTTCCATTTTACGACCCCAGCCCCTAATCCACCAAATATTCCTTTCATACTCTTAATGTACCATTCCCTTTCCCCACCCCAAAATGCACCTCAATGGTCTCATTTGAATTAATTGGCACTTTAAAAAAACAAGTTATATAAACAGTACCCTTAACATTACAGATATGAAATAGAATTTCGGACTCGTCTCATTAAAAGGCAGCCATTTGGGTTCCAATGGCCGTTGACTCTTCGTGACATTCCCGTGACCCGAAAGCTGTATTTGCTGAAGTTGGGAGGGTGCAGCTAGCTAGTTGACATATAAGGCTTGTACTGAAGATGCTGTTGCAATGGCTTCTCCTCAACACAAAATCAACCATTTCCCCACTTGAACCTGACAAGAAGTGAATAATGAACTCGAACAGGACATGACCGTACAGAATGAGTTTTTATCTTTTAAACAACCGAGCTATGGCAGCGCTATAATGAAGCAAAACAAAAGGAAACAAATCAAAAGGAAAAGTTTGAAGTAATGATGCAAAACCAGAGACTACAGCACTCATTTAGCAGTTTTTCTAAGTTGGCTGAGAAAAAGAAACAAGTAGACAGCTCAGAACTATTTTTTTTTTGTACTTCCTGACCAACACATTCCACGCATTAAAATCATTTTTTTTTTTTTTCAAAAAACAAAATTCAATAAAAGACATATAATAAGCATAAGCTTTTTGAAGTCTTTCGGCTTGTCTTTTATGTTTTTTTTTCTATAAGTTGATTTTTTTTTGTATCATCCCTTTTGCTATCCCTCTGAGAGTCTGACTAGAGGATCTCACCTTGACTTGAAAAGCAGATAGCACAGTACAGGTGAGAAAAGAAAAGGTCAGATCTACATACAATCACTTACAGGTCTGTGGGCACTGGTACAGTGCAGTGGGGTTGACAAAGGGTCTGTAATGTGCATCAAAGTGGTGAAAACCGTTTCAAGGTGATGCACCAAAATGGCAGAAATAGTTTAAGATCGACGCACCACACTGGTGATTCAGTGTCATATTGTTGCACTGTCATGGCATTTCAGCAGTTTTTTAGTCCTCAGTTTTCAGACCGATGCTCCGTGATGGGGTCAGCGTGTGTTCAGTCTTAGGTCAAGTCAGGCCACTGTGTGGACCCAATAACACATTTAGATCCCCAGGTATTGGTGAAACAACACCAGAGAAGAGAAAACTCAGTATGGACTCCCGCATAGTGAAAAGGCAGAGTAGAAGTGGAGAAGTGGAATCTTCCGATATTCACTGAGATGGGGCCTTTTCAAAACTACAAGGGGCTGTTGTCTGTATTCCCAGGGCTATGGACAAAACTACTGCTATATATACGCCTTCATAAATAAAAAAAAAAACGATTCAATAATTGCTTAGTAGTGTGAGCCCCTTGGAGTTGTTTAATGGCTAACGACACCACCAGTCATCCACCAATGGCAGCCCTGGAGCTCACAGGAATATAGACGTGTTTCCTGTGGTCAGACGAGCATAAAGTAAACCCTCCGAGGTGGGGTTAAGATAATAATAGTCAGGTAATTTCAGCAGATCTCCGTTACATGAGGTGGTCCTCATTTCATAAAACAGAAGCAATAAAAAAAGATCCCCTTTCACACATTTCCCCAAAAAGAATCCCCCAAACAATCACAAGAACAACAACAATAAAGCAAAGATTCAAACCACTGCTTCGCTTTTTGCACCTCACCAGCACGGTTTGCAGGAGGATAAGGAACGCCCCCCATAGACCTCCACCTCCTTCATCTTCTCTACATACAAAATGGACACCCCTGGAAACACCCAAGCAGAAACTGAAAACATAAAGATTCCTATGTACACATCTCTATCCTCTGACTTTTAGCTTAGCCAAAATGTATTTGTTCTACCATCCCATGACCGACCCCTAGCCACCTTGCCTCCCTCTTCTCCTCCTCCTCCTTTTCTTCCTCCTGAACCAACCATATTCTAAGCAACCCCTCATATAGAGGTGCCCCTGTCTGGATCATTGCCATATCCAAAGTTGGGTCCTGGACCTGTGGGCTGATAGGGGATGGAGGACATTGTTTTGATGGGGCTGCGGAAGAAGCCACCGTTGGGGGCCCTCTGCCTGAAAGGGCCCACCCCGCCAGTCCGGTGGTCCTGGAGGACGCCTCCGCTACCGAAACCAGCGGAAAATCCAGCAGCGGCTTTGGCAGATAGGCTACGGCTGAGGGTCTGGATCTGCTCGGGGATGAAGGTGGTGGTGGTTATGTGGGTGTTGCGGAAATCGCTGATCTGCTCGAGTGCCTGGCGCGCGGCAGGCAGCGCATCCATGTCAAGGGGTGTTAAATCGACGGAAGAGGTGGAGAACTGCTTGTGGGGGCTTTCATCCTCGGTGCACAAGCTGTTAACCCGGCGGTGTAGGTGTTCCAGGTCGATCTCCTTATCGTCCTGCAGGTGGGGAGGGGCAGGAGTAGGACGGAGAGGAGAAAGCAGTGATGGGAAATGGTAGAAGGTAAGAGGGGTTAATGCGAAGGGAGGCCATTTGGAAAGAATATTCGGTGGGAAAGAAGATGTTGGAAAGGAAGGATGAGAAGGGGTTGAGAAAGGAGAAATATCCCGGGGTCAGTGTTTAAGGGTTGGCGATGGAGGTGAGGGAAATGGAGAAGGGAAGAGGACAGGATAAGAGGGATGAAAGAGTGGGCGATGGTGGATAAAGGAAGAAAAGGAGAGAGAGGAGGTAAAGGAGTGAAGGCAGTGCAAATAGAGGAGTAAGGAAATAGAGAGAACAGTGAAGGAAACAGAACAGAGTACGTGCAGAGAGGATATATTTTTGAAAAAGGGGAAATGGACAAGGATGGGGTGTATTTGTATTCAGAATCAGCAATAGGGATGTCATCCATCCATCCAGTATAAATGGATAGTAAGAATAATAGTGAAAGCAGGAGAAGGGCGTTGGACAACACAGGTGATGAAATGATGGCCAAACGAAAGTTTTGGCACAATTAAAAATGAGGTTCAAGTTAAGGTTAATTGCAATAGTGAGGGGAAGAGTGGGGGTGACACAACGTAAAAGTAATAAAAACATGTTTGGTGGTCACAGGGAAACATGGATGTGACAGGAAGCAGGGAGAGCAAAAAGAGAGGAGGGGAGAGATGGAGGAAAGAAGAAGCACACTCTGAGCTGTGGTCAGGATATTGAAAGAGAGAAACATACACACACTTCTACAAGGTCTTTAAGGGAGTGCAGATAATCTGGAATACACACAGAAAACACACCGCCATCATGCTTTGTGCTCTGCGATTCCAGAGTGCTTGGTCTATTGTCAATATCATAATAGTACACTACAAATACAACTTATACTACGGAAGGCAGTCCAAATGCTCAACAATAATGTTTTTTTGTATTTTTCCGGCTTCTTGTCACCATTGCATTCAGGCCATCATGCCAAAAGATTCACATTGAGATTGACATCTCATTTTCAAGTGAATTCTTTTTTCTGGGCCCACATATAGCTTGTTAATCAACTGCATCATAGAATGTAGATTATCCAACTTCAATCAAACAATGTTTAATGGTCTTAACAATCTTAACAATTTCAAGACAAAGCGCAGACGTTAACTTAAGATTCAACTTAACTTAGAGCATACGTTAAATGAAACTTATAATCACTATATTCACCTATAAATAACTTATCCACATAGTCTAACGGATGGTAACACTCAGTGAGAGGTGTTTCATGCTTTTACTGGATAGGGGACAGTGGTGTGAGGGAGCAATGAATGATGTGAGGATATAGAGAGGAGAAGGCTTAGCTGAAAGGTGTTAGGTGCTGGAGAGAGTTTCCAAAACTACTAAAAACGTTTGCATATGTGTGCTTCTCTGGTCTTTATGGAGGGTAAGGGTCTCAGAGGTAGGGGGTGGAGAGTGTGGGGTGTCATTTAATTTTAGGTGTCTTATCTTACACTTCATGGAAACACTGTTTGGGGAACGTCCAACAGGGTTTTGTGAGGAGGGGAGTCACATTACTGGGGGTAAAGACAGAGTTACCTGAGTGTCCTTCGGGTCTCGAGGGGGCTCTGGACCTACTGTATGTAGTTCATGGATAGAGGGGACCAACAGTGGTGCCCCCTGGTTGCCATCTAAGGAAGGGACAGTGGGAGGAAGGAGAGGACGAGGGGGCGCTAGTGCTAGTCGTGATACTATCATACACACACTGAACGTTTGAGGGAGGGGATATCCGAAGGTTAGAGTTGGTACCAAAAAAATGAAGGGGAGTGAAAAAGAAGAGTGATTCACAAATGGTCAGTCTGCTGTCAGTGAGAGGACACTAATGGGTAACTACGAGGAGTGATCGAAAGGGGCCGAGGCAAGGAAGAGTGGAAGGTTTTTATGGAGAAAGGTTGTAGGACCTGACTGCATTTATGTTACTGTGAAGGGAGGCTTTCTCCAGTAAGCACACTGAACCATTACAGAATAAAAGTGACACTGAATCACCCAAATGATCAGAACCTATTCTGACGTATAATATATGAAATGTATTTAAATATGGATCTGTAATTTACTGTGTAATGCAAAGGCCTTATTTTGGACTTCAAAGCTAAGTTCACACAGCAAAATATTTTTGGCTTCATTTTGTAAGAAGAGGTTTTGCAAAAATCTCTGTTACATAAAATAAATACTTCAGTGAAGGCCTTTACTTCCATATATACCTTTAAAGAACATGTAACTTCAACTGTCTGGTCGAAGATGATGCTCTATTTGCTTCTCGATAGAGAGACAGCACCCTCTAACGGCAGCAAGGCATCATTGCACACATAGTCAACTGGCAACATGCCAGGTGTATAAAAAACGTTTTCGAAAGAGGTACATTTGCATCCAGCAGAGAGCTTTGCTATACTGTGAGAACCACAGTTTGAACCCTGCTCCTTAATGTCCATCCTGCCTCTTAACAAATTACTATTCATAAATCACCACATTTCTAACAGCATCTGTCTTCAAGCATTACTAACCAATACATTATTTATATCCTCTATTGTATGTATAACCTTGGAGTGGGAGGTGAGGTGGTGAAGGTGGTCATTCTCATTTTTGGGGTGAGCTTGGAGGGGTTGGTGGGTTCATAGGAGTGCTGCACAATCAGGGCGCAGGGGATGTCGCAGCATGCTGGGGGCTGGTAATGGGTGGCGGTGGGGGCAGTGGTGTTAGCGGTGTTGGGGTTCTGGTTCTGGGTCTGACCGCCCAAGGTGAGAGGGTGCTCGTTGGGGTTGTGAGGGCAAGGATCAGCAGCTTGCCTGGCAGATGGGCGATCTGCCTGCGTCTGGTGTGTGACGTGCATTTGTGTGTGTGTGACGTGCGTGTGTGTGTGTGTGTGTGTGTGAGCAAGAGGGACAGAAGGAGAGAGATAAAAGAGAGAGAGAGAGAGTTTGATGGGAGAGAGATGTGAAGTAATTCATATCAATGTGTTGGTATGTGTGTGTGTGTGTGTGTGTGCATGCAAGTTGAGTGGGAAGATTAAAACCAGCCAAAATAAAAAAACAAGCCAAATAGACACACAGGCAGACAATCGGCAGACGGGCAGAGACAGAGAAGGGATGAGAGACAGACAAGGTCAGGCAGATGGAAGGATCGTAAGGTGGGGGAGAGAGAAAAGTCAATTGGAGAGACAGACGGGTGGGGGGTGAGCGAGAAGAAAGACACGGCAGTCAGTCAGCACACACAGTTAAGTAGGTCGTTCCGTGTTTGTGTCCTCAGAGAGACATTCACACAGTCGTTATATACCTGGAAAGGGGAGATGTTTAAATGGCATTTTGTACCGCTCTCTCCCTCTCTCTCCCCCTCGCCCGCTACACCCCTCAACACAGAGTACTTATCTACAAAAAACACAACAAAAGGGAAATATGAGAGCTTTTGAGCCACAGATCATTATATAGAGTTAGAACAAGCAGGCCGGCAATTCCCGTTCAAACCACAAACTTCCAAAAGAAGAGGTCAGCTGTTTTAGGTGTACCAAAGAAGGTGATACACAAGGAAGTGCCCGCTCTTCTCATGCTAAATCTACATGGATTATATGAAATATCAGACAGGGTCAAAACCACAGACGTCACCATTATGGAAGAGTTCTGACAATGAACATTGTTTCTATTTTTGTCAATATGCAGCATTATAATTACTCTCAGTTTTGAACTTGTGGAGATGTGATTGATTCCAATGACAGAACTCTTTCATACAAACTTCTTGTAGAACATATATATATATATATATCGGCCAAAAAGGGTAAAGTAATACAGCTGCCCTTTTATGAATGAAATGGGCCTCAGACACTCATCTGGAAATAGCTTGTCAAAAGGATCAAGATGACAACATTTTAGTCTGGCTTCCAAAGCTTTAAGTTGTAAGAACACCTTGATCCATTTGTCCTTAAATATACAGTACTGTCATTACAAGCATGCCCAGACGTCACCCACCCAGGCACCAACCCAAAATGAGTTCAGATGCTTTAGAGCACAGTAAAAGAGTAGCAATACAGCGGAAGATTACTCATTTCCAAAATTGTAGGATAAATGCATGTTGGGATATATTCAGCATGTAAGAACTGTAGTTCTCTGTAATCATAATTCCTTTTCACTAATGTGTGAACTATCAAAGATCCAGGTTAGCAGGGATGACTTGGACACTTATCTTGTGTGCATATTCTAAGCAACTAAGACACACCATGGGTGAAACACATTAGTCAACTCTGTGGAAATGAGTGTTTTTATGTTTGTGAGTGAATAAGCTCGGTAAAAAAACTCATAAGCGAGTGAGAAGCAGCCTCATAGATAGCAATGTCAGTCATTCCACAACACTTAACACAGACCCATAGCACAGGCACAAACACTGACATATAGCTCACAGTCAAATGCAGTTACCACAGCATTACAGCAATGAATGTAAAGGCATGTACAGACATGTACAGTGTGGGATTAGGTATGTTTTAGTATGTATAAGATACACAGAGACGTTTGAACGGTGGATTGTGGGTTTCCATGTATGCAGGAAGCTGGGGATGGTGATTTTGGCCATACGATCTGATGGATGAACCTAGTCATGATTTGTGCCAGTGTTTTCAAGGGAATGGCGTCCATCTTAAGTCGAGTGTATGTCACTGAGAACATGAGCTAGAAACCACCAGGAATTATGAAGCACGTTTAAAACAAACAGAACAAACGTATATCTTACAATAATGGGCTTCATGATATGGCGTATCGGACACAAAGCTTGAGCATTCGCTGTATTGAAATAATCCGGACATGATGGAAAAGGTTGAGCTGAACGTTAGGTAATGATGAAGTGTAGGCATGCATGGGAGAGTGCGATGTGGTTGATATTAGCCTGTAATATCTGTCTGTAATATGTGTTTTTGGACACAGTAAAACCTGTTTCATGGTGGTGTGGTGGGGACAGCGTGCAAGGTCCCTGCAAACGTCTGCTCGTTCACACTGACTGCGGTCAAAGCGGCTCCGAGAACGAACCTCTTCTCTTCTTCTTTTTACATTTTCAGACTTGCTCAGCCAACATTTCATCAAAGCACTCCATTTTTAAAGCAACATGAAATTTAAATCAGTGTATAAGCACTTCCGGGACCTGTAGCTAGCCAATCATTGCAACACGGCCTGTGCGACCCTGTTCACGTTGCACCTCACGACCGGGCTGACCACTGGAAGCATGGAACTGGTTTAACAAACTATATTAGAGTAGGGCATTGAAAGTAGAGTCCTCATGCCAAATCTGAACTCATACCCCCGGTGCCAATGAATTTTACTAAGCCAAGTTTTCCACGCATGAAGAGTGGGTCACCAGGCGTTCCGATTTTATGTGAAGCTTGCAGAAATGCACGGGGAGCTGCATGCCGTTGGCTCGGTGTGATGGTCTCAAGTGGTGTTAGCATTCACTGTGACAGCAAGACAGAGTTCCTGATCTGAACTGACAGAGAGTGAGGCGTCTAATGAAGTTAATTACAAGCTTCATGGTTTTGCTTCACTTTTATTAATAATTTAACTTCAGGAAGTTGGATGACATTAAGCACACCAGACTTACTCCATTGGCCATGACTAAGGCCAAATTGCAGGCAGAGGCAGAGTTTCCCCCAGTCGATAAAGTGCAACACATGCAATTTATCTAATTAGCTGCTTTGAAGTTGACTTAAATGTGTCTTCCTTCCTCCACTGAGTCAGGACATGCTGCAGTGGTCCCAGCTTGAATCTCTCCTCTTCTGTTCTCAGCAACCATCTTTGCAGCTGGTTGCCCATTTGGAAACTTTCTGCACAGATGGTGATTTGAGATCCGAGTATGGTAGTCCCACAGTTTTTATATATATTATGACAGGATCATTTTAGGAAGAAGTAGGAAATAACATCTCAGCCAAATGAAAAACTTTGATCAATGCGGTGTGTTCTCTTTTTAAGTGCAGTGGTCTTAAGGCCAGTGTATGGTTTAAACGAACCAATTCGTACGACGTGAAGGCAAAAGTGTGTATGTTTGTCCCAAACAGCCACACTCAAAGGCGGGGTGAAAAGCTTGCTGTCATAGAGATTGACGCGACGCAATGATTACTCAACACTTTGGGACAGCATCTCCTCAAAGGCATTCATGTTGCTGAACTCATTTGTACAGACAAAATGTGTTGCCAGTCGCAAAGGAGTGGGTGCAGGGGCTTTCAGACGCTGTTTGATGATCCCACTAGCGCTTTGTTTGAAGCACACTGACCCCCTTGAGGTTCAGTGGTTACGCTGAGCAAAACCTTGAGCTAAACCAAAGGCAATCAATAGGTCAATGCTTTGATAGGGTGAGGGATAAATGTCAAGGGTCAACTATCAAAAACAATCATGGCTGACTGAGCCAACTTCATTTTCACCATGGAAGCACGAAAGGGGCTATTCCAATGATGCTTATAACTTTGTTCTTAATTTGGATATCCTATTGCTTTGCTCATTCTCAATGCTTTGTCTTACTCTCTCCTCTAAGCATAAAAAGTAAAATACCTTAAAAGCTATACTATATGTATCTTTTATTGTCGTTTAATGAGGCAGTGGATGAATAATAGTAACACTAATTGTATTATGTTGTACATACCTATGAAGTTCACCCGTTCACCTGTATGTGACTTCTACATTAATAATAATAATAGTGATTTACACATGTCCCTTACTGCATGATGCCTTGATATGCAAAACCTCAACAACTACAAAGAGAATTAAAGACCATCACCGTTTAAATCCCTGCTGTCCCTTCTATTCACTGCTGCGCCTCCACTCCTGCGCTCAGTCAGGGGCTGATTCCAATGGCTGCTCTTAGTGGCTAATGAAGATGGCAGGGGGGCGAGCGTGTTTCCGTATGCTGCAGCTGAATCACACTGTGCTTGACGTGACTTTGTGCCCGACCAGCGGTTCGGTGTCTTTGTGGCTGCTGGTTTGGCGGACATGACTACTGATCTGAATGACAGATTAAAGCTTGTAACTGAGCAGGGGGCTGGAGGTAAGGGGTAGACGTGGTGCGTCTGTCTGTGTGTGTGCTGAAGAAAAAAATATATTGTTGCCTGGTCTAAAACTAAATTACATTGGCAGTCAGCTGGGTGCCAATGTTGCAACATAGAATAAAAAAAATATTACAAACATACAGTGTGACCCAACGTGCTTAAAGTATTTCTGGTTGTGTTGAGAGCAGCAATGTGGTTTCACCTGACTGGGCCTCAAAATTGATGACTGTGTTTCTTCTGTAGGCACAACGCTTAGACACTGGAGCAACTGAGCGACATAGAATGTCTGTTTTAGTCACGTACCACATGACGGGCGGTAGCATGCACAGTAAATATTTAATATGTGTAACTTGATTTCACGAAGCAATTAAAGGGTGGAGAAATAAATCATGGCAGCAGTATAAAAGAAACTAAATTACGTTTAAGCAGATCCAACAGCAGTCAACCTGCTGTTGAGCATGTTGCTCGATTCTCACGGCAATTTGTTGCCACTTTAATGGCGCATCATGCCAGATGCATGGGGAACTTGCACATGGCAAATTGACTGAGATGGGAAGCCTGCAGCTTTATAGCTCCTTCTTTTGTATTCACAGAAGTGTACAAATCCTCTCACACCATGTGCAAGTCTTAGCCTTAAAATGATAGTATGGCTCGTCATATTGACTAATTTTGGGTTCGTTTCAGATTTTATAATGGGTGTGTATTGCACGGAATGTTCAGCGCTAGAGTGATGACATCACGGTCAGAGTGGAAAAGTATTCTCTGATTTTTCCAAACAAGTTGCTTCCAGTCCCACAATTTTTACTCTTTATACACCATTGTGGTCAAAATGATAGGAAATGTTGTGCTGGCCGCAGTCATGTGTCTATGGAATCCAACGGACACATTTAGCTCAAGGAGCCGTAGAGCGACATGAACTCCAACCAACTGCTCCATTAGACTCCATGTTAAATCTGACCACTCATTTCTCACAAGGTATCCAAAATTGAGCAAATAAAAAAATCAATGAACAACAAATCCTTTGTCACTGTTGATCAGATGCAAGCCATTGCAGGAGGTTTGCGGTAAACAAAGCTGTGTGAAACTTCCAATCAGTTTGTCAAACAAGCTTGTGCACACTACAGTGATCACAGCTGATGAGGCACATCAGTCAAGTCACAAACCACCTGTTTTCCTGCAACAACACACCAATATTAATTTTGCTTGAAGTATATTTCTGACATTCATGTCAAAGGAGGTCACCACCACTCAAGTCACATCAATGACGTCTTACGAGTGGCAGAAATCATCTCCAAAAGCTAGAAACCGTAGTGATGCAATAATGTGTGATGATACGCGAATGTTTGACCAAGAGCTGCTCATTTAATCATTTGGAACTGCTGCTTCACAGAGTTCTCATATTGAAACTTTCCCTCTAAATTACTTTCCAGATGAATGGTTTTATCGGCCTTTTATCATGAAAACTAACCTGATCTGACACTAAATCATCCTGGGTAGAGCCACAATTTTCATTACCATCTTTTTGTCATCTTTTCTAATTTATTCTTGGTGGAATTCTAAATCACCTTGACACCACAGATTACGGAGATTAGCCAGGCTTCTCTAACTCATTTCTGGTGGTCAGAATCACACAGAGATGTTCACTTCAGTGATCCTAATTAGTATAATGTCGTATTTGTTACTCCGTCAAAGCCCTTTTTGGTAACCAGGCAACAATAGTTATACCGCCTAACCTCTACCTCCCCTCTGATTGACGGTAAATTGGTTTTAAGGAACGGAAGTTGAATGATAGGTTAGAGAACCGTTCTACGTTAATTCTCTAAAGTCATTATCCACAAGTTAACCGTAACCTGCTTTTATCAAAAAGCTTCCTCAGAGGGGGAAAAGGCAATTGTTTGAAGCTGAAGTCATTTACCTGATGACAAAAACATTTTCCGCTAAAATGAATCTGTATTGCTTCATGCCTCAGTCTAATTGGCAACCAAAACACTAACAATTAACTTGAAACCAAAAGTGAAAATATTACTTCATAATTACATTTCTTTCAGTTCATCAGTGGCATGTTTTGCATACCAAATTTGCTTCACTTTGCTGCAATTTTAGAGTCTTGATTGAAGTTATTTAGCTGAACTCTTTCTCCCTCTGTGTTTTGGTAAACAGCAGTAGGCTGGAGAGGTGACAATGCGGGGCTGGCGTTCAAAGTTCAATTGGAAGCTGGTACGAATCCTTGTCAAATCTCTTTGTGGATAAAACAGCTACTGAAATAGAGACACTGTAATATTCTGGTGAAAATGGCCTGAGCTTGCATTAATAGAAATGCAACTAAACGAGCAGCCATTTGTGTTTTTCTTTGAAGATGTTACCGGTCTTGTCTACGGAGGAGCAAACAAAGCTACCAAATGACAACAGACTGCAGGGTTTCTACGAGGGGAAGATGTTGCCAGCGTCCCTTTGATTGCCTTAAATGATATCCCTGCTGAGGTGATCAACCTCATATAGGCTGATTGAAAATTTCACAGGGCACTGCTGCTAATTTACAAGGTGGAGTGTTGCCACTGTTTTGAAGAGAACACTGGTATAAACATCCATGTTTAATACTGTGAGTGAGTGTTTCTGAATCTGCCTTGGTCAGGCCCTCGGGCTGTTTTTATATTTGGCTTTTAACCACTATCATCTTTTCTCCAAAACATTAACTTTTCAGAAAAATAAGGTTGATTACCGTTGACACCGACACATTTGCCTCATTTTAAATTAATCGACAACATCAAAATAGCATTAATAAAACATTAAAAAAAGAGGTCAGAGTATGCAGTAGCAGAATGCTGAATACATTATAGCGCCAATAGAGTAAATACTAGTTTCAATCCATATTGGGGATCTGGACTGTGACTGTGCTCTATCAAGGTGTAAAGTCTCAATGTAAACATGCCCAGCATGCAGCTACATGAACTCATTCATAGTACCTAAACTCTCAGAGTATGGGTGTTTAATGTGAGTATGTGTATCTCGGATATGTTAACCAGGCCATGCAATATTGCATCATAGTTTAAGTTAGATATCTTATTTGGCATCAGTATGAATGGCGGTACTTACATCGACTAATGAGCACTAAGAAGTGGGTGAACAATTAAGACCCTTTACAAATACTGTAAAGTTAAGTTAAATTAGCTCTTGGCAGATAATGTCTCCTTGGCTAATCATTTTCATAATTTGATGGTAACATGTTACCACACAAACAATAAAGATTTAATAACAGGACAGGATGCTTTACAAGCTGGACAGTCTATTAAGACCATGATTGTGGGTGAGAAGGGAAAATGAACACGATGTTCTCAGGGCTTCTGAAAACATTCAAGTCCTGTTTGACCTTTCCTTCCCTTCCCACATAAGCAGGGATTTATATATACGAGACTACGCAAAAGATCAATGCTGGTTAAATCACTGGAGATGTAATATAGCACCTCCAGGCTTCTTTTTGACAGAATGTGCAAAAGCCTGGCAAACACTACAGCTCCAGCCTGTGCTTTTCAGCGTAGTGTTGCTACTGTTTCTTATGTGCAAATTTAGTTAAAGTGACATTGTGAACATGGGAGGTTTTCAAAGGTCCCTAACGCCGTCATTGTCACAACTCCATCACAAGGAAGGCTCTGCTCATTTCTCTCTTCCTCATGCATCCTGACTGAGGAATTGGATTATTTTTTTTTTCAATTTAGTATTACTTGGGTCACAAAGTCTAGACTTCTTATTTAGTGATTCCACACTCTCCTTGGCTCTGCTAGACCTGAAATTGAACCCATTATCCATCCAATCTGTCCACTCTTTTTTTTCCTATTTATATACCTGTTACACTGCTTCTTTCCCCTCTGACAACACAAGAGAATAAATGGGATATATTATAGGCCCTATACCTCTCTCTGTACCATTAGTCAGTCACTCATCCATCCCCCTACCTCCTTGGAGGGGACCCTGGATCCCTTCCTCCGTGACCACCAACTCTCCACCATAGCAATGAGGCAGGAGAGCACCACGCCGGCTGCCAGCACGCAGAAAACGCCAGCAAAGCTGTGGATGTCCAGGGCGTTGCCGTGCTGCCGTGTCTGGACTGAGCTGTAGAGGTCGCAGGGGCTGTCCTTGGGCCACCACTTGAGTTTCAGTATGTCCATGTCACCGCTCTGCTGGAGCTCCAGGATTCTAGGATGAAGGCAGGAGACACAGGGATGTCAGCATAGAGCCATATACAGTAACAGAGCACACGGTACACACACTGACGCAAAAGCTACACATTTACAAATCCTTGTAAAATACTTACAGAAGCGAGCATACGTGAATGAATGTGAGCATATTTAATAGGTATGTTAATAGATGGTGTCTGAGCGCCATTTTAATGGATTGGTCAAAACGCTTCAAAACAATCATGGAGAATGAAAAATATTTGCACAACTGCATAACACCAGACCACACTGCAGCTTTTACTGCAGTTGCCATAGCTCCCCTCTTCCATTGGAGGGCAGTGTTTGCCAGCTGAAACCTGATAGCTCTGATACCTGACAACCATATTGGGCTGTCAAACTCATTATGGCTAACATTAATATGTTTTGCAGCACAGCGCGAGTACACTGCCACAATGTCATTATGCAGCCTAGCTTTAGTCGCACGATTGATGGCTTCAGAGAGGATACAGCTCAGAGGTTGATGGGGTCCCTCTGTTAGCCTTCAGCTTATTATTTAACTGGGTCGTTCGTTTTGGTTTGGAGGAGAGCTGCAGACACACACAGACAGACAGGCTTATAGAGGCTCTGTTAGCATTCGGCTGGATATTTAACAAGCTATCTGGCGTGGAGGAGGGAGAGCCATGGGAAAAGGGAGAGACAAAGAGGAAAAAGGCAATGTGGGAATGTGTGTGTGTGTGCTTATACCTCCCTCCCAGGCACGCACATACTAACACAGAAAACAAACAGATGCAAATAATCGCTCATAGATAGACGAAGCCACCACGCTGCTTGACACCAACAGGGTAGATACACACTCAGAGATGAACAAAGTCACAAAGCACAACTGCATGCATGACAAAGCAAACTTAAACAGGATTTATACATGTGTACATAGAGACAGATGTTTGCAATTATCTGCACAACTTCCTGGGGGCAAACCCCTCCTGTAATTTCAGTGACAACATGCTGACGTGAATGACAGTGCCCATCTCTCATCTTCATTTTTCCTCATGCGGAATACACAGAACGGACTGAAATCAATCAAGAAATGCAAATGAGCCCTGCAGACAGCTTACATAATTAATTTCATCCACAATAGCCATAAAAACGTGACTCACTTCAATGTAAATCAGCCAAACAGGCTCAGCACGTCGCTTCACAACAACGTCACTCTCATTTAGGGACACTCTGTTATCACTCCCTGGGCTCTACTGAGCTGGTGGGACTGTGGAACTGCATGGTTAAAATGCCAGTTATGTATGCAATTGATGGGACAGCTTAAAAAGGGAGGAGAGGAGAGGAGAGGAGAGGAGAGGAGAGGAGAGGAGAGGAGAGGAGAGGAGAGGAGAGGAGAGGAAGAGAAGAGAAGAACTAATTCGAACAGCAAACTAATTCGAACAGCAAATCCACCAACAGTCATTCTAATACGAGATCATGTCCACCACCTGCCGGCTTGAATGTGGGATTGTTTGGCTCAGATAAACTTGGATTAGAAAAGGCTTTGTTAGATGATATGCAACATTGATTCAAAACAAATGAAAATGGTCTGCAATAGTGTTCAGCAGTAGTAGTATCGTGGCAGCACTGGCCTAGTTGTATGCCCTGGTTATCACCCACTGGCATGATGAAGAGGTAGTCAGTGTAGAAATCCCTCATTGCATACCAATGCTGCATCTGTTCTTCTTCAGTAGAGCAGGGGCCCCTGCTCCATTTTTCTTTTGAACATGTTACTTAGTTACTTTTGGACGGTAATATTGTACTGTATAATGCAGGACTCTGAAATAACTTCATGCTTGATCACTCCTTGCACCATCTGAGTGCCAGATTGCTGAGGAGCAGTGGCGCACAAAACTATTCAATTGCCAAGTGAATTTTATGCAAATTTCAAATAAAAAGTTAAACTCCAAACCATCGACTGGTTTGGAGCAAATAAACTCTGCTACAGCGTAGATTTGCCAGAAGTTGGCGGTTTAAGCTAGACCTGGCTGTAACCCACCAGTACACAGAGTAGAAGAAGTAGAGGTTGCAAACTGAAAACAAAACAAGAGGTATTCAGGAATTAGTTTCAATTGGGCGATTTCTAATTGTTCTTCCATGTCAGCTAGTATTGGTCATGTTTTGTGGTGCCCAGAGACGAAGACAGCATTCGCATGTCATGGGAATATCGCAACAGCATTTTAGACGGCAACAGCAGAAACAGCGAATCAGTCATTTTAATTAAATGTTTGCTACATCAGAATTTATTTTGCAAAGGCGTTTCCATATCCACTTTAGCGGCGACTCTTTTTTCCGAAATAATACTTTAAAATGCACATAAAAATGAACGTACTGTTGCATGCAGGGTGCACTGTTGATAGGCAAGTTGAAATGGCCGTGGTTAGGTTTTCTGAACAGCACCTGCGTTTAATCAAAATTGAAACAGCCTCCGTACAAGATTGTTCTTAGCTGATGACAGTATCACAGAAAAATCCCTGTTCATGAAAGATAAAACAAGCTTTTTACCGGAGAAGTGTTGTGCCTTTCATACAGTACTGACCTTAATATCTGTCACTTTGACAAAAGATACTTCACAAACACAAACAAGCCTGTACGTCTGACAGACGGCGTCGGAGAAAGACGGATTACAAACAGGCTAATGAGATGGAATAAGAGCGATCCCACCTTTCAAAAAAAGCCTGGCAATGTTTTGTCAAAATATTTCATCATTTCTTGCTTGGATTTCCTCCAACTTCTAAAGATTTCTTGTCTTACTTGATGTCTTTTCATTTCTGTCGAAAGAAAGAGACATGCTTTATGTTTGGAGTTGCCGTCTGTTATCTCTGCTCTTGAGTAGACTGCTCTTATACGTGTCACAAATGTCATGTCACACAGGTTTCTGTGGGGCACTTTAGGAGTGGGAATAAGCGGTGGCTTTTACACTTGTTCACTTCTCTGTGAACATAATAGACAGTAAAAAAGTTTGTGACAAATGTCTACAAAATGAGTTTACTGTTGACCTTTAAGGGAAACAAATAAACAGTGGATAGGTAATTAACATGCATTTCCTAGCAGAGAGAAATATCAATGCCACCTAACTGTAATTGTTGAACAGGATTTTCTTTTAAAGATCATTTTGCACATGTTAGTCTCTCTGTTGTGTTCCAGTGGCAAGCTGAAGGCAGCCGGTTTGCACTGCGCTCATATGGCGGTTAACGCTGATAACGCCGTCCCAATCTGACCCACAGCGTCGTCGTGGCAGCATTGTGCCCACCCTCCAGGTTCCCCCCCCTCCCCCCCCCCCCCACGTTAACAGTTGGCTCTGTCAGCAATGGTTCTTGCACTGTTCATGCTGTTAGCCCCGCTAGCTGCTAGTCGCTGGCTCAGCAGTCTCCATGTTGAAAACCGTGTGAGGGTGATCCTTCAATCATAGATATGCTCTGAATTATGCATCGAGCACCTTCAAAAGATATGCTTTGATTTTCAAATGTTAATATCAAGACTCCTGCTCTACTCAAGACAATCAAAAGGATGCCAAACACAACAACAAAGGATAACTAAAAGGACTGCTCCCCATCTCGATCAAAGATCAAACAGATCAAAACATAAAAACAAAAAGGAGACTTTCATCAGAGGAATCATTAGGATGTGAGTACGCTGTATGCAACTTTGAGGGAGGACAGAGCAGAACAGATTTGAGATTCAGGACAGAGTGCTTTCTCTCTCCCCTCTATTACGACCCTGTCTGCATGTGGAGCTCATCATCTGTCATCCTGCCCTAATTGGCCTATCAAAGTTATGCAAAAGCTGCTTCCCTGATAGGCCCTGGAATCAAACCCTAACGCTGACCTGCACCCACAAGAACAGACGCACACACACTCGTAATAGTCACATTCACCTTACATTTATCTTATTGAGCTTCAGCTGCCTTTATCCTGCCCACACAAAATACACAGATTTAACTCTGCAATAGTAAAATACTCGCAGGAAAGAGGATACAAATGACGATATGATATTCTGTGATGCTTGCCGCCACGTTTTTGCTCACACCAAAGTACTAGAGGGTGCCCGAGTTTGGACAGATGGTGCAAGGCAAAAGTGAAGTGGAAGATGTTTACATGCTACACTGCAGGGCCCTTTTAAATATGACGGCAATCCAGACATAATAACTCATGAATGGAATATGAGCTTGCCGGAGTAATTCCAGTTCTAATGCTTAAATGCATCCGTCGAGCACTTGGTCACTTACAGATTACGTGAGTGTGTCCAGAATGACTCTACACATGTAAAATCAGTAATCAACAAGCCTAGAGGAGATCTCTGTTTACTCGTGACAGCTACTACGCAAGGAATACTTCAACTTTGTAAGAAAAAGCGAGCATGATGATGATCATTTGTCTCCATCCCTTGGCTGACAGGCAGGATGAAAGGCTACTGTGAGCTGCCTGACAAAAACATGGGTTGAGTCAAAGGTTTCCTGCAGGAGACCATCTGTCTAGATCCCTAATTTGTCTGTCGCTGTCTCACCAAAAGAAACGCATCCTCCCTCGAAAAACGTGAAAGAAAAGTGTGAAGCAAGCGCAAGCAAAAAAAAAGCTTAGTCACACATTCAAAATACACGACAATTCTGCAACACACGGTTTGTTTGTAACAATAACAAACTGACATAATGAGAGCTAGGAGTAGCTAATTAAAGTGTGTGTGTGTGTGTCTGTGTGTGTGTGTGTCACGGTCTTTATGTCCTCATGAACGATCTACATCTAGTTTGATGGAGTGAAGCGCAAGAGAGGAAAATCTGACAAGTAATTTAAATCCTCATCATCCAAAACAGTGTGCTCTTCGTTGCAAACCTTTTTTCAGTCTAAATGTGTCGAATATAGAACCGAGGAGTGTACACTTAGATCCATTTAATCACTAAAAATAGCACCAACTGTAAATCATATGCATTAGTGTCATGTCCTCCACTATAAAATACAGGGGGTTGCAACTGCACGTTAACATCTAATTGAATGCATCATTGTCTCAGTATATGTGAGGGTTTCAATGCGTGAGGGGAGTGAAGTGCGTTTGACAGGTGAACGGTAAATACAGAAGTGTAATCTGTGTGTCTATCAGGCTTTTACAGCCTTTTTTTTTGTGTGTGAATCAGCTGTCCTGTGTGTGCATGTGTATGCATGTACATCATGACTGTATGTGTGTTTGTTATTGTAACTGTGTTTTAATGTATGTGTGGTGTATGCATGCGTGCGTGCATCTTCCTGCGTCAGTGGGGGTGTCTATGAAACAGCTGGCGTGCTGTGAGCTGCATCAACACTGTGTGTTTGTAATGAGTTATCACCTTGCTTTAAGATCGTTGACTTTGACTGGGGAGATCCATAACGACTTTAACACTCCCACTGGCTGTTAAAGCAAATGAGCTACGGTTGCTCGTGTGGTGGTGGGGGGGGGGGGGGGGGGGGGGGTAACTGTTGTGAAGCCTGTGTGTGTGTCTGTGTGTGTGTGTGTGTGTGTTTGTCTGTATGAGTGCGCTCTGTCTCTGCCTCCCCGCTCACTCCGCATTGGCCGTTACTGCGTGGACTAGATGTTGCCATGGCAACTCTTTGGCAGCAGCCTTGATGGTGGGATGATCCACATTATTAGTTGACTCAAGCTGAAAAAAGAACACCCTAGTGATTTGGATAAAGGAGCGAGGGACAGCAGACTAGAAGAACGGAAGAAAGGGCGAAACAAAGGGAAATGTGAAAGATTGCTGCAAATTTGTTCAGGTGACAAAACACATCATGGTAAATTATACAGAGATCACACACAGGGAGGGAGAGAAAGTGACTCACCGAGTATCACATGAAAAACGTAGGTACTCATTTGCAGCGTTGACACGTAGTTAAACTCCTCTGTATGTAAGTATTTGAGAAATTGACAAATAAAGCTGACTTTGACTTTATTTAAGCTAGAAAATGTTCACATACTGGAAATCCAAGACATGAACAAATAAATCTCTCTCTCTCTCCCCTTTGGACAAACTTGCAATTGTGCTTGTGTAACAAGTAAGACCAATTTCAGTTTTATTTTTGCAAAATTAGGAAATTTCACTTTTTGAAAGGGCTGCCAATGGATTAGAACTCGTCTCTTTAGGTTAACCTTCTTACCCCTAGCGCCCCATATATGGGGCGTTTCCAGTACTTTACTTAGACCATCGAACATATACTAATTATGAAACCGAAATATAATGATGTTGCATACCACGTAAAACTTCAGAACCTGAGTTAAAATAAGATTTAATCAATTTGTACATACTCCAAACACAACTCACTCAAAGCCTATTATAATTACTACAGTACCACATTCATATTTCGCCAGGATGTGTGCACACCCTGCACATATCCGGACCAAGCAATCGAAGCTCGATGCTAACAAAGAAACTGAGATGGCAGAAAGCACGGCAACTACACACAGATGACGGACATATCCGTAACATCTCTCTCCGTCATACTATCGCTGATATATGAGCAAATAGAATATATAAAAGACAGCAGACGAAAACCACCATTACGCACGCGACTACTTTACGCACAGCACCTGCACACCACAGCTTGTTGTTGTATCATCGCGAGTTTTTTCACCGTTCATTTTGTTCATAACGGTTGTATTTGGATGTATTGAACACCATTAGTGATAAACAAGTGAAATATGTAGTTTGGTACATGAGAAAAGTCAAATGGCACACATGGTGCCAAGATGTGCCAAAATGCACATTTTGGAAATCTCGCCTGAACTCTCTGTACTAAAACCTCTCTCATTTTGTTGGGCTTTACTTTATCAAAGTCAAACTTTTGCAGAAAGACTGATCACATATTCTGCTATGATTTGAGAGATGTTTTAGGCTTGGACCTGCATTCTTTCAAATAAATAATATCAATAAAAGTGCTTTTTTTTTCAGGCGAACCTGAACATTTTAAATTGAGCTGTGTGCCATCTTCATTTACTATAAACCAGTAACATATACACTGATATTTACACATCTGAGCAAAATCTCACAAGTGTTAGTGTTATTTATACCATCAAAATTATCCAAAAAGACCTTACAGTTAGAGATCTGTACTCTCTTTAGTATGGGTATGCTATTTTCGAGCAGAGGCCTACAAATTAGGACTAGGGGTTAAAGGGTTAAGTAGAATTTAGTTTAGGTTAAGTTTAATGAGAGGCGGTGGTTATGATGGTGTAGGTGGTTCCTCACAGACATTGGAGTGCAAACGTGGGAGCAGGTGCACAAACTCACATGTAAAAAAAAAAACTCGCTGGCGTCAAAGTGAAAGTGTTTAGAATAGAATCAGCCTTTTGTGGTGATAATAAGGTAATAAAATCATGTTGTATGTATTTTCTTCCAAACAAAAATGCTTCATGTTTAAATATGTAAAAAATAAACAGGGGACAGGTGTTCCCTGCGTTACCTAAAAAGTGGGCCATTAGGAGTTCACCTGACTGCATTTGACAGCAACATCTATTTGTAACAGTTTTAATGAGCATCCTCTAATGTTATAAATGATACCCCTACTGGAGTGAAGATGGACTGTTAAGAGATTTCACACTGTGTTGCTGCACCACTGCTGGGCTATGGGGAGTGTATTTGTAACTCAAATGGATGGTGAGGCCAACGTACAGGCTACAAAGTGAGTTTTGAAAGGCTGTTATCTCAGCACCTGGCAAACTGATCGTTGAGTCACTGGTATTGATCAACTCGGCTATCAACCCCCTCAAGATATATTATGGCTATTTTCTGCTATGGTACAGTAAAAATCTCACTTATTGCCCCTTTAAATGCACTATAACTCCATATATTGTGTTGATTCTGCAGTCTTCCCCAGGCCCATCCATACGGCCCCCTATAAATACAGGTTAGGGCCCATGCTGCTCTTTCCCCTGTAGCAGGATTTTACTGCTGCTGTGGCCAGTGAAAATGCAGAGCGGTGTGGGTTAGATGATCAAGTATAATGCGAAACAGTTCAGTGAATTTCAGAACTGGCTAGATAGACCTTTTAACTGTTTCTGTGAGATGTAGAGCGTCTCACCACGGAGAATACTATTGTCTGAGGATCAGTGGATTTTGTCTGCAGCAATTTAACTACAACAGGCTCTTTCATACGAGTACTCTTCTCCTGTCACATCTGCAGCAAAAGTAGCAGTTAGGTGAGAGGTGGAGACAGAGGGAGAAGAGGATGTGAGTGAGTTAGCGAATAAGGAAAGATGAGTGAGAAAATGTGAGGGGGGGGCAGAAATAATCTGGATGGATGGTTGACAACACATTTATACAATGGAGGAAAGGTGAGAACAGGTGAGAAAGTAGGGGAGACGGGAAAGGAGAAGAGAGCTGGGGAGGAGAAGAGGAGAAAAAAAAAGGTGTTGTGCTAAAATGAGTTTGTTCTGATGGAAGTTGGCAGTCAGCTCCTTAAACGAGAAGAGCGCCGGCTGCCTCACTGGTGTTAGCCTCACTGGAAAACATGAAGGAAAATAATGTTCACATTATAAAGTCAAAAAAGTAGTTAAGTGGTTTCACTGTAGCTGCAGGGTGAGAATAGTTCAACGTCTGGCTGTCAGGGTTCAAGCACGTCTTTGAAAATACGAGATATATTTGTGAAAATATGTGCACAGGAACAAGAACAGCGAGGCGGACATGTAGCAGGCTTTTCAAGGTGGAAGCTAGTGTGGCTGCAGGTATATCAATTACTCTGGGTGGTTGAGAGTGACAGAGTGATTAGGGAGGTCAGCCTTCAACTACAGAGCGGCGCTCGAGCACCCATGTCAGCCAACAACCCACTGAAGTATCCTGCAATGCTGAGTCACCACAATCTAAAATAATTTTGACCTGCCTGTAGAGACGAGGGCGGAAATCAATAAAGCATGAGGTTATTATCATGACATCATGTTGCTTTTTTTTTAGCTATGTGACCTGCCTCAAGCAACAAGGCAAACCCGTCATAAAATATCTCCCAAAGAGGCACACGATCAGCTACAAAGTGAGTCACTGAGTGTATTTGTCCAAATCACTTCAGCACTTGTGCGAGCAGGAACGTGACTGTGAGTGTTAGTAAGGAGCAGAGAGAGTCAGCGAACAGCACCTGCTCCTGATTATTCTCTCCCTGTGTTTTATAAAAAAAAGAAATAAAAAAGAAATGGTGAGAGAAGTTGAGGCTGAAGCACACTGACCAACAGTCACACATCAGTACCCTGGAAAGAGTGTTTATTCAACGCTGGAGTCGTCTCAGTCAGAGGAAATATAATTCCGGCACTGGCGGTGCATATTTGAGTTTTTGCTTTTGAGCGAGTTTATTTTGGTGCCAAATATAAAGAGTTAGGGGCGACCATGGCTCACTGGGTTAAGAGGGTTGTCTGGGCAGGGACGTGTCATCTGTCGAAGTGTCCCTGAGCAAGACACTGAACCCCTAACAGCTCCCCGGGCGCCTGTCATTGGCAGCCCACTGCTCCCTATATACAGGGATGGGTCAAATGCAGAGACAAATTTCCCCCGTAACGGGATAAATATAGTATAAATAAAATAAAAATAAATTAACCACAGAGGTCTCTCCAGTGACCTTCCTTGTCGTAGTCTGTTTTTTTTTTAACTGCCTCATTTCAGTGGCAGAGATAACACACTGGCTTCTATTTCGGATCAACAGTGTGTACAACCTGGTTGGATTTTTGCTTTGTGCACATTAAAAGAGAACAGCAAGGATTTGACAGATCAGAGAACATATTGTTGAACTGTCTCAGACATCCTCATTACTTCAAATATGTCGATTTCCTCAGAACAATATCTGCAACACTGACTGAGGGTGCTGAGAGCTGTGATGGGCTCATCACCATGATGATGAATAGGTATAAAACCTGTGTTCTGTAATGCAATGCTCTCGTCTGGGCCTAAGAGTTTATTGTACGCACCAACAAAAAAAAGAAATGCCACATGTGGACCAGCTAGTCCACATGTGGCATTTAAAGACACAGAGCACACAGGACACCACAGGAAACAAACACGGCCGTAACATGGAAACTCCACATGGAAAAAAAAACCGGGTTAATGTCGGCAACACAAGACCGTACCACCGTGAGGCATCAGCGCTAATCAACGAGCCACCATGCGGCGCTTTCAATTAACAGTGTGTCGCTATGTTGAAGCTCAAGGAATGGAGTACCAGAGGTCACATACCCATGAATCTTTGGTCCCTCAAGTAAAGTTTGCCAAGATTAATTATTCCAATTGGCGCACTCAGGGTTCAATGTCAAACACTTTATCAACAAAGTTTTCAATTAAGCACCATTAAGCCGCAGTGTGTGGGTGAACTGGAACAGATTATCAAGATGAACTATGATAAACAACACGCAGAAGTCAAACAGTCATTAGCCGTCATCGACGCATCGAGAGAGTGAGGGAGAGACAGGGAGAGAGAAACAGAGAGAGAGCCACATCCCCACTATTAATTGTGATTAATAAAGATTTAATGAATGTACTAAGTGTGTGGGCTGAGCCTTACTGTGATGGATCGGCAGAAGAGTGACAGCTTTTGAGTGAGAGAGCTTCGACGGAGAGTGAGGGATTAGATTGACACTTGACATGACATTTTTTTTTTTTGTCATGTGGAACAATGTCAGTGTTGTATTAACACTCAGACACACATGCACACACACATGCACACACACACGATCCTTCTTTCTTTGCTCACCACCCTTGGACAAAAATGCATTATTTTCACCCACGGATAGTGATTTCCATGGATTGGAAATTGTTGGCTTCAGAGCACCCGGCTAAACTTGAACTCACTGTGTGAATGAGTGTGTGTGTGTGTGTGTGTGTGTGTGTGTGTGTGTGTGTGTGTGTGTGTGTGTGTGTGTGTGTGTGCGTGATGGAGAGAGACAGAGAGACGGTGAATAATATATCTTGCTTTTCAGCTTTTGGCTTCTTTAGCTGGTGCCTTGATCAAGCTTTATTTTGATTATTCATGTAGCTCATGTTATTATGGTCCTACAAAGAGCCTCACAAATAAGGCAGAGACTTTTCAACCTGAATGAATCTCAGTTGTTTTAAATCTGAAATAGAAGAAGTGATTTTAAACTATTTTGAGGTTCTTTGGTAATGGAAAGCAAAGGAATTGTTGCTGGTGTGATCTGCAAATGTCTCTTTTTCGACTCTGCTTTTATTGTGGTCTTTTTTTCATTCCCATGGGATCATCATGGAAATCTGGATTTGTATTTATAATATGAAATAGAAATGGTCAATTCAAGAAATCTATCAATAAGAAAGAGAGAGAGAGACAGACAAAAAGACCAAAACAAAACAACCCTGAAATAATGCCAAAACAAAACTCAAGTCAATATGATCCTTACTCCATCGGGCCCCCAAGAGCAGAACAGCCAGTGAAGCTAAAACTCACTTTCCTCACAGAGGATTTTAAACGAAATGAAACTTTTCCCGATAAAATGTTCCACTTCCAGTATTTTAGTTATTCTTCTAACATAGTACAATAAACTACGAAATGTAAGCCAGCTAAAGTTATACAAACTGGTTCCCCTCAGTGAGTGATGCTCCGTTATCACTGGGCAAAGGGGATGAATTAAGAACTTTAGGAGAAATGTAAAGCGCTGCTCAGTATAGTAAAAGTATTTTTATTTATGACACAAAAATGTAATTGAAGGTCTGGTTAACTTGCTGACCCGACTTTGGTTGCGAATTATGTCATCAGTTGTAGTCTGTGGGTATGATCGTTTTTTCTCTGCAGTTCATAACACATGTGGAAGTAAACCTCAAACACAGCTGACCAGATGTTTTTAAGATTCAAGTAAAAAGAGACCCTAAATTGGCTAATTATAAGGACAATCAAAGAGGCTTTTTTGTACAAACATTACATTAACTATTGGCAGCTTTTGACTGGTAAAGTATCGAAGTGGTTCTTCAAAAATGCCTGAGACAACTGTGACAGAGAGCGAACAGTATTGGAGCAGGTACTATACCCCTCCTCTGCTGTCTCTGTTTGCAACCCTTCTGCTGGGACTAAAATCAAAGATTTACATGGGCAAAGGCAGCGTTAAAAGCCATTTATATGTGTCCTTCAATTGTTCCATTTGGTTTATCTCCATCATATACATTTCAGAAGAAAAACTACACGATTCATAAAATTTCACTTCAAGGTTTGCAATACCCAGACTTTCACAAGCCAGTTCATCAACAGTTTTTTTTAAACTATTGCTGACAATTTTATTGTCATGAGTGCTGCTGAGATAAAAGCTTGCCCGAATACCGAAAGCATCACAAACAAACAGTTTTTATGAGTAGTATACAGTTTACTTTGTATTCACTGGGACCCATAAGCCCTTTAATATTACTAGAGGACTACTTTCATATCAGAGACACATCGCTTATTGGACTTCAATTTATCATCTGAATAGGATATGAAATAAACGCACGAAAGAGCTAAAGCTACAGAAGGAATAATAAAGAACGGATGGATTACTGTATTTAAGACTGCACCAAAGATATTAGGACAGAATGAGGGAAAAATAAATAATGGTTATCACTTACACACATATGCATAGCCATTGCCCTTGCTATATCTTTAGTGGCAGTAAGGAAGACACATTAGCTGGGTTCAGGAGCAAATGACCTCTTCTTACACTGTCACATTACTCACATGAAACCCATACTCAACGACGCAATAATGAACTTTTATCAAGACCTCTTTCATCCAGCATTTGGAACTAAATGTTTCTTTCCTCTTTATGTGGAAGAACATGTGTTTCCTTCCAAGATAAGAAATAAACTTGAGCCATCAGAAAGTTCCAGTCTCTCACAGATGTCCAAAATCCCATCTCATTTGGTGAGGCAATCAGAGTCGACGGGCGTTGCTTTTGCTGCGGTTACTTTCATACAACCCAGGTCAGGATATTTACGAGTCACACCATTGCTTTATTTTAAAAGCCCTCAAATACCAGCACTAAGGCCACTGATGAACACTTGCCTGTAGCCAGGCCATAAAACAACAATATGAATCAATCTTCATATTCATATTGTCGATGTGGCACTCTTTGCTCACCCCATGTATTCCTAAATTGAAAAAAAAAACAAGTTAATAAATGAAAACAACACTCTGATTGCATGACCCTGATATCATACTAATTAGCATATCATTCCTTTTCTCTGAGCTGTTTATTCCTACTGACATCTACTTTCATTCAATTTCTTGCACTCACTACACAGAAGATGGTGTCAAGATTGAAATTCTGCAGTCCTGACCATAATCACACACAAAGAGGCACCTCATCTATCTTGCAATCCAAATGTAAAAAAGTAACCGTGTTCAATATGTGCAATAAAATGTCTGGCCCGCAGCTTATCTTCTTAGACTGCCGCACCCTCAAGATGTCCATCTGCTGTGGATTAAATCTTCAATTTTAACTGCTCACATCAATGCCTGCAGACCCTCACAGACAGAAATAATATATGCCTGGGAGAGCGGGCTTATTTTTTTCCCCACAATCTTGCCCCTTCAGCAGCACTTCAAAACAACTTGTCAGTGGCTGTCAGTTTAAATTAGCGGACTAGCCCTTTACGCCACTGTTTTCTGACTCTGGTAAATCTGCAGGCTGTCTCCATCAATCACAGAGCAGCTCCCACACACTCTCTCACACACACACACAGACACACACACACACACACACACACACACACACACACACACACACACACACACACACACACACACACACACACACACACACACACACACACACACAAACATGCGTACAAAGTTGCACATTATTTGTTCTACAGTGCCGACAAATACACCCAGATCCAAACACACACACACACACACACACACACACACACACACACACACACACACACACACACACACACACACACACACACACAGAAACAAAGACATGAAGTAAGGATGCACTTGCACTCTGGCAATGGCTTCTTCCAAACAAACAAAGCGGTTGAAAACGATGAGGTTGTAGCAGTCTGTCTATTTCTACAGACATTTCCCTTCTCTCTTTCTCTCTGAAGTGTCAAAGCAAATAAATAGTTTTTCATGTCTCTTATTACCTCCAGGGACCTGCAGATAGTAAACACTGCTCAAGTGTGCAGAATGCACACACTCACTGGTACTCACACATATAAAGTAAGTACTTCTCTGAAGTTGCAGATTTACTCTCAAATGACACCACATATTCACAGACTTTTGGGATCTGTATTTATTACTGGTCTATTATTATCATCTCACATTTTGTGTTCTCTTTATAATATTTAATTTTCTTGTGTGTTCACTTTTGCAAAAAAAGACATGAAGGCAAATGATTGATACAGGAACAATCATCACGCACACACCCACACATTAATTAAAGACAGAGAGAGAATTTCTAATTTCTGAGCAATGAGTTCCACACACTGATATCAAACCAATTGCTATGTGTTTACAACGCTGTACTATATCAACTAGATCACCGCTGAGGGCATGGAGGTTCTTGTAAAATGCACCTGTGTTGTTGTATTGGAGTTTAAAGCATGGAGAAGGCTTGGTGTATGATGGAGTTATGGAATACAACATGGCATTATCAGCATAATTGAGAGTTGTAAAAATGTATATAATGAATGTAGAGAGTAAATACATGGGGACCCAATATAGATCCTTGCCAAATTACTAAGAACTTCATTGGGCTTGATTTGAAAAAAATGACATCAACATTCTGAAGTCTGGCAGAAAGTAAAGATAAACCGCTTTTAGAAGAATCCAAACCCAGGGAAAGCATCTCAATGTTGTGAACGACGGACTCAAAAGCCTTACACAGACCTTGACATGGAATATGTTCTTCTAAAATAAAGACAGAAAAGCCTGAGGCTGTAGTCGATATTTTTCCCCTGCCATCTCATGCCAAGACATCAGTTGTAAATAGTCAAAATAAATGCCTGATAGAATGTACTGATACAGGAGCTACAGTATCCTCCTGCTGAGATTTGTGGTGTGCGATACTTGTGCCTGTACTGGCATCTGAGAAGGGTTGGGCAGGCTCAGCAGATGTTGGCTGTTATATAATACCGTCTAGTGTTTTTTGGCAGGCTTTTGCCCCGTCCACCCTGCAATGTGTGTTACTGCTTTCGAAATCCCTTAGTGGATGAGATCCATACAGCAATCCACTGAAAAATAGATACTGCAGCCTGTGTCATTTGGCAAACTTAATAACACTCATGCTTGTACACTCGTTCCACAACATTTCCCTTCAGTATTTTGGAAAGGTGCCGACACAGCGTTCTGGGCTTGTTGCTGCAGACAGAGATTGCGATTGACTGCTTGAAAATTTAACAACCCCAAATTTTTTACTGCTATCAAAGTAAAAGAAATCCTCTCTTTCACAGGTCTGTGTAAGAAAGACTAATGGAGTGTTAGTGTTCAACAGTAACTGTGATGATCAAGCAAACCTTTGCAGAAACATAGATGTAATCTAACATGGAATGACTGTAGTTGACTCTAGTTGTAAGGAAAATGATCATTTAACTTAGTAAATTATTGTTATGGTTTGAACAAATTGATGTTCACCAGTCAACAAAAATCCAGTAATCATCAATTTGCCAGACATGTCATGACCAGGCTACTACAGATAATCAAGCTGAGTGAAACATTTCTCTCTGGGTTGCCAGGGCACGGACGGATGCAAAAACAATTCCTGTCAAACCTCCTCTTGGTACTTAATCAATCTGCATAATACAGAATGTCAGGATGAAAAAAAAAACAAAAAAGAAATCACAGCGAGGAAAAACAAAACAATTACACCTCTGTGATTATTTATTTCTCCTGATGATTTCTGTCTCTGTTTTTGTATGAGCCATGGGGAGCAGTGTGAGTAAACTGCTTGAAACTGTCTTCCAGAGAGTGTGACATTGGCCCGGGAAATAATAAGAGGGAATTGGAAACATGGCCTGTCAATTAATTGCTTGTTTATTTTAATAACAGCCATGATAGGAAGAGCAACGCTCCACCGGATATGGAGCCATAAACAGACAGGCCTAGTCACTCGAACACTCTGTAAAGCTCACACATGTTGGCACATGTACATAAAATGTATAAAATCCTTTACCACACAAACGTATAAAACAACACCGACAAGACTATTTCCCATAACATAAATTACGACAGCATGATTAAGGCAGCAGAGATTTATATTTTTCCCTAATCTTGAAATGATGTGATGCATGATCATAAATAAAGCCAACAGGATTCTTTCCTGGGATGCAAGCAATCCCTATGCGGCCTTCACAGAAACACTTCGCTTCATGTGGCTGAACCTGCGATCTGGTGATGTGGTGTGTATCACGGCATTGCATTCAAAAGTAAATGAAAACAAACAAACGAGGACACTCAGCATTGTCGAAACACAGCACAGACAGCAGCTCAGCAGCTGACAGGAGATTAATGAATGACCTTTGTGTGGTGTCTGCAGACATTACCAACCTTCTTTACAGCCATAAGAGACTGAATAAGTAGGGAATAAATGAATAAACAAATGAATTCTGTTACTTTCCTGGTCCATGACATACTTTGACAAAGCAAAAAATCCCCCACTGTGTGCTATAGCAACACAGTAGACAACGGGGATTAGTTTGGACACATCAGCACTGTCTACTGTTGACTTATTTAATGTGAACCAATGGTTCATGCTGAGGTTAAGCAAGGCAGCTGACCACAATTTGTGAACGTGTCATTCACTGCTTTCCTCGTGAAGATAAATGTACATATTAATCTGCTCTTTACTTGGGCTCTGACCTGTGGAGAAAAAAACTTCAAGCGGGAAGAAGGGAAAACTTTGTGGCAGTGGCTCACGTTTTACTGGTCTGAAATGTGTTTTCGAGCAGTAAAAACTAACACGAACTCTCCTGGAGTAGGAGAATATGTGAATGCATTTTTTCATTTTACATAACTCAACTTAAAACAGAAGACAATATGACTGAGATGAATAGTATGGAACAAAAATGGCGGCTCCGTCAATGTGCATGTGAAACATGTCCTTTAGATAACAAATAAAATGCAGTCAAGGATGCTGCTGACAGTTGTTTACTGTTACGACTCTTACCTCTGGGAGAAAATGTCCCTGTAGGGGCTGCCGTGCTGCATGGCGATACCGTATCCACGGTCTGGTGCGTTGCTGCTGACAGTGTAGAACGAGCAGTCCTCATCATTGTTAGCAACGTACTCCAGCACTGCTGCATCCCACACAAAGCCAAATCGGCCGTACTTCACCTGAAAGAAAAGAAAAAAAAGACATTTAGACACGGTTACCAAAATTCAGATAGGTGCATCTGTACCTCAGGTTATACAGGTGATAACCGGCTTCTAGCTTGGCCTCCACAATATGGACCTATTTGAAAAGGATGTCACTTACTTTTGCAAAAACACTGTTCAATTCAACAAACATAAGAGAAGGCAAATGTTTACCACTTCTTGACTTATATTGAAACAGTGTGCCACAGACTTTTACTTGCAGCAACCCTTCATATGCATCTATTCATTGTGCATTTTGTCCTTTCTTCTTGGTTCAATTTCTATTTACAGAGCCTTTTTCTGTACTATCCCGCTGTCAATATATTTAACCTGTAACACAATAACAGTGTCTTTGATTCAGCGTCTAGGTGAAGCTTCATCGTATATGCGTGTAAGAAGTATATGAGAGGTACAGTTCAGAATAATGTTTTATTAGCAGTTCAGCTTATCCTTGACCCATTAAGAAATGTCCAATAAACCTTTGTGTGTCTTTGTGGATGAGCTGAATCACGGTAGAGCACATTCATCTGCGAGGACTAACTCACCCCGGGAACACAGATATTTCATAACCGCAGTCTATCGGCATTTTGAGTCCAAAAATGCACCAAGCTTACGCTCTACTGCAGGATGGCAACAGCACAGCGACTTTACTGTTTTCAACTTCCCCTCTAGACTGTAGATGCACAAGTGTTACTGGCTTGTCAGCTCATCTTTCTTGCACCCTATGTGTTGGGTGTGTTTTACATTTATATGTGCATGCCGTTGCAGTGAAGTGTAGGTGGGTGTGAAGTGTGTGCTTGCAGCTTGTGCTTGAAAGGAATTGACGTGACTCAAAGTGAGAATTACAGTTTGTTTTATGTGAAGGTGCCTGGTGTTGACGTGGCTTCTCATTAACATTCAATAAATCGTCATTTTCACACCAAAATGAAAAGTGGAGAATAAACAACGTGGCTGTGATATTCACATCCTGACACCTTTTCTGACAATTCAATAGATGCTCTCACACACGCACACGCACACACACACACACACACACACACACACACACACACACACACACACACACACACACACACACACACACACACACACACAGACATTTCTTCTAACATATTATTTTGGATTTGGTGTGTCATTAACTTTAATGGAGCTTTATGAAATGTTTAAACCCCTCTGTCTTCACTGTGTGTGTATGCGTGTGTATCACCTCAGTTGGCCTATGTGTGATGACTAATGTCTGAGAACCGACAAGACCCTCTGATTGGGTAATTTCACAGTCTGTAGTCCTCTGAAGTGTGTGTGTGTATGTGCAATAATTCACTGCAGGGCATCAGAGTGACTCCTTCTGCTCTTTACAACTTTAAAAAGTGTAGAGAGAGTAATTTATTACCTCAAATAATTGTATTGCTTTTTACCATTGCTTTTGAATTGGAAAGATTATGGGCTTTGTGGAAGGGAAATGAGTAAAAAAATCAGTTCCAACAGCTTATCATTGTGTATTAAGGACTTCTCGCTATTTGGGTGAAAAGGGGCAGTGTGTGTGTGTGTGTGTGTGTGCATTATCATGCACAGTGCTGTGTGTATGCGGTGACCTCTGATGTCAGCCACACTGAAAACACAAGAAAGCCGTGTTGATCTCATTAACATTATTCTTTAGAATCCAGACACTTCACATGCTGAGTGTATAGATTCCCACAACGGAACAAAAAGTGTCCATTACATGTATACTACCTTTTTCTGGAGAAAAGCTATTTCCCTATGTTCCAGTCTTTGTCAGTGCCCATAGATGCTTCAACTTTTCAACCCTAAATATTGTGGAGTTTGTCTTGATAGAAAATCAGCTTTTATGTCAACTCACAATAACTTAAAGGACATTTTTACTGCTGTGTTTACAAAAACAACTGATATAAACAAACCCATTAACGCAGTCATTAACAAAACCAATGAAATACATTTAGTTGTTAAAAAGGCCCTGTATTATAAAATGCCTGTCAGTCAAATTAACAATGATAACAACTTCCAATCCTGTCCTTTGAAATTTGATGTTGAGGTGACACTTTAGCTTTAGATCACGGCATGCCTTTAAGGGAACGAAAACGATGACAGACAACCCAAAAAAAAAAGCTTGTATGGCTCTAAAAGCCCATATGGGTTGATGCCTTTCAGAAGCAAGGACAGAGCGGGATTAATGTGTTTACGCTGACTCACGAGCCATTTTAGCAGAAGCTGAATGGAGAAAGAAAATAACTTTGACTTGGATTATTTACAGTACTTCACCCTTCATCAACCGATATGAAAAAATGTGAGATCACATGAAGAAAAAACGAGTATAAAATTGAGTCTATATAAAGTGATGCATGAGCTGGATAGAGTGGAAAGATTACTGACATTATAGCAAACACCGCTGGTCTAAGACTAAGGGTAAAATACAATAATGTGGATGAAAGGGTTGAGTGCATCAGGCTTCACCTGACTCTGGTGTTCCTGCGACAAAGTGTTTTACAGTTTCACTGAAATACTTTTAGAAATGAACCGCACAGAACATAAGGGATGTAAACTTCTTCACTAGCATCTTCAAAAATCAAAAAATGGCAAATCATGAGGTTGATATTCATCAGATATCATTTTCAGCCATGGGTTTGGGACCTCACATGGGGTCACTTGATATGGAGATTAGTTTAAATGTACCAGTCTTTACATCACAATAAGACTCAAAGCTTTAATCCAATTAAACTACACTCGATAAATAAATGATTATAGCAATGCCAACAAAGCAGACAATCACATAAAAAAGACTTATCCCTAGAATGAAAATGATGCTGGAGCCTGTGAAAGGAAATGCTCTTGCCTGCAGCTGCGTTTCATAAACAGAGACAAAGTATCTGTGAATAGGGAGCGCTTGATTTGCTCTACATGCAAAGCATCAGTTTATTATCAGCTCAAGTTTGTTTAATTAGCAGAAACAACATCATGATCAATTTCCATAAAAGGTATGTGCTGAGGGTCAGCTGGCCCATGTTGTTGTGTTACCTCTGATTGGGATTGTGATTATCTAAGCAGCTCACACTTACGGCTGAGAACTTTGGAGTCGAAAAACAATGGGTCAGAACAGTCTGGGAAAGCCTTTACTATTCTATTTTCTGCCCCCGTCTCAGAGTATTACATGTTACTACAGGTGTTTAAGTTGATATTCAGAGCTTCTATGTACTTTGAATACAGCCGGGCCGCATGCTTTTAGTGTATGTTGGTGCATGTGGGCGGGCCCACTGTGCTCTGTCAGCAGGTTTGCCGTGGTTTGTGCTGTTAGCGCTGTTAGCGCTGTTAGCGCTGTTAGCGCTGTTAGCACCATTTGCTACGAGCCGCAGGCAGTTGAGAGCCATTGAGAGGAAATAGAAATCGTCCCAATCTTGTATATAGCACCTTAAACAACACTACTGCTCTCCCAGTGTCTGACACTCATAGTCTATTTCCCCGAAGTCTGCAGCCTGCCTATAAGTCCAAACGATGAAAAGGAAAGAGAGCAGCATTGAAGAAGGAGGGTCACTTAAACTCTAACTTCCATTTGTTGCTATAGGAAATGTAAGGTCACTGGCAGACAAGATGGATGAGCTTTCCAGTTTGTTAAGGACTTATAAGGATTATCTAGGCAAGGCAGCTTTCTATTCTGCACAAGCTGCATTTGCATGCATAGCGTAACCTGGCAATGGGCTCCAATTAAGGTGTTATCCAAGTTAAACTATTTACATGCACCTTTGACACCCTGTGATTGAGTCTCCACACTGTTCATGAGAAGAAAACATACCAGTAAACCAGTCAAAAGAACTACAATTTGAGGCCTCTTAAAATACAAGGGAAGAATTCATGATCCTAATAATTATAGCAAACGCTCCTTTCTGGCATGCTTTTGTCAACGCTGGAATACGTATTTTGACTTTGTTCCACATTGGGGTCATGGAGAAGAAATGACCGTAAGAGTTCAAATCAAATTGTTGAGCTTTCCAGATCAGAGTAGCTTTAAGACCTCGCCAGAGATGATGATGAAAACAAAAAGGTGCAAGATGTTTACGGGTCGCAATAGCTATTAAAATACTGACGTATAGTATGAATCTTGTACAGTATGTGCCATTCAAGTGAGTCGAAATGTTCCCGCATCAATATGCGTAAATACAGAAGCAGGTTACTTCTGAACTCTAGATGTAAAAATAGTGACTGGAGTTTTGTGCTGGTACTGTATGTATAAATAGAGGTAAACATATCTGTAAGAGAAGAGGGGGGGGGGGATATTTTTGCTATTTCACTTGACATTACCAGTTCAGACATTAGCATAGTGCAAATACTGAATCAGTGATTTTGGGCTTAGAAGCCTGCATTTAGGGATTGAAGGTGTCATTATTTTTGTGCAGAAGGAGGTTTGTGGTCAGAGAGGAAGGGCTGGATTTCAGAATACGGAGGGGAACAAGCTGACATAAGATTATAACAGATCAACACCAAACCCTCATTATCTTTCCCTGGATTACACTCTGGTTTGATCTATGTTCAACGCAATATTTGCACTGTTATATGTAAATAACAACATTTCTGTACATATTACGCCACATAACATATTGCATATAATATATATTATTTGCAGCACATATTACGTCATCCAAGTTTTTTTATAGTTAGAACTAATAACATTCTTTGAATTTGTATTTCCTTATGTTGTCTACACTTTCGTTTATGCACATCATTCATACATTCCACTTCATATGTTACTTTTACGCTCTGATTTTCGTATACTATATCACAAAAAGTCTGTGCTATAGAAACTATAAACAGAAAACGGTAGCTATTTGTCAGAGAGAGGGGGGGGGGGGGGTCGGGGGGGGTTGTCCAACAATAGAAGAGAACAGCTTGTCTCTCACTGCAACAGTGTACTCAACTAAAACAAAAGCCTCAATCAACAGATCTCCAAATACTCTTTGTGGACACAGCCCACCTACGTTCATACGGCATTTTAAATAGCATATTTTAGAGTTTCATAAAACCTCCCATCATGGCAGGAGATGAGGTATTGCATTCACCCACTACCATTAGATTGGCATCCAGATAACGTTTTAGCACTTTCATTTGCAGACTGCATATTTAAGAATAGCTCTCAAATCTTATAATCCGGCAAATAATAACTGTGGTTGTATTTGTAAGCCACTCTCAAGTGAACTCTTCATTAAATGTGTTCACTCTGAGGTCTTAACCTGCTTGAAAATTGTCTGTACTGTGAGATTAGGTTATCATGCATGTGCAGTATGTTTATGCAAGCAACACTTGCACAAACTTACTCAACACTAACCGCTGCGTCTCTAAATGTCCCTCATATCACACACGCAGATGCACAGAACACATGCACACACTTTAACTTCTGTCCCATCAAACATCCACCAATGAATCCTAATCATTGCATTGGGCCTTGTTTTTCTCTCTCATGAATGTGACACAGACGACCCAGTAAGATCCATAATCACTAAATTAAAGCCTTCCCTGCATCACCTCGTTCTCCTTTTTTCTATCACTCACGTCACTTTTTTAATTTGCATCCCTCTATACATGGGAGGAGAGAAAATGAACCTAATTCTATTGCTCTATCACTGTTTATGTTGTTGTTGATCAGCTTTAGAGTGTTTTTGTAATGGCGGCATTTAATGAAGACATCACAGCACTGAACCATGAGCCCGAGCTATTTGTGCTACAGCTCTGTTTTGTTTTGCAAGGCAAAGGGGCAAAAAACTGTAAATAGGGAATAGTTGCAAATAATCAAATTATTCATAATTGTCTGCTATTATTTATAATTAGTAGTTATGAATGTTCTTGTAAAACACAGAATGGGTTGTGACTGGAATGTTAACATTTTGTTCAACATAATCTGAACTAACAACACTGTCAGTGTAGAAATGTATCCGAAACCCCCCCCCCCCCAAAAAAAGAGTACTGAAGTGAATAAATGTTAACGTTGGGATGCAACTATACAACAGAAAGAGGAGGCAGAGGAAATATGATGCATATACGATTATTTTAATATTAGATAATGTAGGGCATGCAGGCAAAGCAGATCTAAAATGTGATAGTGAAGAAAATAGAAGTTTGACGTTCTTCAGTTTGGACATTGGAACAACTAAATGGGTCTTAGCTACTAGATAGATCAACAAAAAGGTCAGAACCACACCAAGCAACCCTGTCTCCTATAAATAATATTATTGTCTTAAGCTTCACATTGAAACTGATTTTTTTTCAATATCCAACCAAGTCTACTATCATTCCCCCAACCCTAAATATAACTTAACCACACTCTACTTGCCATGAAAGCCATGCTTTCCTAAACTCAAGTTACTTTGCGTTGAAAAATGAAAAAAACGAAAATGAAAAAAATAAGAATAAAAACTTCAGATCAACAGCGCTGTTCACAAAGTCTGAATTTACCAAGAGAAGAACTTTTTCAAAATGAGGTCGGTCCTCACCTCCTTCATCAGCCAGATGACTGCGTGCATAAATAAAAGGTGAAGGGTGAACTTTGAGGAGTGCTCAAGTGAAAGAAAACTACATATATATGACTGTGCTCCTGCAGAGAGCTCATACACATTTGGACTCATACAACTCTCTCTGGGCGTTATTTTCCAATTATTTGACAGAACCGGCTCAATGAGTGTCTAGGCCGGCTGCAAGAGGTCCTTCTATCTCATCCACAGTTCAAACAGTTTGGCTTCAGAGTCTAGCCATGCTGAAACTTCAAAACGGCTAAACTACTCCAGGGTCCAGTCTAACTCTCTCTTTTTTCTCTCTCCTCCCCTCCCTCCGAGAGATCCCTTCAAGGGCACCCAACATGCAAAAGGAGTAGTAGATTCTTCATCTTGCTCTCAGTTTAAACTCCAATATATCAACATTTTTATTTTTTTCATATTTCTTGATAACAAATCATCCCCTTAAATGTTCAGTATTTAGCCTTTAAGCAAATGGATGTGAAATGTTTTACACATGGGAGGTTCAGTGCGTTGTTCTGTCAGGAATACACTGATGAAGACCTGCAGAAGAGTCGAACACTTCAGATGAAGACTTATGGCTGTCATATTCATGCATTATTTCATTATTGAGCTTTTTATGCTATCCACATGGATTTGTAGTGGCAGCACATCATTTTCCCCACGACAGACAACAAAGTCCATCTTCATTACTTTTTTAATCTGCCAGTGAAGTGATCAGCTTTAAACAGAAATACATCTGCTTTGATCAGGGCTGGAGATCGCATAATGTGAAGAATTTGATTCGCAAAACATAAATGTGGCATGATAGCAAATCGATTCCAGTTGTGCTGTTTGTGTACTGACAGGCAGGCAAGTCTGTGAAGTGTAATGTACCAAGTGTAAACTGTCCCCACACAGCCTACACGTACTGCATACTTCTGCATACATGCTTTCTTGCATCACTGTCCTTCGACTTTGATTTGTTTGATTTAGAGAAATGAGAGAGAGGTTGATGTGAGACAAAAGCAACAGCCCAGAGACAAGCTCAACTCTACCTTTAATATCTTTACATCTCAACCACAAGCTTTCTCTCTCTCTCTCTCTCGCGCACACATGCACACACACACACGGTTTTGTCTAGCTCTGTCTCTCAGCTCGTTCAGTCTCTTTTTTTTTACTTGCATCCCACATGCCCGTTGCTGCCTTAGTCTGGGCCTCATTTGACAAATCAGAGAGCATTACAATGAGAGGCTGCTCCTCAGCCAAATATTCCCCCAGTCTGCACTGGCTGGCTTCCTGCAGATATGTGGATATCTGAATAAAGATAAGATTAGGTGCAGGCGAATCAATCAAGGCACAGAAGACGGAGACGGCACCTCCCGGTCCATGCATCACACTAAAGGAAAATGCGTGAAGAAGGTTGTTTCAGGACAGTATGTATTGTTGTGATACCCCGCGGTTTAATAACGATCATGATATAAAATGAAATAAATGGAAATATCACATAAAATATCACTAAAATATCAAGAGCATTGAGTAATAAATTGTTACTGTATACTCTGTTTCATGCTTTTGCACAAAAGAGGACATGTTTTTGGATTGGGAAATACTAAAAGGCACAGTAACCAGTATTTCCTCTACTTACATATCTATTTTGCAGTTTGTAGTTGAGTACACAAGTGCAGTATTATCCTCTCACATACCAAGTCAAACGTGCTTTTCTTGTCATTCTCTCATGATCAATGATCAGTCATATCCATCTTACAAGACGCAGAACACATGAAGACGCTCATGGCTAAATCTCAGATGATGAAAGCCTGGCACGCAGGTGGCATCAATCCCTCATGAGGCGTTCTGTCCGACTGTTTGCTCTAGTGGCAACAGTCGCCT
Organism: Leptoclinus maculatus; assembly: GCA_032191485.1. Lineage (NCBI taxonomy): Eukaryota > Metazoa > Chordata > Actinopteri > Perciformes > Stichaeidae > Leptoclinus > Leptoclinus maculatus. The sequence goes on from JAVDOI010000005.1 coordinate 15,644,868, forward strand.
ACATCCCCTGAGACGCAAATATGACAACTTCTTCACTCCCTCTTTGTTTTCTCTGTTGTTTAATTACCCTCAGCTGTCATTAGCCGTCTTTGTTTCTTCAGGAAGGAGCAAAAAAGAAAAAAAAGGAGAAATGAATCGCCTATTGCCGCGCTGTATGCAAATCTTTGCTCAGACCCCGTTAAGCCGATGAGAGATGTGATAGTGGAAGAGAGGAGTAATTGGAGACAGATGTTGGAGAGACGGATCATCCGAGACGGATCACTGAGCCAAAACTAAGATGCCACCCTTAATAGGATCTGGCAGAAAAATTATTATTTTTCTGTTTCCTTTTCATCTTCCCTTTGTTCAACTGTATCTTTGATAATGAAGTCTTCTGTTACATTTGCTTGCCTCTGAAAAGTATGAATCATTCCGTTTTTTTATGTGGTCGCATGTACTTGTTTTCCTAATCAGTTCTCAGATGATGCTTCTGTGTGCACGACACCAACGGAGGGCTCATCCACTTCCTGGGTGCCCCGTGGCCCAGCAACACAGCAGCATCAGAGGGGCCCACACAGTCCACAATAAAGACAAACCAAACATGTCAAGCTACCAATTACATGAATTGTGTTTACTGTATTCTCATTTACATGTCCTGAAGTACTGTTTAAATGCAAAAAAAAAAATGCAATTAATTATATAAACAAAGTGAATTGACTATATAGAAAAAGTAGCTGTCAGCTGGGTGCTTAATGATGCCTCAATATGCCGCTTCACTCAGAGCTCTCTACTTTATGAATGCAACCACAGAAGGTCACGAGAGGTCACAGATTTAACTGAGATATGCAAGACGGTAGAAACTAAATTTAAACCAAGAAATAAAAAAGAGGTTTAATTTGAAGTACCTTGTCTTATTTGCAAACAACATTCTGTTGCAGCTTTCCCTTGTGTCAAACTGTGTATTTTACACAGAGAAAATTCTCTTTACAGTAATGCATAATTTAATGGCATACTGTTGGCACATGGAGGATGAGGGGAGGCTTCATATGGCTCCATTACTATAATTCACTGATGTCCTTAACTTCCTTTGAAGGTTGATTTAAATCTGACACACAAAGACAAAGTTTGTGCTTTTCTTGAATAACTAAAGAAGATATGTCTAATTGCATGACTTAAATTATGGCTCAGGTCCATGTTTAGTTTTCTTGTTTGTTTTTGTCTGAGACTGACAGCCAAGCAAACAAGCATACAGAGAAGGTAACTGAGAAAGACCAGGAGATATGTCTTTGGGAAAGCAGGTGGTCCATCGCCAAACATTTGTTCTCAACCAAGTAAAACAAACAAACCAGCAGATGAGCAGAGCAAAAGTTTTGAAATAAAAAGGTTAGCAAACACTGCAAAATGAACACCTTCATTGCATTTATTCATATTTTTTTTTGTTTCTTTGATCACATCTTAAAAAAAAAAAAAAAAAGGGCGGCCAAGAACGCTTCTGGAAAAAGAAACAGATTGAAAGAGACAAGAAAGAGACATGAAATCTGTCTTTGACAAACACAGACGGTGACAGAGCGAGACGGACGTGAGGGCAAGGCAAACGCAAAAAAAACAAAGTATGATGAGAGTTGCAGAAGAGATAGAGAAAGAGACTAGAATGCTGAATGTGCATGTCTCTGCCAGGCTTTATCTCAGAATCATAAGCATATCAATAGGCTCATTGTTTATACCTGGACCAATCTGCATTATTAATATAAAAAGTGACCTTGAAGACATAAAACACAAAGCCACGAGAGCGTTCACAATCTCTCCACAGCAACCTCTATTTGCATGCAACCTGCACATGTGAACGCTTTAAAGTTGAAATACAGAAATGACAGTAGTCCAGAGAGCTGTCCTTTGCTCCCTCTCACCTTTGTGCCAGTTTGCTTTTTTCCCCCCCGACTACTGTAAGTGAAAACTATGTGCAAATGATTATTTTTCTATGGTTTTGTGTAGTTATAATGCTATAGTAAACACATGGCATGATCATTTAAGTCACCCAGACAGAATAGCTAGGACAGAGCGTCCGTCCAGCCATCCATCCGTCCATCCGTCCGTCCGTCCGTCCGTCCGTCCGTCCGTCCGTCCGTCCGTCCGTCCTTCATTCACTTCTCAATGAGCAGGCCCTCCTTCAGTGTGTCTGCCCCTTTGTCCCCGTCCACTCAGTCAAGCTCAGTGGACACACTAAATGAGTGAACCGTGTACCACCTTGCTCCTCTCAATGTGGAGGATCAGTGACTGACATCAAGGTTGTCCCAGATTATTGAGCTCCGCAGCATGTCAAGGCGAATGAGACCAGACAACCTGTGGAGGAAATCTGCTTTGTGGCTGTCTTAAACTGCCACAGTCAACCACATCTCAACAGTCACCGCACTTGACTTAAACCCTTTCTCTCCTTGTGGAACACAGGTCATCTACGTTTGTCGCCACTTCACTTGCCGGGTGTTACATTTCACGACTATACCCTTGTGCGAAAGATCAGCTTAGATAAATGAAATCATCCACTGAAAGAAAATGCTTGATTGTGATTTGGAGGGCCTGGGGCATGCTTCACAAAGATGAACCGTGGTCTTATGACTGGTAAGAGTTGACGTTGATCATAAATGTATTACAGACAGCAACGAACCCACTGCAGAGCACCTCAGAGATCATAGTCCAGGAAAAACTCAAAGCACAGCGTACCACTTCGACATCACCGTGGTTAATCCCCTGCAGCCTTAGATTCAAGACAGGGTCCTGAATGTCTTCTGCCAATTTAACATCTTCGCTGCCAAAGCAGTTTTGAGAATGTATAGGCCTGATTGAATGCAGGTGGCAGAGTTTGACCCACTACTGAGAAGCTGCCAGCCCTACTTAATTAAGTTCATTAGCAATGGTTTCAGTGGTGAGTTTTAGTGCCAAACTGTACGTTGTGAAAGGCCCTAAACACCATCAAGGAATAATTGCTAGGGAAAACACTGGCACATACTGCAGATGGATTCTGTGTGTGCACCACAAGGCACCTTTTGAGACTGATTTCTATTGAAGCATCAGGTTATCACATCGCTTGTGTGTGTATGTGTATATGCCTTGCATATGTTAATATGGAAGCAATACAGTCGGATTTGGCGGAGTTTTAATTGGAACCATGGGAAAGAAATGCTTATGAAGGCAAGGAGAGAAAATGATGACTGATACACTCAGATGCTTTCACAGCAACAGATTTAGGTGCACGAGTGCTCTCACACTATCAGTCACCGAAGCTCCATCTACTCCCGGGGGTAATTAAACAGAGTGCCTTTTTTTTTCTCAACAGTTGCTATTTATCCTAAAATAATTTGGATTTCAGGAGAAATTTCACCTGTTGGACCTAAAAATGCTGGGTTGAAGCAAATTAATGTCAATGAGATCTGTCATCACCAAGGGAAATCTCGCTATCAGTTAGCAGGCTGACTGACATACTGTGCGAAAATATTTCACAGTAGCTCTGTTAATTTGGGAACCTCCACAGCAAAATTAATGAACAGCTGCTGTTTGCTAAAGTGAATCTTCCAGATCATCCAGTCCCATTGGTCTCATGAATCCGTCTACATCTTAAAGCATCTGCTATTGTAACACGGCTTGACCGTTCTTTATTCACCATTTATGGTCCAACGGTGATGTTAACATTGACCCCTCAAAAGCCTCCAGTCACTCTTGCATTGGTAAACATGTGTAAACAGTGAGACAGAGTGGAAAGCTTTGGTGTGTCTTTACTCATTCAGTCAACATAACCACCTGTCAGACGGAAAAGGAAAGATCAGACACTCGATTACCCAGAATGAATTTACTTGTGAGCATGGTTCACAGAAACCTGCCCCGGGGTTCATCTCAGACCTGAGCTGAATGTTTCTGAACACAGTTTCTTCACTCACAGGCTGCAGGTAGACTTGGAGACGCATGCCTTGCAGTTTGATGGGGTTTGCTGGGGAGACTAGGAATGAGTTTGCTATTGAAGGTCTGCACTTGGCATTTACAGACACATTTCAATGTCTACCTGACCACATGCAGCCCAATGAAGGGGGCGAGTGCAGTGTGGAAATGATTTCTGCTGCAACTACTATGCAAGTCCCTGTGTGTGTGTGTGTGTGTGTGTGTGTGTGTGTGTGTGTGTGTGTGTGTATCTGTGTTAGTGAGAGAGAGTCCCTAGAACTCCGTCTTTCTTTGCAGGTAGAGGTCATGACTCTGTGGTGTATTACAGACTAATAACCAGTGTGTGTGTGTGTGTGTGTGTGTGTGCACGACTGTGTGGATGCATGCTTTGGATTCTTGCGATGTGACCCAGACACCAGAGATTATTACCCCTGCTGAGCCTTAAGAAACAACAGTCCTCTCTCTCTTTTTCTTTGTCCGCAGGTGCCTTTCAAACCCTGCTGTTATTCGATGTGGACCACATCCTTACGAGTTGACATGGAGTGGAGATCATTATGGTGTGTGATTAGTTAGTGAAAACATGAAAAACCTGTGTCTATTCAAAGTGCAGGCGCACTGACCATTAAAGCTACAAAACTTTAACATAAAAAAGTTTTTCTGTGGTGGCGTGTGAGCAGGGCTTCAACTGAAGAAGCTGTTCTATTTAGGCTCTTTTTCTCGGGGCGCACAAAGTGCAAATCTTTCATTTCTTACTGAGTTTCTATTAATATTCACCAATTTGGTTTTTCCCCAATGGATCCCTCACATCTTTTCATGAGCTATACTTCCATGTTTCGGGTAGGTGGAATTGGTGCTACACAGTTTCAGATTCATATCATATTTTTAGCTCTAACCCTTTGCTCACACATACAGACTCAGAGGAGCAGGTTCACTCTTGCTTCTGATGAGCCTGATGAGTGTTTAAGGTTAAGCACTTCATTTATATACTCAGTTCTGATTGGGCTGTTGTTTTCTGGTACACGACAAAGTAGTTCAAGGAGCAATGTAGAACATTCTAAACATTGATATAGCAGCAAACAACATTTGCAATGTAAACTTATAGTGGAGTAATGTCCACCTAAGTAGAGAGTGAAGTCGCTCTCCCTCTGTTTGTTGTAATCAAAGCTACTCCTTGCTTTGCTGACAAAGCCGGTTAGCCACGCATGCTGTTAGTGTGTGATCGTGCATGTGAGTGACTGTGCCTGCACTACTCTCTGATGGTGGTTATAGCTAATATAACACCATCCTGATTGACAGCCTCGTCCCCCTCAGGTAAACACTGTTAGCGTTGTCTCATGCGTCGCCACATTGAGAGCCATTGAGAGGCAATCAAAAAGCTCCCAATCGCGTATTGTGCACCTTTAATTTAGTTTTCACACTTCACTTTTCCTATCCCGGTAACTTGTTATTATGTTGGGGAAGTCGGTAACATCGACAATCAACCTTTTCTCCATTTTGTAAGAAGTAGTCTACTTTAGTTTTGCAGTCCTGTTTGTATTGTTTGTTGGCGTGAGACAAGCTCCATCTCAGACTCTCTCTACACCCAAACAAAGCCCCCCCATAATAGAAAATAGAAAATAGCTGTATAGATTAACTGCTGCCTCTGCACATAGGACAACACAAGGTGTCATTTTTCCAAATTCCGTCAAATATGTTTAACTTCTATATTCTAAATCCAACATCTAATACCTGTCAAATCTTTGAAATGTGAAATTTATTCTTTTTCACAAAAAAACTTCTTTCTTTCTTTTTCTTTCTTTGAGATGCTATGATTCTCAATTCATTACTGGCTTTTCAACGACATTGCAGCAACACAAAATATTACAATCTTCATGAACTTCTTCTTTTTTGCATGACCATGCTGAGGCTGGCTGATGAGGCTGCATGGGTAAATAATGGGAAGTGTTGAGCAGTGTTACATCTTAAGACGAGTGAGAATGGATTGCAGATCTCATTACTGATTACTGCTCCCACAGGCATTGGGACTTTTTTGTTACTTTAGAGGAACATCTGAGTTTAACTTTTTCCTCCACGACCACTCTTTCCCTTGTACATCTGTCCCCCATCTCTCTCTGAAAACCACTCTCCCTTCGGCTTCACTCCAAATCCTCTCTCCCTAGTTCTCCGGACTGTGATGCATGGCCGTCTGTGTTTTTTAAAAGTCCATTAGTTGCTGGCACTAGGCTGCCTCCTCTCCCACAGACAGAGATAAAGATGCAGAGCATGGCTGCCCAGCAAGCCGCATGAAAATGAGAGGACAGTGGGGAGAGATGGAGGGAGACGAGAGAGAGAGAAAGGGGAGGGTGGATGTGAAAACACCTCGATATTGGCCAGACGCAGAAGAGCAAAGGGGCAGAGAAGGGAATGAAGGAAGGGAAGGAGTAGGAAATCGGGATCATGATGAAATAATAATAGAGGGAAATAATGAACAAAGACAAAATAATCATACATGCAACAGGAACAGAAAGAAGAGGGGGTAGAAAAGAAGGGAAATGATGAGAGAAAGAAGGCAGCAGATATGAGAGATAGAGAAGGCTGAGGAAAGACAGAAGGAGAAGCTTTCCATTCTGAATGAGAGACAAAGGAAGGAGGAGGGAGGAAAGAATGATGAATGGAATGGGCTGAGGGTGATGAGGATAAGAAAGTGGGGTCAATTGTAGCCAGATATCCTGCCACCAAAACCATTTATATCATGTTTTCCGTTTCTTTTTTTAAACCCTCCACCTCCTCTTTTGTCCCCCTAATTTATCTACAATCCAGTAATTGAACTTCCTCCTCAAAACAAAACACAAGGGAGTAACAGTGATTCATCTTCCGCTGTTCTTTTTCATCCTCTTTCTATCTTGGAATTGAAAATGTTATCTAATGGTTAGCTTTAGGTCGCGGAGCTGGCTAGACATGACACAGACCAGGCAGATGAAAAATGTGCTGAAAAAGTTATTTTTCTTTCAGCAGGGGCATTTGGCCCTTTGATTAATACGTTGTCTGAGTTTAGCAACTTTGCTCTTTGGGGTTTCTATTGGCCTAATTGCTTTTGTGCTCAACCACCCCCCATGTTTCTCTCAGCCAATCTTTGAGAGCATTTTAATCTCCTACAGGCCTAGAAGTGTTCTAATAAGGCATCTCTGTATCTTGGACTTAAGTAAAAAATAAAACAATAAAAACAATAAAAAGAACTATAATAATAATAATAATTCATAATAATTCCATTCCCTTAAAACATTTTAATTACATGGCCAACAGCTGGTTTGGAAACGAGGTCTTCCACCAAATTTATGACTGTAAATATTGTAAAATCAATATCTCTTTGTTTTTCAGGTAATGTGATTGCTTTTAGGTTTCCGTCTGCTTATTTCCTCTAAGCTAAGTATGAGCCACCTGTTGGTGCGATTATTTTGTAGCAATAAATGACCATCTACCCTTCTTCTCTGGCTCATTAAGGTGAGTTGTCTCGTTAAGGGTGTGAGTGATATCATTATAACTACGAAGCTCTTTATTGGAGGTCTATTATTAGGAAAAAGAAGTCGGAGTAATCAGAGTGAAATTAATGCTTTTAAATCATACAGAATGTGCAATGAGCGGCATGATTTAGCCCGACTCAACCTCAGCAAAAATAAAAAGCAAATTAAATTAAACTCACACACTGACACCACATACCCAAGTAATATTAATGGACTGAGTTGTATCTTTGTTTTCAAAGTCGTATATGGTTGCAGTGATTGTCAACTGGCGATCCTCGGCCCACATACCGCCCGCCAAAGCTTTCCATCCAGCCCGCAAAACTGCTGCAGGGGCAACCTGTTGAGCTCGCAGGATTGTCTATCTAAGCTTTGCTTATACTCGTGCGATGCACCGTGGCTCGGGCCTCCAAGACCATGCACAAAGGCGTTTCCGCTCAATGCACTGCTAAGACCTCCTGTTTCCAAAGCATTTAGAAACGAGTTTGACGACTTTTTTTAAATCCTCAGACAGTAAACGGTAGTCCGACCGGCCAAATATATATAAACTGTATTTAACTAGGAAGTCACATTGACATTAAAACCTCTTTTAGAAGTGAGACCTCGCCAAGACAGGGTCAAATAACAGCATCCAACTCGTGTATGTATGTAGTTGATTTCAACACTTTGAAGTCAGAGGTCATTTACAATCTCTAAAATAAGCCTTCGTGTATGGCAAAACTAGCTCTGTTTCTTTAGAGTTTGTTTGAGTTACACAGCAATGAATAATAATTCAAGAAGGACAAGAGGAAATTGAAATAAGGCATTTTCAGTTCTCCTGTTTTGTTCAGCACCAGATCAAGTAATGCATGTGAAACAGGTTGGAAAGCTGAGGACTTTCTTTTGCCCTGTAAAGTTTAAAGCTTGTCCCTACTAAGCACAAGGAGAATTAAACCGTAAGATTGTTTGCTACAAGGGCAACACATTTATGTGCACTGATGTTGCAACCATACTGTACCTGTGTATATACTGTAAGGGTTTAAGCAAACTTAAACAAATTAGTTGTAATGTAATGTCTGATTAAATGAAGACAAATCACAATTGTGTAACCCCCTTCTAGACAGCAAGCAAATCAGAAGAGTTTTTCACTCTTAGACAACATATAAGCTTTCACTTTAATCTATGCAGATGTGTGCACCGGCTCTGTGCAGGCTTGCGTCTCAGCTGTGTCTCACATGCGTAATCGCAACCTGAAGTCCTTTTACGCAGAGCGCTGAACCACACAAACTCGCTGCTCATGCACACTACGCACTACCCCTTTGACATCAGTGCTGGTGGAAAACAAATTGATCAGGAATACTACTGGATCAGCGTTTGCGGTTTACCTGGTATGCAAATCTGGACAGGAACAATATCTAATCTCTAGCGAACACAACATTTCAAACTGAAGCAGTTGATTACTTGCGGCTCCTTTCTACCAGCCGGTTAAGAGGAGTAAGGAGTCAGCATTCAATGATAGTATAAAACAATAAAAGTCAATTAAGTTAGCTGTTTAAAAAGTGTGAATCACCTCAACCATTAGAGACCCTGTAACATAAATGAGGACAAAAAACATATGGCTGATGGGTCCAGTAGTATGCAAGATTAGCCATGGACAGAGAGACACACGCACACACACTTGCACACAACCACATAATCTCCTATTAGGTGTTACGCCTGTGTGAGATAACTATTTTGAATGATGCAAAACAGTTGCAGAAAATGTTGGGGCATCAGGTGAAAGCAAAGGTTTGCAGGTGCAATGGAGACACCATCCTTTATTTTCTGAATCGTTTTATTATTTACTATGGATTATATAATCCTTTCATATTGTCCTGAAAATACATTAGCTGAATTTACAAAAGTGTTTGGTTGATGTCTGAATCCTTATTACCAAGACAGTCCACTCCAACAACAGCAGTGGTCACGTTAACCTGGGTGCCTTGTGTGGTGGTCTCAAAGACAGACATGCCTTCTTATACAGTATACATGCAGGCTCACTCACACACACACACGGTCAATTGTAAATGTAAAAGTGCTAACACATGCACACAAATGCAAACAAACAAATGCCTTCACAGACGCAATAAAGCTGAACATTAATTGCCGTCTTCATCCGCTGACTTTCATCGATTTCCTTGTTAGGTGCCGTAATTATTATAGACGCAAGGAAAAAAGCAATAGAGAAAAACTGATATTGAGAGGCAGAGAGAGGGCAAGAGAAGAAGAGAGAAAAAGGAAAAGGGAGTGAAAAACAACTAAATTGAGAGTAAGACGATTGTGTGGGTGTCAGATGGATTCTTGAGTCGTGGCAGGCAGAGGCAAGACGAACAGATAAATATGCAATTAAGCTTCATTATTACACATGGAACGAACAGAAAGTATAGATAGACAGAAATAGATTCATGTCTTTCTGCTGTTATTAAAGAAAACAGTTATTATCCCCTCTTCTGACTGCCCTCCTTTCTCTCCCTATTGTCTCTTGACACCAGCCCGATTCCTCACCTCTCGAGCAAACATGCCAGATTTTAATCACCACAATTGGCAAGGGTGGTTTCTATCAATGTGCATCTCCATTCTTTATGTCTAGCTTATATCATTCCCTTATTACCAATGTCGCTTTCAATCATTACCATCTCCTTTCTTTAATATGTAGAGTAAACTTCCCCCCAATTCCTTCTCTTTTCATCTGCTCTCCCTGAATCCGAGTCTGAGTCACAGACACACTGTCATCACGCAGGCAGAGAATTGTAACAGCAGGAAAATATGTTTGCTGTTTGGGCTTGTTGTGTTGAATCCTAATGAGCTATCAGACTCTGCAGGAGAAGAGCTTTCTCTTTTCCCTTTCAGGGTGATTTGCACTACTAGAAAATAGAAAATGAGAGAAGCCAGGGCCCAAAAAAAGGCATTTTCTGGTCTTGGCAGAAGCTGGGTTATTACAGAGGATATTGCAGCAGTCATACCCAGGCACAGTGACAGATATATATCAAGCCAGCTTATGCCTCTGCAGGGATTTCATTCAAATCTAATAAAATGCATGACAAAAACATAAAACATGACATTATTTCATTATTATTTTTAAATCTAATGAAATGCGTCTTGCCTCAGCTGTTCGGTAACTGCACCATGTCGTTACACAAATAATACCACAAGCACCAGTGCTGACTTTTAAAGAACAAAACCAAAAACACACAAGAGGAGGAAGGAAGAAATGATGGCAGGGAATTAAAGGAAAGACGAGAGGAAGCACAGGAAGGATATGTATGTATGTTAGCGGGCTCGCTACATAACTTCAGGCCACCCGGAGACCTAAAAGCTTTGTTCATGAAAAGTCAACCTCGCTTTCTCTCAAACAGAGAGGGAGAGAAATCACAAACACTGAGATCTGTCACCCGAACACAGCTGGGCCACCCTGCTCGGTAACCTTGGAAACTCCCTGACCAATGGCTGGTTGGCAGGAGGTCCTTAAAGGACCGTGACACTGACACAAACACACGCGCCGCTGCCTACAGATCTCTTGTTGACTGTGCTTTGAGAGGGTAAGCAGGTGTTGGAGAGGCCTCTCTAAGTTGAGAGCACACCGACACATGCGACACCTCTCCCCGTTCGCCATTGCTTTAGACCCATCTACATGAATTTACGTGTTGTTTTTTTTCCATTCAGGAAAAGGGACAATGGGGAGATGACAGCTGGAGGGGAAAGCGAGATGGAGGAGTGGACAGAGAGAGGGAGGGAGAGGAGTAAGACAGACGATGAAGAGGCCTGTGGTTGCTCACCGTCACTCTCTAGTGATGTTTACATTCTAACCATCGCTCCTTCAATTCATCTCCCCCTGCCAGCACTTATGTCATCATTCTCACCAGCCTTCCTATTACTCTTCCTAGTTTTCCTTGTTCCTCTATCTGCCTCCCTTTATCACCATCACTACTTCCTGTATTAGTCATTCTTCTCCTTCCTCCTGCCCGTCCATCCATCCACGTTTCACCCATTATTTTTTCTTCTTCTATTTTTTCCTGCCTCTTATGTCAAAATAATAATTTAAGCTACAAGTGATTAAGTTTTACTGTGAGGGGAAATATGACCCGGGCCACTTAACGCATCATTGTCAGTGAAGGAGAGGCCTCATTTGTAGTCAAACAAATCCTGCCCCTCTCTCTGTCTCTCCAAATCCTCTCGCTCATGTTTGATTGAGTGTTTTTTTTCTGTATGATGGCTTTTAGCCCCACTGATTAATGCGCCCAACACTCTATTAAAGCAATAGGAAAATAAAGAATTTATGTATTAATAAAACATAAAATCCACCCACCTCCTCTGCGCTTGTTCTCGTCAATCCCTTCCCTCAATCCTCTTTTCCTACATTTTGACTCTGTCTCGGTCTCATCTATCCCTCCATCGTTCCCTCTCCTTGCTATTCTTTCTTTTCCTTTCTCACCCATCTACCTCCATCTTCAGTCCTTTTTTTAGTCCCTCATCTCTCACTTGCCACCTTCCTAAATCTCCCAATTGCACCCTCCCCGCTCCCCTAGCACCCATTCGCCATCCATATCATCTTCCTCACCTCCCTTCATCTCTCTCTGCTCTGTCTCAATCATTCTCTGGAGTGCTGTGACGGCCTCATCCAGGGCTGAAGGATCAAAACAGGCCTTGGTTGATTTACCATCAGCTCTATCCTTGCGGATAGCTCTATTTTAGGAATCAGCCTTCAATCGTCATCACTGAAGTCATTATGGTAAATTGGTGAAAGCTTATAGGCTTGCATTATACAGCTCCTTACTTTCAGTAGCGAGATATATGTAGCAGATGCAAAGAAATTATGGTATATTTTATCATCATTTCTGGAGACATTATGCTAAATGGGCAGATGTTGAGTGATGGGCTTGTTGCAGAAAGGAGTTAAGCATATGTGTGAGAAGTGAATTCATTTTCCATCATCGATAATATTTGCAGTAAAACTCCAGCGGCCAGAAAAGTTAAATCCATTTGACTGGTCATAAGTTAAAAAAGTAGCACATGCCTAAAGGATATATCAATTGAATTTAGGGGATAAGACAACATGAATAAACATTGTGTGCTTCTGTTGATTGGTGTGGCCTTATCAGCTGAACCAAAACAAATTTGAAATTCAAATATATTTGTTTGGAAAAAGGAGTTCTGCAAATGACAGCAGAAATGCAAAAGGGCTTCAGCTGAGGCGAATGTCCTCCATACAGTATAATCCGTATATATGTACATATGTATGAGGCATTTAAAATCACACTCACTGTTTACCACACGCCAGCCTGCCCTCTCTTCCTCGTCCTGTTTCTCAGCCGTGATTGGCTGTTACATGCACGTGTGAAATTCTGAATTTCAAGAAATGTTCAAAGCTGATCAGTTCAGGGTAAGGTTGGAAGGATAGTACATTCACCAACATATTTACCTGTCAAAGTATTATTAGACTTTGTTAATGAACTGGACCTTCACCAATTAGTTTTTTTTTTACTTCTGCCCTTGATTTGAGTAAACATTGCAGTACACGTTTCAATACAGTATTTTTCTTTTTAAGATGCTGCCATCAATATGAGACTTGGGGGTAATGATAAAATATAGTGCAAGGACATGTGGGAGGAGACGCATTTTCTAAAGTGGATCCTTCCCATAGTGCAGCAGAAAGTCGTAGAGACAGAAAATCACTCAAACTGGCAATCCACTCAACTCTAAAATCACTCAGCAGTCATTAGAGAGTCTTGAGGCCTGACAGAGAGTAGCTGTCATGGATTCACACAGGGACACTTACATCAGCTGATTCAGGTGTGTGTGTGTGTGTGTGTGTGTGTGTGTGTGTGTGTGTTTCTGCACAAACATGTATGTGCCTGAGCATGCAAATGTAAAGGTTTTAGTGGTTGTTTCAGATTAAGTGTGTGTGTGTGCATGCCACGCTTGTATATATGCATGCGTGCGCTATAGTGAGAAGATTTAAGAGCCACTCAGAGAAATTTTCCATATAGTCTTCTGTGTTAACGGCTGGAATTAAGCCAGAAAAAAAAAAAAATCATGTGGTCACCGATTTAATATTATGAAACACAGCTATGGACATAAACTGAACATCACATACATACTGCACAGAAAAAAACAAACAGTGTGACAGCACTGGATGTTGCAGAGCTGGCTGGTTGTTTAACAATTTATATTCAAATGTATTTTTTAGCTGAGGGAGTCACCATGTCCTACTCTTACTATTACTTTCCCTTTTTATGACAGATGACATGACAGAAGAGATGATGCTTCATACCATCAGTAATTTACAGGCTGCAGTCCAGGGGGGTGCAGAGGTAAAGTAATTAAGAGGGTAAGTAATTGATACTAAATTTTAGTTATTACTTTTACAAGTTAGCACAACGGTCAAATGCTGAGCTGTCAGGAGCTCCTTAGCTAAAGGGCTTAAAAAATACTCCCCCCCCCCCCCCCCTCTAGAGACCATGCAAGAATATATCTAGCCGATCACAGCTGAGTAACGCATTGCCTTAAATGAAGACGTCTTCATATCAAACAGTGACCCACAGCATGCGCAGCATCTTTGATACATATATATGTGACACTGAGTTAATGAGATATCAAGTCTGGGGTGTAACACCTCAGTTTATTAAACGTCTTGATCATTGACCGAAATGGTAGAGACGCATACACATGTGACACGCTTCACCCTGCAGCTGGCTTTGCGTGTGTATGTGCGTATCACTGATTGGAAGGAGCGCACGTGAGTAAATGTGTTGGTGTATAAAGCATGCTGCTTATGGACGTGCGCTGTGTTTGTGTGTGCGCGCTTCCACACGCATATATATATTTGTGTGTGAGTGATACCAGAGATAGCTCAGACACTGACCCGTTCTGACATGTAATATTGTTCTGCTGCAAGAGATCCAAACTGAAAAGCAAGGAAATCCACCAGTGACAGACAGGAGTAAGAGGTTTATTGTGGAAGAGAAAAGGCCCAAGAGAAAGAGCGAGAGAGGTAGAGCGGCATGAGGAAAAGGAGAGAGAGAAAATGACACTGAAGGGGGAAAAAAATGTATCAAGTTCTTAACCTCATCGGAATCAAATATAGCAAAGGGACGAGATGGAAGAAGACAAACACATCCAAATAAATCAAACGGAGACAGAGCACAAAAAGATGTCCGAGTGTGACTGACTCACACAGGTATTGTGTTCAGTGGCTTCCAAATATATTTGTCAGTATGAAAAGAAATCAGAACAAGTTGAAAGTCTTCACCGAAGGGATTTTTAAGGTAATTGTCTCCTAGCTGAAAAGCGGCTGAGAACAAGAGATAATTTACTGTAGCCTTTGACATATCCTTTTTTTCTTTATGTGACAAGCTCCAATGTAAAATTATATCTGAGCAATTTTCTCTGAAAGGACGTACTTAACGTAGAGGAAGATAAAAGCGTTTTTTTTTGACCGAGTAAATTGAAGTCAAGTTTTCATTTATAGTACTGTGTTCAGGCATCATTAAATAATACAATTTGAGTTTCAATGGAGGTTTAAACATGCAATCAACCATGCCAACAGTGTCACTGATGGTGCCACTGCAGCAGGAAGAAAACATCCACTTGTGTTAATGCAGCTTTGAGAAGGGGACGGACATCAGTGTACCACTAGAGTGCACCCTGTAGCCTGTAGAAGAAATATAGAGAGGGTGGTAAAATTCGAGGGGGAAAACAAGAATAGTGTCAGAACATAGAAGGATAGTAGCGCAGAGGTTTTCAAATTGTCCGTGGTGCAGTGAGAGACATCAAATCCAGAGAGAGAATTTTAGAAGAAAGGGTCTGCCTCCTTCTTGCGGTCTCCGTCATTGCTGCTGTGCAGTGCTTGCTGCAATTCTGGAGGTGTCACCTCTGTCATGTAGAATTTATCCACGAAAACCAAATCCTCTCTTCATCGTGCTTACGACCAGCCCTTCATCCAGCTCACAGCTTCATCCTGTCACCCCTCCCTGCTCACACTCTGCTGCCATAGCGAAGCAACCTTATTTATATGAATTACCCATCACAGAACATTCGGTGTCAGTGGCTATAAGAACCATCCACCCTTAAAGCTGCTCTTGGCAACGTTAGTAAACATATTTCTTTCTCATATTTGCTCAAGTGAATTACATATTAATCATCCCTATTACTTAATACAAGTGTGCCAGGCTTACTTGGCTTAGGTTGATAAACCAAGGGACATCATTTGCACCAAATCCTCCTTTAAAGCCGTGGATGAGGTGACGCAATCTCCAGATCATCCCCTATTTTGGTCTGACGCTGCAATGGCCACGCTAGTCAACAAGCAAACAGGTGCTATACATTTCCAAGCATGATGTCTTGTCAGTGTCTCTGGCCCTGCACTTATTGCGAGCATCACGCAGACTCTGTCAGCTCTCTCAGCTCTACCTCCGCGCTGGAGGCTCAGCTGATCCCCTGGAAATTGCTGTTGCTGTAGTGATACCACAGTCCACCTCTTAGCTGCTCTGTGGACGCTGTGATGTGGCACGGATGTGTACACAGGGTGGAACTGATTTTTGGCAGCACTCCCTGTAGCCAATCGGTGGAAAACTACATCGATTTTGTTGGCCTGGCATACTGTATCAACAATGGTGGTAGATATCATTAAAAAAAGAAAATAAATTAGTTTGAACTCGCCAGCCTGTCCAGCAATGTCAACAAATGACAGTGTGAGGACATTATCCTTCTGTACTACGCTGCTCTGTGATAGTGACCGAGCTCCATGCTCACCTCACTTTTTTATTCCTCAAAGTTGCAATATTTTAGGATTTTTACATACGTAAAGCAATGTGACAGTTAAAATTGATAGAGAAATTGCCAGTATTTAAAACTCATGGATACTCTTTTAGATGCGAGTTCAAAATTTCACTCTGAGTTGGTCCCGAAAAATTTCGTGAGCCCTGCATTAAAGAGATCAACATTTTTATACAGGACTTAAAATGACAATTTTTGACTAACTTTTTATTAGTTGCATTCTATAAAAGAATAACAAAAAAGATGCCTGAATTGGTATGCCAAACGTGTGTGTGTGTGTGTGTAAAGCTGCTGGTGAGTTATGAGAACGAATGTCTTCTGAATTTACACACACATGGCTCTGCTTAGCAATAAAAGTCTGACTTGTGCATGATCCTGGACACACTACTAATTAGTTATATGTGCTCAATAAACACCTCTGCCAATGAGCAACATATGTGAGTGAGTGGTTAATAGTTGTGTGCTTATATGCTGTTATGTGCTGCATTTATCACATCATTTAAAAAAAATACCACCAGCCACTTTAATCACTCCTCCCAACACTTCCAACGCCTCCGATGCTGGCTTCAGTTCAAGTCTAATATATTCTAGAAGGAGGAGGGATAAAGTGAGACCCTCACTAGAGTAGAGAAGGGCGATGCAAACAGAAAGCGGGTTGTGTGCAAATGAGATGCAGCAGTCAGATATTTATGATGTTGGGTAATCACACGAGGGAATTAAGTATTTTACCATGTGCGCGTTGTCCGTGTATCGTTAACATCGTTTAGATAGATTTATCCCTCATCAAGACAGACGACCCGGCTGAGCTGTACGAGCTGTATATCAAAACAGGAATGAGGCTGAGCTGTGTACGATGAGATATAATGTATACCAGAAGAATATCCAATTTCCATATATATATATACATATATATAGTTTATTTTCTCCATGGGGAAATTTGACTTGGATTCTACACAAAGCTGGACCTGTCAACACATATCGGCACACAACACCAGGAAACGGAAAACATTAAGAGTACACAAAAACACAAATAAACACCTTGAGGTGTCAGTCAGTCTGCGGTTGTCTACCCCACTACGGCCTCTGTACCCTCTCATTTTAGGCTACTATTTATTGTTAATTACAGTACCATAATTTGCCGTATGTATCAAACACAGTACGAGCTAGGGGTGATGGTTTACAAGCACAATTCTTTCTGGTACTGACATAACATCAGACAATTTTCAACGATCTTCTATGAAAACATGAACCACTGATTTAAAATATACACATTTTATCACAATCGTGTATAAATGTTGTGTGACTTTTGCAAAAGACTAAGAAGGAGAAAGAAGAAACCGAGACAAAGGAGCATGACAACCTTTGCTTGTAAAGCCTTGTGTATTATACTAAGAGCTGAACAACTAATTGTGCTGGGTGCTTCTATTGGTGTCTGTCCCTGGACAGATTGTAAAGCCCTCTGAGGCAAATTTGTGATTTTGGGCTATACAAAATATATTGAATTGAATTGAATTACTGGTATCATTACATGTGCAAAGCAATGTGACATCATTTACTAGCTCCCCCTGTTATTCAGTGACAACTGCACCTGCACCCAGCGTGCTGTCCCTTTGTCACATGACTTGTTTTCATGATTGGTTTGGACATTTAGCATAAAGCTGGGCAGCAATGCTTTCAAGTGGAATTGCTCTCTGGGAGCATGGCAATTCTTGTGGTGTGATCAAACCACGAGATTCACCTGGTTTTCAGAGCTAATGTCACCTTATACCATCAAATATGTTCAAGTGAAGAAAACAGCAAATGTTGATAAGTTAGAATTCAAATTTGATCCCCTAACCCCTGCTGTATTCACTGCAGAAAAGATTGTTTAACCGTAACTTGAATTACAACAGTATCTGAAAGATATGTAATACTGTAAATATTTAAAAACACTAAATACAAGTTGGATTCAAAATAATATAAGTCATCGATGTGACAACCTCGGAGACTCATTTTGCCCCTCAGGTTGATTTTTACATTACAACCAAATGAAGTGTGTTGACAAGGTCAAATGTTGACAAATGATGGCTTGAATGAAAATTCTTTGCTCAGAGTAATGGATAATTGCTTTGATATTGCTGTCATACTGCACCTGGTCCCTCGTATGCAAAACACATCACTGTAGTCATTCGACTCCAATGATTGTTTTACTAAGCACGGTGATTTTACACGTGTCAACGGCCCTTTGTTTGGAAGTGACGACTAATTAAAAAGGTAAAGACCTACCTTGCGGATGCCTTCTTTGGACTCCTCGACATTAGTATCTCCTCCTCCGGTGCGGTTAATCATCCGCCACATCTGGGAGTACATGGGATCTCTCTCAAAGGGGTTCATAGATTTGGAGCGCACCTGGTCGTATACGGCAGAGTCCAACACTGTACCATAAGGCAAATCTGTCTGCTTGGATAAGTCCTGGAGGGACCTAGAGGGAGACAAGTTGTGACAAAGGTTAGAATTCACATTGTTTCCATCACTGAAAGCTCCATGCAGACTCCGCCTGAATGATCAGCACCACAACACACATGGGGCTCAGTTCATCCACTGGAGATTACTGTTGTGTTGATACTAGAGACACCTTTTAGCTGTTCTTTGGTGGCTGTAGTAATGGATGTCGCAATGCCTCGTTTTTAACAGCATGCCCACTGTGCAACAAGTTCCCACAATGCACTACACTGCTATCTCATCTGCTGCAAGGATGACACTTTCTAACACGGCTTTGGACTGAACAGCCTGTCCAACAAATGAGAAGTTGATCCGTCTGTACTTTGTCGGCCCATGATAATAAGCCAAAACCAATATGACTGCATGCCCACACGTGACCTCACTTTTCTTTTCAAGCGGTGAAAAGAGTTATTATTATCCAAGGGTAATTGACCTGGATTAAATCTCTTACTGTGGCGCTTCTGGCTTGGCACTCGTATGTTTGCATGAGGGGACGTGGTGAATGATCAAGCCTTTGTTACGTTCTTGGTAACTCCCAGAGATAACTGACTAGACCTAGAGAGAGGCGGGCATCGGAGTATTCATGAAGTGGCCAGCTGCACTGTGGTCCACACTATCTCTTGCCTATAAATGAATCTAAACTCTCCACGGGCCAAACTGTGGGACTTGGCAGCAACATGTAATTGATGTGGAATAAAAACAGAAAAATGGGAATTGGCAATGACCAACAAATGTGAGAGAAAATGAGGGTGGAAAGCTGTTATGACAGCATCACTCACTCAGTTCTCAGCACAAGAGGGGGAAACAATCGGAGCCACAATGTGCAACCAAGAGCTGAAACACTAACAAAAGTAAAATGATACATACAAAATAGTGACGGTAGAAGGTAGCTGTTAGCAAGCTAATTGTGGCTATACGTTTGCAAACTACTGTAGTTAGATAAGGCACTTGCAAACATAACACTGCATAGCTTTCTGATTTATCTAAATCCCACTATAACCCAGCATGCACACTGTCAAAATGCTTAACTAAAAGAAATATAGTTAGCCTAAACTGACATTTGGACAAAATACTTGCTACACACGAAGGCATAGTGTCAGGATTCCATTCCACATTCTTCCTGCTGATGCCTCACATTTTATTGCCTGTATCCTCAGTTTTTCGGTTCGGCAGCTGATAAAAACTTAGTTCTGGGTTCTTTACCCTGTTGGTAGTGCATCCCACCACATAGCAGCTTTTAGGCATTTTACTGCTGTTTGTTCGCAGACGGAAGTGACAAGGAGGCACCTTCACGCAAGATAAAGTCAATGGAGAGCGAAGAATTGTTTTCCCCTCTGGTGTGGGCGGGACTTAACTGTGCTTTGTTTCTATATCAAGAAATAGGCAGGCAAAAATACAGAAGCAGAAATGAAAAAAACTAAAAACACAAGTCAATCTGTCTTGTTATCTGTCTTGTTATTATTTCCCTCTTGTCCTTACTCACTCACTCTATCCCTCACCCATGAATCGACACCTCTGGGGGAAATACACAAGCTAGAGTTAATTGCAATGCAACAGTGCTTGGGTTGCTTCTCAAAGATTCTGGCTGCTGAGAAATGTAATGGAGAACCATTACAGGAACTAATTACTGTTTGTTTGTTAAACGGCTGCTACATACCACCCATGGATTTGAGAGACTTGAGAGATTTGTGAAACAAAACATTTACACAGAAACGCTCAACACGTCCTGCTTAATGATGAACAGCAAGTGTACAGTATCTTACTTCATTAGTTCAGCTGTAATACAACCAAAAAAGCAGATTTGACAATGAGCACAAATATAGGTAGGTAGTGGCGCATTATTATAAGGTTGCCCACTCAGACACACGCATAAGAAAAAACACATTCAGGCGTTTTATGGAAAGTCACAGCTCTTGCGGTTTCTCTCTCTCTCTCTCTCTGATGCCCTCCTCAACTATCTCTCTGACCCGCTCTGAAAGAAAGAAAGAAAAAAACCTTTGAAGATTTTAATGAACTTTGCCGGGAACATGAATCTTTTATTGCCGTCAATTAATCTTTGGCCTTAATAATCTCCCCTCCCCACCACTCCCCAGTGAACATGCACGCCTGTCAGCACACTCTTTGACCAGGATTCCCCCTTTGTGAATTGGTTTCACTGGGTAGTAACTCTGGGCTTGTTATTTAATGGTGTGAGCATGTGTGGGAGGGAGAGAGAGCGGGTGAAAAATGTCATGTCAGATGAGTTTAGATTTTATAGAGACAAAAATAAGTCCAGATGAAAACGTGTAAATGCTGCCAAATTGGAAAACGAAAGCACAATCTAAAACTTATAGCTGTTAATATTAGAGGAGACATATGTGCTGCAGGTCACAGAACAAATCAGAAAAGAAAAGAAAAACAGTACCCAATGTTCATACTTTCATATCTCTAAAAAACAGAACATCCTGTGGTTATGATTTTGTTGATTGAACACTTAAATGTTGTTGTAAAAAACAGCCCCTGCTAAAATGCACTTAACTTAAAACTTGACTTAAAATATGAAGGGACATGGTCTCATTTAAAGAGGGGGAATTTGGAGAAGTGGACAAAAACAATGACAGCATAAGGGGTGTTTGCCATAATTCATCTTTAATAAAACACTATGAAATGTCTGGATTTTAATTAAAAACAAAACACAGCCATTGGTTGCCTCCAAATGTATTACTCTGTGTGTTTTCTAATGGAAGTGCATATATGAATTATGTGCTTAATTATCTTTTGGGTAATGTTTTGTGTGAATTGAATGTGTGCATGTGTTGGCACACACTTGCTTTTCTGTCCTGTGTGTATGCTAGCTCATTTTGCAACCAATTATATTACCCCTAAGCAGCCCAATGAGCAAGTAAATGGAGTGAATAGCAGCTGAATGTCCTGTGACAAATACTGTGTGTGTGTGTGTGTGTGTGTGTGTGTGTGTGTGTGTGTGTGTGTGTGACAGAGAGAGTGAGAGAGTGAGAGAGATAGATAGAGAGAGAGAGAGAGAGAGAGAGAGAGAGAGAGAGAGAGAGAGAGAGAGAGAGAGAGAGAGAGAGAGAGGGTGGGGTATTCATTTCATGTTAATTAGTGTAGTATGCATATTTGGTTCTTTCATATCTGTCCGTCTTCATTGAAAGCTTTTACAATGCTCTAAGCAATGCTAATAAACTCTGTAACCTTTAAGGATATATTATTGTATTTTTTAAAGCAGTTTTTAATACATCTTTATATTTAGCTGGAAAGACTTGGGTTGCTATGCCACTTCATGTGTTAGAAGTAGGTTAAGAGGCAAATCATTCCATTTGCGGAGAGTCAAAGGATGGGCTTTAGTTTTATCAGAGGCCAAAAGACAAAGAGTATCTTTGCTCTGTTAGTCTGTGGGGAAACTCATTTGGGTAAAGGCACTAGAGCCTTGATCAGTTCATTAACTTTTTACAAATGGCTGTCGACACACTGCAGACATCTGAGCAACCTTGAACAACAAGCAATCTGCGCGGACAGAAGCCAAAACTCAAAGAGTTTTTCTTTTTCCCCAAACAATGAAAATAGCTAATCTTCAGAGTAAGCTAGTTACATTTAAAGGCTGCTGAAGTTATGTTTGTATATGTGTTATTTGTAAATATTGGAGGGGTTTGGGAGCTACATAGCCATATATATGCCAATTTTCTTAGCATCATATTAAAGTATTTTAGAGCGATTTTATTATTGATTATTATTTTCTATATGTTATTGTTGGTCAGGCTGAAGCATTATGTGTTGCTATCTCTTCAGTAGATATGTATGTTTACTACCCTACTGTTAAGACAGTAAATGTCATTATTATATTATTCTTATTCTATTATTCTGTACCATTGGAACAGTGCTGTTATATTCCCCTTCTCACCAACAGAGGGCGATAAAGTGATGAAGCCCTTTAGAAAACATGCAGACTTCAAATGAGCTGCTGACCAAAGCACTATGCTGTTTCAGCTGATCATTGGGATGTAACAGACAATGCATGCATACATACAGAGCAGCAACTAGCCATTTTGATGTCCAGATACACACACGCACACACACACACACACACGCACACACGCACACACGCACACGCGCACACGCACACACGCACACACGCACACACGCACACGCGCACACGCGCACACGCACACACGCACACACGCACACACACACACACACACACACACACAGCACACATAAGACCTAATTGACTTTATTGGCATCATTAGCAACCATAACAAATGACACCTGCTGTGTGGGATTGAGCCAGGAAAGGAGGCTTTTTATCCTCAAACACTCCATCCGTCTTTCAATTTTCCCATCCTGACCAATTCTTCCGCTCCATCTCACTCCTCTCTCAACGGGTGCCACCTGCTTTTCTCACATTTTTACCCCTCCAAAATCCATTTCTCATCTTAACTCATCACCATGGCCAAAACCCTTCCTCTCTCTCCGTTTTCACGCTTCCCTCCACTCTCGTCTTTTTTTCTAGCCTTCACTTTGTTCCCTCCTAACCTCTGCCTCCCTCCATGTCTTAATCCGTCTCATCTTTTCTTCCACCTAGCTCCTCTCTTTATTTCCACTTTATGAAGTTTTGTCTCTCCCTCTTTCTCTTTGTATGTGTCTTACTTGCTCCCTCTCTTTGCCACTCTCCACCGCCATCCCTGACTGTTTTCCTGAAGGATTCACACTGAAATTGAGGGAAAAACATCCAAGCATGAAATAGTCCAGTGAGGGTTCTGAATGCTCACTTGTTATTTCATTTCCAGGATGAAACAAGGGCATTAATACTTAAAACCCCTGTCTGTCCTAACTGCTCACTGAGACACGAAGATGAGCGATGCCTTCATCCTTCCTGGCCTTCTCTTCCTCTCCGTGCATTTGCTTGCTTGCTCTTTTCCATACTTAATTAATTCACTCTCTCAAACTCTTACTCACGAAACCATTTGCTCTCGATCCAATCTGCGTAGTATGTTAATCAAGTATCCATCAGATAAAACTGCACACTAATCACAACATCACGATCCTCCTTTTTTCCTCTCTCGGCTAACTCTCTTCATCTCTCCGTTGACGTTGTGTTGTGCTTTGCGAGGACTCTAAGTTTGTTTTGGGTATCTTCCCTCTCACCACTCACCCCACCACCCATCTTTGGAGACCCAGGGCCATGTGGCTGCTGCTGTTTAGATGGTAATTATGCCACTAATGACCCCAGAAGAGTCAACACATTAAAGATAATGCATTAAAATTTATGGAAATCCTTAATTAGCTCAATGGATACTGAATGAGGCGGTAAACTGTGAGGCACCCATTAATGACAGCAAATTTGTGCGAAAAAAGCTAAAACAATAACGGAAAAGGAAAATAAGTAAATATATTCTTTCCACACAATTTTCCAAGAGACTAGACAGAAGGGATTGAAACAAAGGGGAGTGTAAGAGAGGGTGGAGACAAAAACAAAAAGGAGGTCTGCCAAAGACAGAAAAGAGATGGAAAAGGAGAACAACATAGAGACAAACTGACAGAAACAAATGAAGAGACAAATAGTGATGAGATTTAGAGAAATAAATGTTGTTTATTCCAAAGCCAAGCACAATTAACTGTGGCACTGCCGGGCATAGCGGATACTTCGGCATGCTGATTAGTCCAATGAGAGATGAGGGTTTCCTTGTGCCACCAGGAGAGAAGCAGGCACACATATTATCACAAGGATAGATTAACAGAGGGCAATAATGTGAAGAACATGCAAATAACACTCTCTTCTTACTTTCTTTCACACTCATTCTCTCTCTCTCTCTCTCTCTCTCTCTCTTTCTCATGATCTTCCTTACCTTCATCACTGGAAACACACACACACACACACACACACACACACACACACACACACACATACACACACACACACACACACACACACACACACACACACACACACACACACACACACACACACACATACACACACACACACACACACACACACACACACACACACACACACACACACACACACACACACACACACACACACATACACACACACACACACACACACACACACACACACACACACACACACACACACACACACAATGATAGATCCAAACTTGAGGCAGACAGGAAATTACTACCCTGCAATGGGGTGAAGGAGGAGGGGAGGAAGGATGGAAAGGATAGGGAAGTAATTGTGTGTGTGTGTGTGTGTGTGTTGCCTCTCATGCATTACACCTGCCTGGTAGAATGGATTTTCGCACTGAGCAAGAATCAAGCACACTGGGGAAGACCGCAGTGTGTCTCTGTGTGTTAGAAACAATTAGTCATGCACGCACAGCTACACACAAACTCTATGGTGAATAGGTGCGAGTGAACATAAGTGTGTGCGCATAGATGCACGCATACATACTTTTGTGCATGTACATTTAAGTTCAGGGGTTTCAGTTCTCGTATCACGATGCTAATGTCAAAAGAACTGAGTTTTTCAGAAATCAAAGCCACGGGACCACATTCTGAAGCCAGCATGGTTGATACTACTGACAGCCGAGGACAAACTCTGTTGGATACTTACTGTATGGAGTTCTCAATGCGCGAGATGGTGAGGAAGGCTGCTAGGTTAGCGGTATACGAAGAGATGACAATAAGAGCAAACATCCACCAAACGCCCATCATCATCCTTGTAGCTAGAGTGGTGTAGGGTACCTCTCCACCTAGACAGAAAGAAAGACAGAAAGAAAGGTAAACTAATGCACTGGGAAAAAAAAGGTGCCACATCAATGCATACAAGCAAATCTTAGCTGCAGGAGAAAAAGCTGTTAAAACAGCAAAGCGCATCCTGAAAGATTATGTTTGGATTAACTGATCTGATCTGATCTGATGCTTTGGCACAGATCTGATCTTCTGTGAGTGGGAGGCACTGCAGAGAATTCAATCTTTGCTCTTCTAGAAAGACATCAAAACAACACATCTTTGAGGTATGATATTATTTATATATTGCGGTAAAGGTGCAGACTGCATTTAACTCCCTGGAAATGTGTTAGTATACAATCAGTCTCAAAACGCCAGCAGGCATAACTGTTTGGAGAGAAGTTAAAAAATGTAACCTGCCGTTGCAATAAATTCTCTCGACAAACGTCTTGATCAATCTGAACAGAATGTGTAAATGCTTGTCAGGCCCTCCCGTTAAGATGTAATGCTGCCTGGAGCACATTACAATCAAAAGTGGATTGTCCGTCTTCAAACATAAAACCTCTTTATCCCTGTCTTGTGTTAGAAACATTTATTTTGGCCTTGTCCTCTGAAATCTTGTTGTGTTACAGTAAAAAGCTAAATGCCTCGGCTTTCTTTGAGCTTTCAAACATGGCTGTCACTCCAACCTTCGCTAAGAAATAATCCATCTATTTGTGTATCAGCCAACAAAGAAAAAATCCCGCGTTGCATCCTTTGCTTTTTTTTTTATTGTGCTGCAGATAGATTGTGGGCTAGCCTTCATATTCATACACACACATATTATTGCAAGCTTATTGACAATCATGCATACACACATTTAGGTGTGCGTACCGAATGTACACATTCGCACACAAACGTACTGATTGATTTGCAGCCAGTGAGCTCTTCCTCACTGCCTTCATTGAAGTGTGTTAGAAATTAGCCCCATTCATCCTTGTAGCAGGGGTTCACTGTTACATCGACTTAGACCAACAGACGACGCTCTCCTTTCTCCCACTTCCTCTTGTCCAGACTTAATAATATATTTGTTACCCACCTAATCCCACGTTCCCTTTGTCTCAGGCCCTTCCTGCATTGCTTACAGCATTTGATTTCATTTAAATGTGTTATCTTGCTCGCTCCTTCTCTCTGGTTTAACAGTATCTTTCTCCGGCAATACATTTGCGGTTGACATCAAGTTTTACCACGAGCCCGAAGGCAGAGTAATGTGTAGTGCTGTATACTCTATATATTCAGTTCAAATAATCCCTTTGCCTCCATTCACAAGTTGCGGAAAACACCAGCCATGCTGCTTTCATCCTTTTTATCCAAGGTGCTTAGAGGGTTGCGCTCCTGTCGCGCCTGCTGTTACTAAGCAACCAAAACTTGTGCGCTGCGATGACGATGATGAAGTTGCGGTTATTTAGCAGCAAGTCTCACTGACTAAACTAAACAAAGTCAAAACAAAGATAAATGGATTTCCAGCACCGTAAATAGCTTTACTGCTGACCTTTCAACCGGATCTTGTGACATAGTAGTTAGCAAGTAAAATAGTCCGTGGGACAGATGATAGAGATCTAGCTAGCCCTGCAATAAAATCAACTTCTTCTCTAAATATTTACAGATTCAAATTCACAGAAGAAAGAAGAGATCTGCCGGCTGTGATTGGTTGGATACAACACCGAGCAACAAAGTCTTTTAGTAGTTTTCAGAGAAAGATAATAGAAATACAGGCAAAAAATGTTAATAACATATTCGATAATGATCATGCAGTTAACTATTCATGAGAAATTCCAGCAGATATTCCAACTTTGTTTCCAAAAGTGTCCAAATATGTGCCAAACCATGACTGCACAATTTTGGACTTCAAAAGCTTCTTAAACATGACCTTTGTGAATTATTCCACCCGCAGAAGGGTACTATTTGAGGATGTGGGGCTTCATACCAGTAATATCCATGGAGGACCAATTAGCTTACCAGAAAGAAAAAAAAAAAAATGTTCATGTTGATTTCTGGCTGCAGAAGTGACTTTTATAAAATATTTAATACAGCTGGGAAAATTACATCTGAATGTCCCAAAATTTGTAGTTGGTAAGACTTTGGTTCTTTTCAATGTTTTATAGATGAGCTCTGTCCCTGGACAATGTTTAAATCAAATCAAGAGCAACTACTACAGACTTTTTGAAAAGGTCATTTTGTGTGTGCGTGTGTTTGTGAGAGAGAGCAAGAGAGAGAAAGAGAGAGAGAGAGAGAGAGAGAGAGAAAGAAAGAGAGAGAGATATTTATATTATATAAAAACGTGGATTTATGACGCTCAATAAAACTAACCTAAGAGAACATTGAGAGGTGGGTTGAAAAGGCCCTTGAAATGGTTTACTTGAAGACGGTCTGGCATTGATTTTTAAAGTGCCAAAATGTCAGAAACGTCCACTTTACTATGGACTCAGACATCGGCTCTAGGATTGTTGATAAAATAGTGTGCACAATAGTTAATGTTCCTGTCATGCTGTCAGTGTCTGTCTCACTCTATGTTCAAGTTAGTAAACACAAAAGATAGATCTCTTCGTGGTGCAATTCCTTACCTTTCAATAACTACTGTTGGCCATTTAGGTGAGCCATAGTCAGCATCACAAAAAGACTCAATCTTCATGAAGAAAGCTGAGCTAAAGGGCCCTTGGAAGTTAAAACTAAATATCCATAGTGGTGCAGTATAGTGACATCTTCCTTTTGTCAAATAAATGACAAATATCCAATATATGAAAGATCCACTTACAGTATGAACAGGGTGCTGTCAACCCATCTCTCATATTGTCCTACATACTGTGCTCTTTTAAAACTCTTTCACTCAGAGGAATATACTCAGATGAATGTCACCATTGAGGGAGAAAAGCGGCAGTCAGCGACCCTTCAAGTTGGTGAGCAATTGAGTCATTAGTATGTATGTATGTATGTGTACCTTTTGTATCAAAAAACATAATTTCCCAGAAGTGACTACAACGGCACCATGAGAGCATGCTGTGTATTAGAAGTCTGTGACTGAGCAGCCCTCAAGGCCACGCTGCTACTTACACACAAAGCTGAGCATTGTCTCACTTGTAGCATTCACAGTGACCCGGTGACATTGCCATCTTTAAAATAACATGCTTTCAGAATAGGCCCAGTGATGACCTCTGAAACCTGAACCATCAGATCACTCAACAGATAAAAGGTGATTGTTTGGACAACAGTCAGCATGCAAAAGGAGGAATTAAAAAAAGTGTAAACCAATGTTGCTGTGTCTAAACTTTTGAATGTATTTTTCTTGACTTTCAGATCTCCATTAGTCTTGTGAAAATGTAACAGCTGTCCAGTGCCACTACACCACTCCACAAACTGCACCAGTCTCCAACTCTTGGCCTGCTAAAGCAGTTTGGCAAGTAATTAGTCCTTCAACCTCTTTCTAATCCTCTCATTTTTTATTCAAAGACTCTCTCGGACATTCCCTCTATCTCCTGTTTAATTTACATCTCCTATCTCCCTGCCTTTTGGCTCATGTAGCTAAATGAACACACAAACACAGATGAGTGTGTCACTGAGTCACATGAAAAAAAAGAACAAGTTGGAGAATAAAATTGACTAATGGAGGGAAAAAAAGAAAGTCAAATCTTGTGGTGTTCAAAAATTATAATGATTTTGAGATTTAATCTGAATTAACTTGTTTCAACCAAATTACCATAATACAGGTATCAGGGTAATGCGGTTTATAGGATGACGCGCATTATTGAGAGCATTTCATTTCTCTTGATGGTAATCCCACAGTGTTAAAACCATGTGGTAAAATCCGGGTCTGAAAAGTGAAGCCAATGTGGAAGTGCCTTAAACCTGCATTCTTTATAATGACCAGCAGGGGCTGACTCCTCCAGCACAAAGAAGTGTGATTGTATAGAAGTCTATGAGAAAATGACCCTACTTCTCACTTGAATTATTACCTCAGTAAGCATTGTAAACATGAGTTTATGGTTTCAATCTCTAGCTTCAGTCTTCTTCAATATACCATGATGTTCATTTAGTAAATGATGGTCCCATTTAGAGTCATCAGTGTTTTTGTCTTACACCTTTAACCCTTTCACAGTGTGTTTTCAGTTCATGTTGAGGTTAATTGTAATTTTTTGGTAAAAATGTTTTAATCAGCGTTCAGGTTGTACTTAGCTTCACCCACTTGTGTCCCTTTTGGTTGCGAAAAAAACAAGATGGTGGCAGCCAAAAGGCCCAATTTGAGGCTTCAAAACAGTACTCTACAATCCAATCGGTGACATCACGGTAACTGCGCCCACTGTTCATATACAGTCTATGGTTAAAACTACTTTGGTTATCCAGTAAGATAATGTACAGAAAAGAAACATGGAAAATTCACTAACACTTGGTTCACACACAAACACACACACACCTGCTCATTATGGAACCCGCCCAAATATCTAGCAAGAACATCAAGTCCTCAGATATGAGCGCACCGGACACAACGATCCCTCAGTCTTGGGAAAAGCTAATCAGAGAAGAACATGATTGGGCCAAAAAGCCCTTGATCCTGAGTGTACCCGTGCAGCAAATCTGATGGGGTGACTGAGAGGCCAAGACATTTTGTGTAGAATGTGGTACATGGTGCAACACGGAGCCTTTTTTTGTGGCGGTTGTAAGACAATTGTTGTCTTGTTGAGTCTGCACTTGATCAGGGTTAGTGCTCAGGGTTAGCCTTCTGGTAGGTGTCTGAGCATTGTGAACCTTTAGTGTGCTAATGATCTTTCAATTGTATTGTGAGGAACTACAAATCCTAGCATATTCTACATTATGACTCTTCGTCATACTTTTTTGATTCCTGGCATTTCTTGGTTAAGTTAAGGCCAAAAAAAAGTCTTACAGTGGCAACAAACTATCATTATGTATTTATCATTTATCATATATCCATTAGCATTTATCAGATTTTTATAAATGGATCAGCTGCTACAGCTTTCCAGTATATACCAGTACACTAATGGAGAGGTTTATCTCCTCTGTCAGGAAAACATCCACATTTTAGTGTAAATGAGACAAAGGGGGTCAACTGCTGGAAGAAGTGGCTGGACAAATTGGTGATAAGGACTAGCTCTGTTATTCTGCATGGCCTATAGGCAATGGCCGCTACCCTCTTCGCTGCATGCTGTCAATGTCAAACAAGCACCTTGAGTCACTAGTTTATTGTGCTGAAGTGTGGTGAGAGGTGCTTGAGGCGTCCACTTGGGCAGACTTGTCGCTTTGTAATCTGATTCTACAACTGCATCAGCAGCAACGTGTTTTAATAATAAATCCCTCAGGCTCCTCTCTGCTCTCCTTTCTACAACGTTCTACAACTTTAGATAGTGAGGAGGGTCCATGGTGTCTGTCCACCAATCCACTTCTATCAAATGTACCATCATTTTTTAAAATCTACATTCCCGCTGCCAACTCTTCCGAGGCTCCTCTTCAAAGTTACAGTATCACACTCCAGTTATTCTTGGATGAAAGAAGACTAGAGCAGTTCATTAGAGCCTTTTAAAATGAGGAAAGGAGAGTTGGAATATGTTCAGCTGATGTCAGCTCCCAGTTGGAATAACTGCAATCTTGCCACAAAGTGATGTAACTGTTTTTACTACAATTTGGACAATTTTATTCTTTCACAGCCCTGAAAAGTGTCTTGCTAAAGGACATTTTGGCAGAGTTGTACAGTGATAGATTCACAACAAACAGGTGATAAACCACTTACAGGTTGGTCTTTGTGAGCATCAGGCAAGACCATAGTGGTGGCATGTGTTCACATTAAGTATAAATCAGAAGCAGACATTGCAGACTGAAATTGCAGGTTCTATTTAGTAAAGCTGAATCACAAAACCAATTCTATAGATCCAGGATGCAACAGGCGTACGAGCTGGGTGAAGTGGAATATAAATCGCCTCTCAGTCAGGGACATTAGTCATCTTATATGTTTAAACCAATCCCAGCGGTGGGTGAACATGCTGGCTTCTCGAGAACAAAAATGCAGTATTAAAGAATGTGCGGAGGACTTTTAGGCTGAGTTTACATTTCTTGAGATATTGAATTCCTGGTCATGTCATAGCGTTTTTTCCATTGCACATTTCTATTTGTAACTCAATGATCCATACAGAAGCAGTTACTGACAGCTGCTGACTAGCTACAATGAAATGAGAACAACACAAAAAGGGGGTTTCATACAGGCTACTAAAGCAGTGGTGGATGACGAATACAGTACTGCTCTCTATTGCTCTTTAATTATTCTTTAGCTTTACACAGGCTGCGTTCCTTTACTTTTCACTGCATTCTTGCTATGTATCACATTTAACTACCATTTAACTTGACTAAGTATTCTAATGCCAATCTAACTAATTAAATCCAAGAATGTTCATTCATCGTTCTTCTTTAGTTGCAGCACTTGGTGCTCTATGCACATGCATACCAGGCAAACAGCAGTTCATGGTCAGGAACCAACACGTGGTAGCGCTGCTGTCAGAGAGTAGAGTCCTCTGTGATGGTATATAGGCTCTTTGAATCTGAGATTATTATAAAACACAAAACACAAGCCCTTTGCTAAACAGTTATGACATGTTCCAAATTTTCTTCTGCAATTCATAAAACAGCAGGTCTTTATATATTTTGTTTTTAAAACATTCAAGACAGCTTTTCACTCAGAATTCCGTGAAGATGGTTTCTCAGAGCCTTTAGTCTTAAAGCAAAAATAATGATGCCTACAGTCTTTCAAACTCTACAAAGACTGGAGGCTGTTCAAAGCAACAGCATCTCATTAAAGAAACAACTTCTTATCAAAGACCCAAAATATTCCATCAAAAGTCGAAAGTTAAATATGCTTACTCATACTCTAGAGTCTATGGTCAGTCACGTTGTATAACTTGTCTAATTTGAGTGAAAGGGGCAGAAAGAACATAGAAACTGGAGAAATAAGATGTTTTACACACACGAACAACTGTTTTAAGTTATAACCCTGTTAGAGTCACTTGAAGTCGAGAAAAACACATTTTTATTTCAAATCTGGATCAAAACTGAACCTATTATCTGTGCTTTAGCAAACACCCTAATCTCTAATATCTGCAATTATGAGTTATGTAATTAACGCTTTCTCGAAGCAACATAACAATACAAAGGTGTGCATGCATGACACTGATTATATCAAACTGGTAGTGATAACCAGGTTTCTGAGCGCATTCAGGCTCAGGTTCCAGCCAAAATAAATAGAAATAGATAATCCTCTTTATCGACAGTATTACCACAGGAATGATTTTAAATTGTAGGACAGGATGCCACAGAATCTAGAAGAGCGCTGTTAAGAAAACATGTCGGGACAGTCTGAATGATCGGACAATGATAGAACTTGTGTTAATCAAAATGTAGTCTGCACTTTGGTTGCTATTGATTTCTTTTTGTTTGAGTCAACAAACTCAGAAGCTTCACGAGGTAAACAGAATCAAAGGTAAACACGTTGGTGAAATAAACAGGGACAGCCGGAAACACAAATAAAAAAATGAGTCCGTTACAGGAGCTGTTGTTTCCTGCAGGATTGAGAGCACAAAATGATTCTATGACTCAACTCATCTGCATCAAACACATACACCGTGTGTCTCTCCGCCTGCCTCCCTCTCTCACTTCACTGCCCCCCCCCCCATCCTTGTTGACACGGTGCAGTTAAATGTAGCCCCAGATGAGAGCAGCTTTGGAACCAGCAGTGCAGCGGGCACATCCAGTAGGAATTTATATGTATGAGGTTTTCTTGTAAAGCTTCAAATCTCACCAGTAAGCAAGCACCTCCTCTACCTCCGGCCCGTCTGATGAATCGCAGGAATCATTATTTTTTTTTACCGTCCATTTCTCCTGGAGCACCTGAATCACTCTCGACCGACGGTGTCCCGTGATTATGAACAACTTGGAAAAGACATGTGACGGCGGTGGGGCCAGGGTGACGAGGGAAAGAGTGAGAGAATAGAAGGAGGGAGGAGGTGCATCGCTCTTCCAGCACCTCTCCTGCTCTTCAAGCTCTCCATTGTACATGTGCTGCCTCTAATACCCCTGGCTATCAGCCAGAGCGAAGAGGGATTTTCCATGTGGTTGGCAATTTTTTCAAGCCATCAAGCGCCGCCATTATAAGGATCCAGCAGGCCAGTAAATGTTGTGGATTTGAGCGAAGACGCATGAAGTATACGATTCGGAGATGAACATAATGCTATCTCTTTTCCCAGCATGCTCTCTGATTTCCTATGAGAACCTCCGACCGTCATCAAAACATGATGGAATATAAATATATTAGTGTAGAATGATAAACAAATGACATATTCACAATGTATGTGTGTGTTTCTGAGTGTTTGCTATTAAAATAGTTTGAGGGGCATTGCTTGGATTAAGATGAGAGGTGTGAAGAAAGAAAGGAAATGATTAAAAGGGAAGCGGCAAATAAAATGACAGTATTCACATCACCCCATTCCTTTTTTTGCTTGCTGACATTTGTCAACATCTAATATTCATTAAACAATTGATTGTATATTCTACTGTATTCTACGGGATGAATATGTTAAGTCTTCAGCTCTTTACATGTCTCTCTCCAACAGCAAGAACACTTTTAATAAAAGGAGATTTAAACTGATATATGACTCATGTCATTGAAAATGTTGATTGTGACAGGACAAGTCTTGATTAGACTCAGCATAACAAATACAAAATGCAATCAGCAACTTGTCCCAGAATTGTTTATTTTATTTTTTTTAACTTTTTGAATCAACATTACAGCTGACAAAGTCTGCAGCACATTTTTTGTGTTTGCACAAAAAGCTCATTAAAATACAATAAATCAATATTATTGACATTTTCATTTAATTTGCAGTGTATCTGGTGCAATATACTGTATATATTGCACCAGATACACTGTGGCTAAAAGCTAATTCTCACGCGTGATCCCAGAGGCGCTCAGAGGCGAGCCGGTTAATTTCTCTGTGTGTGCAAATCTCACATAAAGAGAATAAATCCATATTATTTAGTGTATAAATCATTTCCCTTTAGTTCTAAGTGTAACATGTGCTGAAGAAGTGTTGGTATTATGGTAATTGCTTCAATACAGTTATAAATATTCATGGTTGACATATTAATATTTCATATTGGCAATGGTTCACCTCTGATGTTGACAAATTGCTCTGGAGGTGGTGGTGACGTGCTCTACATGCAGACACTCATCTGTACTAACACAGGAACATACTGAATACACATGTGTATATGTTTATGCATACACGAGAGGCATGTACACACACATCACGCAGACAAACACGTGCATACACAGTTAAAGTGATATGCAAAAAGGTTGACCACTGATTTCAGCACAATACTAAACAAAGCAGGAATCTAACACTGAAGATTACAAAACTTTAATTTTCATAACTATTTTAATTTTCAATATATTTGCATATGAAGTTTCTTGGGAATTGAAAACAGGAGATCAAAGGGAAGAGAGAGCCAATTTGAGTGTGGGGAAGGAAGAGGGTCAGAGAGAGACCGCCAAACTGGCCAGAAGACCAAACCAGAGATCATCTAAATGGATTCAATGAGGCCTGCGTGCGTGTGCGTGTGTGTGTGTGTATGTGTGTGTGTGTGTTTTACACAAGTGTTTGATCTAGTTGTATGCTCGGCAAACATGCCACATCATTACTTCAGGACAAAGATGTTGTATATATTTTCAGTCACCTGCTACCTCGTACCTGATGTACAGAAAAGAATCCCCAAACTGAATACAAACTGAGGATCTCTGTTTGCTTGTACGTGCACAGTTAGGACATTGCATCTTTACAAATGAGTAAATCGTCCAATAACCTTAAATTGTGACTTTTGTTGTTGGTTAAACAAGTGGATGTGTGCGGCATTGTCACTTTCTCTGGATTTAGGAAAATATTTATCTATATCTGAAAGTAATAAATAAAAAAATTTAAAAAAAGAACGAAACTCTAAGTTCAAGATGAAATCAAAACTCTTACGGACTATAGACAACAAAACAGTTTGGTTATACAGACTCTAATATATGAGAAGAAAGATAACAGTAATTGTAAAAGTTAGAAAATTCTACTCCATTGTGACTTTTTGGCAATTCAATTTAGAAAATAAAATCTAAATTAAATGCTGATTGCTTCACTGCAGAACTTTTAAATAAGCCAACATCTTGTCTTTTTCATTGTATTAATATTTAATGCATTTAATGAAAGACTTCTCATCACAAAAAGATACAAAAAACTGTGTGTGTTATTATTTTCGGCGCCTGTTTTTGTCTGATAAGTGTCACCTTGCACCTGCATTCTCTTCTGAGAAATGTTTGTCTCTTTTCGGAATTTCAACTCCCTGTCAATCCGCACTTAAAAGAACAAAGGACATTCTGAATTTTGAGCGTAATATGTCTTTAACTGTATCTTTGCAGAGTCGACATGTTCAGATCATGACTTTAGTTGAAACCCCATAAGAGTTCAATGTGCGTAATAAGAATATGAGCTACTATGAGTTCAACTTGAAAAAAAAAATATATATATATTTAAATTGTACAGAATCACCCTTAAGGGCAACGCTGAAATGGGGTTCTGTACTCACTGCGGTTAGCTCGTGGAAGCCGGCTCAATTTCACAATGAGGGAGCAAATTAAAAGATTATATATATATAAATTATTCCCCCACTTAGCTGCGCTTTGGAGTGTGCTCACCATGCACATATCAGCTATGTCTGCATGAGTGTGAGAGGGTCACAGTGTGTGCAAAACAGAGAAAGACTCTTTGTGCTTATGCCTACATATTGTATATATATATATCTGTGTGTGTGTGTGTGTGTGTGTGTGAGAATTCTGGGGAAACAGATAACACTATATTTCATTTCACCCTCCTTGTCCCTATGGGAGTTCATGTTATATAGTTCATCTGGACAAAAAGAAGAGGAGGGAGTGTGTTGATGGCCTTTTGCAGATCATTTAAATTAATTGGAAAAGGCAGTTTCGGGAAAGTTTGCTTTAGGTCTCTCTTTCAATCGCTCTCAGTTGTTTTCTTCTTCTCCTTCACTTGTTGGCTTTGAAATTTTGCTTGTAATCATGATGTTGTTTTGGAAAAGAACTGCAGAGGGAAAGTCAGTAGTGCACAGACAGCAGCATACTGTAGCCAAACAAGCACACTTACTCAACCTCTCACCATAACAGGCACACACACTGTTCCAGTATTTGGAGCCATAAGACAACATCAACTCAAACTTCCGAATGACGTGTCTCCTATCACAGATGTTTGGGTGTTGGGTTGGGTTTGTGCTGTATTCAAATGTGATTTATTAAAAAGTGATATTCTTTCTTTCTGCTCAAACCCGAGCAGCAACAATGGTGTGAATAAATGTGTGTAAATGGTGCAAGAAGCACACACACACCACGTCAATAGAAAAAGAGACCGAGATCCTATCAATTGCATTTGTAAACTTTGGAGGAAACGTTGAAAAATATCACAGCATTCTGGGAAATTCTTCATTCTTCAACAGTTTGACTCATTAGCCATTTGTCTGGCCAACACTGGAAAAATGCAACGTTGAGCTAAAAGGCTGGACGGACAGGTTAGGTAGATGGTTTATTATTGTGAGATGCTACAGTGTCTTATGATGGTTGTCATTTGTGTGGTGCTATGGCTAAACATGTAGCCCAAGACATATTGAATATTGGCAATTATAAGTGAATTGTGTTTTTCGCTGGTTGGCC
Source organism: Leptoclinus maculatus (assembly GCA_032191485.1). Classification (NCBI taxonomy): domain Eukaryota; kingdom Metazoa; phylum Chordata; class Actinopteri; order Perciformes; family Stichaeidae; genus Leptoclinus; species Leptoclinus maculatus. The sequence continues at coordinate 15,682,023 of JAVDOI010000005.1, forward strand.
AGGTTCACAGATTATTTCTTATTAGCGAGAACCCTTTAAGTGTGTCCAAAACCCACATATTATGCTCCTTAATGAAGGAATAACTAAAGGTGCTTTCACACCAAACCTGTTTGGTTTGATGACAAAAAAAAGTTCACCTTCGGCTGGATAGTAAAGTTTGTTCGGGCTGGTGTGAAAGCTGTTAATCAAGCCCCAGTGCTGACCAAACAACCAAACCGAGACCGCTCAAGTGCTCTTTGTGACACCAAAGAACACACATCAGAAGTATTAAAGTGCTGCATAAACTTCTGTCAGTCCCTGGAATGTAAATTCCCCACGTGTGTCCTGATGATGCACAATGACCATCGCCAAAACTGTCCAATCAACGAGTTACCTGTCAGTCTGTATAACTAAAAATCAGTGTGAACAGAAACAGAACCAGTCCTAAAATGAGACAATGCATCATGTTCTCCCTTGGTTCGGACCAAATGAACCAAACTACAGGTGTGAAAGCACCCTAGAATATACATCAGGTTTGGGCCAGGTTATTCTTTAAGACTTGGGTCTTAAAAGAGAGATTTAAAAGAAGGAATATCAAACGGTTGCAACAGTAGCCTCTATGGCTTGAAATGAATACGTCTCTTCGTACATTTAGATTTTTGTGAGCTCAAGTTGCACTACATTACACTGGCCTACAAAAGTCCTTGTGTACAAAGAAGTCCTTACAAGTTCACTCAATTTTAGGTCAAACTGACTAAATATATCATTTGACAAAATGATTATACACTCAAAATTATACACACTATTTTCAACTCACACACACACTGACAAATGTGTGTTTATGTGTCTGCCCTTCAGAGACACTCTGACCAACTTGCTGCATCATCGCTTGTAAACATTCATTAAAACTGGCTGCTTTTTGGCTCTGCAGAGCTTTTTCTTATTCCCTGGAATGAATGAAGGTGGAGCAGCCAGTGAAGTTCCAGACTGCACTGGGCCAAGTGTGGAGACTGCCGATAAAACCCTGGCCTTTTTCTCTGCATCATGCATGCGTGTATGGCTTAGTGTGGTGACTTCCTAATGCCCTCCCAGAACGGCTGGGGTAACAGTACTGCTCTGGCTCTGTGTGTGTGTGTGTGTGTGTGTGTGTGTGTGTGTGTGTGTGTGTGTGTGTGTGTGTACCATATGCAGAAACTGCTTGACATTGTACTTATTACAGAAACACTCGTTTCTCCTCCTTTCTTCAAGCCTCATCAGCACTTTTGCTTCCTTTTCACAGTTGAAAGGAACACAAAAATGATGGAGTCAGCAGAATTTTCTTTGAGCTTATTTACAGGCTGTGTTTCCCCGCTCGCCTATATGGATCAATACAATCTGTGTATAGTTTAAGGGCTACAACAGGGGGAAGTCAAGGCTGTCTGTGTGCGAATGTGTTTGCGTTCTCGTGGCATTGCTGTTTATGTATATGCTTATTTCTTTAAGGTAAAATTAAGGACTCTCCCTGCGGAAAGAGAGAACATTTCACACACCAGTGTGCAGCCATAATGTCTGAAGGTTGTTTAAAAAGTGATGATGAATGAAAGTATGTATTCAAATCTCACCCTAGCAGTATTCACGGGAGAATACAAAACATTAGTAACAGGAAGCTTTTAAGGTACTGCCCATTCTGTAAGGCACAAGTTCACGAATATAGTTATTCCCCCTCAAACTGATGTTGAATCTCAAAGCTCCTCTTCACAGAAAAATGAAGTCAGACCAAAAAGGGATGTGGGTGTCTGAAACTTACAGTAACTATGAAGCTTCCTGATAAAAAAAAACACCTCACAGACACAATGACAGATTAGATCCTGGGCTCTCTAAACTCTTTTCCTCTTTCTCGCCAAAAAACACACACACACCATCGCGCGTTAGTCCACCACACATGCACGGTGAATTCAGCCAGCAGCTACAGCCCTGTCGTCTCATTATAGGTGACTGCATGCATACTGTGTCTTGTTCTATCAAAGCAATAAGACCACGGCTGCCTCTCTGAGTGCAACTTCTGACAGATGGCTCGCTCAGCAATTTTTCACTTTGTGTCTTGCTATGCACACAAACTCTGTGCGTACGCGTGTATTTCTAAGCTCTTTCACTTGATAGTGATTGTGTTTGAGTCGCTCATATTCAATTTTAACACTGTCATTCTCAATATTTCACATCTCGCAACACACATGCCCTCCCCCCCCCCCTTCTCTCGCCGTCAAACATCTCGTCTCGCTCTTCTTCCTCCCCAGCATGTCCACACTCACTGTGCCAATTTACACAGATCTGCACTTTCTTTGTTCTCTCCCTAATTCAACCATTAACATACTGAAAACGCTAGATTTTATGAATCTGCCTGTTCGTCTGCTAGATGAAGTGTGTTAGTGTCTTTTTTTGTTTCCACCAGAGGTCTTTACAATCACAGAAGAGGAAAATCTTCATCAGAAAGTTTAGGGTTTCTTTTTTCCTAGTTTTTTTTCAACAGGGTATCTTTAGGTAAGATCCTAAGTTTTAGGATCTATTAGAGGTTGCCTGTGGAAAGTGTAGCAAAGCTTTGATGAGCAGGTGACTGTTTTGTTTGTTTCTCGTGTTTACGAGCACAAGCAAAAGAAAAAAAAACGCAGTAAGTTGAGTTTGAACATGGTTTCTTTCTTTTTTGCATCCATTGTTTTTTGTCTCTTTGTCCTTACTCCGCCTGCCCGTCACTCTCTTTTCTCTCTGTTTCACATTATTACACTGAATAACTTTATGAGAGCAGATTTAATTTATAAGCACAGAGTTTAAACTTTTTTTTTTTTTTTGGAAACTCTGTTAAACGGCACGGACATCAAATCATGTTTTAATTGGCTAAAAGTGAGCCTTGTTTCTGTTTTTAAAAGTTTGAGTAATTGCATTTTGCATTTTATGTTTGATTAGGCAGTGAAGTATTCCTCATCTTGAGAGAACAGAGAGGTAATGGGAAAAAGAATGTAGCGCTCTGTCTGTTGCCCTCTCTTCTCGTAGTAACACATTCTACACTTCTAAACAATACTTTCCAATCAATTTCTGTTGTTTCTTTCGTCTTCATCTTTTTTAGTGGAGAACAATTAAATGCAATTTCCCATGCTCTCACCTACCCTTACATACAGTATATGGTGCGGCCTTCTACTGTTCTATGGACGTAAGACAATCGTTACTGGCCCTTTAAGTCAACTGTCTATCTATCTATCTATCTATCTATCTATCTATCTATCTATCTATCTATCTATCTATCTATCTAAAAATGTGTTCCATTCCATGAAATTGCCATGAAAAATGTTGCTTACTAATAAAACCAAAGAAAATTATGAAAAAATTAAGATTCTTAAACAGCGACCAGAAAAAGAAGAACTCGTTGGTGCTGCTTGGTACAGCAGTGTGTACTGGTTGTTCAATTGTCTGTTAGTTGTTAGCCAAACAGGCCGTTCAAAACAACAAAAGGCAGAGAAGCAGATGAGGGGTCAGACATGCACTCAGCTATGCTATCAGTTGAAGCCCCTACCAGCCGGGGGACGGTTAAGAGTAGCAAGTGAGGAGTCAGCAGGCAGTCAGTGGCTGTAAAAAACACCCAATAAAAAGTGTTGTGAGAAAGTGTGAGTCAGCGCAACCAAGAGAGGTCCTTGAGCATGCAGCCATAACTGGGCACCCAAAATATAATGCAGTTTGCTGCAGCAGAATGCGAGATTACCCGTGGACAGACACAAAGGTGCGTACTCACTCACGCACTCACTCACACGATCGTATGATTCTCCTGGCAGAGCAGAGATAGAGAGAGAAATCTCTTTTTCTCAAACCCTTGAAAAATAAAGAATGGCAGCACTGATGTGGCAAATAAAGGAGCCAGATGTTCATCTTCACTGTGCAACGTGACAACAATAAAGCAGTTTAGACTGACAGATGTATGCAATGAATACATGTTCCGACGTGGTTGAATGGAGGCAATTGCACTGACATTTATAGATGCTAACTTAATGTCACTCGAGAAGGGAAAACATTTGACGACTATAAAAGAAAATCTAACAGACACTGGACATTAAACAGAGACTGACTTTCAGACATTAACAGCTCAAACTATTAGATCACATTTAGACTTGTTAATCGGGAGGCAAGGGATGTTAATCCTTATTTGCATTTGAATCACATGTTGTGCCATTCAACTGATATTGTGACCCATCTATGCCCACCAACACTGTTAAAACGAGGTACAGCGGTATGTTATCATGCGTTCTGGCTTCTTTCTTGCCATCAACATTGTTTCTTGCCCTCTGTATGCACCTCTCTGAATCACTTATCCTCTCTCTACCTTGCGGCGTATTTATTTCCAGTCATAACAACAGCTTTTATGCTGGTTTGGACACTGTGAAAGCTTAAACTATTCTGTCTTTCTGTCCAACCTTCTCCATTATTATACAGTCCTGCTTCAGCAGCCACTGTAATGACTGACTGAACACTAACAAGGTGTGCAGCACTTCGCTTTCCCGCTGTTTTAGCTCTTTTGACTGACCTGTCTTCCATTTCTCCTTTTCTCTTTCTTATTCGATCTGGCTGTGTGTTTTGGAGCTGTGGTGTGTGTGTGTGTGTTGCCTTGTCAACATAAATGATCACATTCATCTTGCATTTATCTGGATTCACTCAGGGTAACTGAGGGAAATCTTTGTGTATTGCTATGCCTTTTTGTTGATGAACAAAGGGCCCCAGTGGAGCTATTCTTTATATCAATTGTCTTTTGCTAGTCGAAGGTGGCATCATTCTCCATGTCTTATTAATCTTGAGTCAGTGTGTGTCCCATTCATTATGTTGAGTTTTAATATACATTGAGAGCTTTTTTTTCCCCCCCTACATGTACCCATTAGACACCGCAAACTATTTAACATTAATTAAAATTCTGGGAAAAGTTACTGTGCAAAAACATCTACCAAGAAGCAATTAAATCTATTGTTTATTCCAGCTGCAATCTGCTCAAAGCCTGACCTTTACATCACATTCACTGGGAAATAAACGGAATTCACTGGGTCTGTTTATCTGAGGCAGTTAACAACAGAGAGCCCAAAATAAATATACTTGTATTACAATCAAACCACCCTCCTCATTACTGTCCCTGCTTGCTACAGCTTCTCAGACTCCCTGGTGAGAGAATCTGGGTAGAACAAGACCCGCCAATTTCAGTGTGCTTCAGAGCTGCTGTGTCAGATATATATTTTATGTGAGCTTCTGCCAGCATCACAACAAAGTGTAGATGGATTTTAATCTAAAGATTCTTTCACTCTGCATATATATATCCCTGTCTCTTTCTTTGCGGCTCCAAGCTGAATGTGATATTTACTGTAGCAGAACAGCAGGAGACATTTTGTCCTGGCAACTTAACTAGCATGATTGAACATGTAATGCCCTGTAGAGAGAGAGAACAAAAGTGAGTGAGAGAGAGTTAACAGCGTGTGAGAGTCAACACATACATTAACGCCCTCACATGTATGAGGCAAGCATGCTCGGCAATATGAAGCGCATCATTTAGCTGGTGGCTGCAGCTAAAGGAAGGAAGATAATTAAAGTTGAAGGCCACAACTGCTCTCCTATGACATGAATCAAAATACAGACAAGAGGCACATTTCCATCTTCCAAATGCTCAACGTGCCTCTTACTACAAGGACTTGAATATGACTTTGTTATGCATTGTGAATCTGTAAAATGTAGTGTTTACTTAAAGTAGCTACAATCAACATTACTATAGTAACAATGGATCACTTCACTCCATGGATGTGAGAGGGGTTGCTCGATATGCATCAAGAATCATCACCTAACTCTGCAGTTCTCCGCAGCTCTATGGAGCTTTATCGTGTCCTTTCAATGAAGCCTGAGCACTGACCAGCGAAGGCTCTATTTTAACTGAAGGAATTATTATTTATGCAAATGAACTGCCCTGTTGCTGGGCTCAACATGCTAGAAAAGTTGTGCAACTTGGCACCCTTGTAAGGACTGGTCAACTGGTCAAAAAGAATATATTTCTTATATATAATAATGCTCTTTCAACTTCTACTCGTACGTACTTACTTTCCATCACTGCAGGAGGATGGGGTTAAGGTGAACGGATGGACAGGTGTACGTAAGTAGTTGTCATTTTTCCACCATTATTCTGCTTACTACCCTCATTTTATTAAATATTTATGTCATATGCATTGAATGTGTTGTAACTCTGTTATGTTGTTCATTCTGTACACATGACATCTATTGCACTTCTGTCCATCCTGGGAGAGGGATTCCTCCTCTAAGGTTTCTTTCTTTCTTTTTCCCCCTGTTAAAGGGTTTTTTGGGGGACTTTGTCCTGTACCGATGTGAGGGTCCCAGGACAGAGGATGTCATATGTGTACAGATTGTAAAGCCCTCTGAGGCAAACTGTGGCTGAATTAGTAACAGCTGGACTTCATCACATGTGAGTACCGGTAGTAAGAAAGTAGTGGACAGAGAGGGAAAGTGAGATCACTGGGAATGGAGAGAAAAAGGAGGAAGGAAAGGAAACAAATGTGACAGAAACAAGAGAGCACACAGTGGAGGATAGAGCAAGAGAGAGACATGCATTTAATGGAACTGCTGAGAGACGGTCTCTTTTCACAGTGGCACATCTCTGTAGCCAGAAAGAGACTGAGTGGAGCAGAAAGAAGAAAATAGGGAGGAGAGATGGAGAGATGGTGGGTTGCAGTCAGGAGGGATGGGCGTCCTAAAGTTGGGTCCACTTCACAGCAGCATAACACAGTCGTTAGAGAGGGATAATGGATTAGAGGGAGACATAAAGAGAGGAAGAGAGGGAGAAAAAGAAAAGAAGAGAGCAGGAAAATGATGATAACGTTGGGTTCCCAGCAGCACGGCACAGCAGAAGCAGAGATAATGATGGAGGGAGAGACACATAGAGGAGGGAGAGAGAGAGAGAGAAAGAGAGGGAAAGGGGAGTGCTGAGCGCAACTCACATTGAGAAAACTCAGCAGTAAGTCAAAAGAATTGGAGAACGGAGAGAACTGGGATGAAGGGATGAAAGACAAAAGGAGGGAGGAAGGAAACAGAGAAACAACTGTTTTTACTTCTATATGGCACCACAACAAGGCTGTGAAAAGAACAGACACTCTTTCTCTCTTATACACACACACACACACACACACACACACACACACACACACACACACACACACACACACACACAGTCAAACTCACTCACAGACAGATATATGCACAGTGGGGTGTGTGAGAGGAATCAAAAAAAGTGAGAGACTTTTAGAGCAGCAGATGGAAAGATGAAAGTGTTGATTATGGCCTGTGGCCCTGATTCTGATGTGTTTGTGTATCCGTGGAATTTTTTTTCATACAGTGAAAACAAGTAATTCAAAGTGTGCGTCTGTATGTGACTGCGTACATGCATTTCCCACAAAGTTAGCTCTAATTGAGAGATAGCAGCACTCACGCTGACAGTGGGGCTGCATGCTAAGATAACATGCGTATATGCGCACACACCCACAAAAACACAGTCTGCTTCTCCACGGCGTCTTTCTTCTCCCCTACTGGTTGGGACAGTAATTAGAGGAGAACACCAGAAAGCGAGACGGAGAGAGCGTCTGGGAAAGATTTTGCGAAAGACAAATATTCAGTGTGGCACCAGAGTTTTGCTTTTGACTGTTCTACTTTGGCTCAAATGCTGCTGACAAAACTTTGGAGTCAGGACAGGGCCAAGAGGAAGTGAAGAGACGGCGAGACAGATAGGGGGAGACAGGGAGGTATCGAAACAGGAAACGGGACGGGGTAAAGTGTTCACTCTCACACTCTTACAGTTTTTCCTCACTCTTCAACAAGTCTGACTTGCATCCCCGTCCCTCCCTCTCTCCCTCCTACACAGGTTACCCGTCAGCAGAAATGCCTCCTGTGACTGCCAGCTTCTGTCGCCTGCCTGCACATTTCAATTACAGCAGAGTTCACAGCCCATTTGATAACTGTGGCCACTTTAGCTTTGTGTGCAGCTTTGCACCAAAAATAAATAAAATAAAAAAGACACACGAAAAGAGTATCATGGTTGTTGCAAGTTCTCAGTTTTTTCATCTGTTGTAGATGTGGAAGACACTGCCCGAACAACACCTGGGGGCGCCTCAGACACTGTGGTTTCTGTGTAAAACTGGTCCAGAAACCTCTCTCTACAGCAAGACGTGTTCTTTCAACTGCTGGGTTATCTTTCCTCTGCTTTTACTGCTTTTTCTTGTCTTCCCGGTGTTAATAATTCTTTCTTTCTTCTTAGAATTATGTTTCTTTGTAGCATTTTGAGGTTTGCTTTTAATTAAATGGATCAAAATCTAATTGCTTCATTACTGAATTTAGTTTGACTATTCCATAGAATTCTCTGGATGACTCAAACACAGTAACAAACGGTCAATTTGATTTGCCTTTGGTTCTATTCTGTCTCCAATATCCGTAAAAAATGATGTTTAATCCACTTCACAGGCTGTAATTTGAGGAGCATTATCACTTTCATTACTACGCCATGTCTTTTTTTTTTGCTTTCAAGCACATCCTTCTTGTCCTGCTGTTTTACAATAAACTACAACACAAAATGAAGTGGGCACGTCCTTTTCAGCACTTCTGCTCAGCTTGTTGAAACTTCCGTCTGAGGTACTGCAACTGTCTTCTGACCACACTTTCTGCACCTCATCCAAAACTGCTGCAGGCACACTTGTTTTCTGTCCTCCTGAATTCTTGCATGCCACCCTAATCCTGCTCTCCCCGCGCTGACTGCCTGTGGTGGCTCATTTCAAACCCAAAACCTGGTGTGCAAGACTGCAAATCAGTGCACATCCGCATTCCCTCCAGGCTCTGCCTACCAGCCAGTCAATGCCATGCACTCTGCTAATGTTGTCTGCTTGGCTCTCCTAATAATGTGACCTGGTAATCACTCACCCCAGCCTTGACTCGTCTCCCTCCTGGCTCTGAAAAATATTGGAATGACCTTCCCACCTCAGCCAGGGCCAAAGAGTAGTCCAACTCAAGCTGAAAATTAATCTCCTCAGGAAACATTTCACATCCTCTTTAAATCATATCCTCACAACTTCCTCTACTTCATTTCTGTCTTCAGCTCTTATTTAACTTCACCTGCAAATGTTTTCCCCCAGATCCCTGCATCTCTGTTTTCACCGGTGAAATACCCAAATCACATTTGTGTTGGCAGCAACAGCAACGTGGTCTGCTTTCAAAAGAAGACAAGTGGTTATTATATGTGCATGTGGGAGTATTGACTTTTTTATCTATTTTTCTATATTCCTGCTGCACATCTTACAGCTAATTTTTAGAACAACTGATTCATTTCTTACTGTCAAAGTTGCTCTTTGAGGTGTTCTTTTGTTTGAGGAGATACAACATTAATGCTGAATAACAAAACCAAATCACAGGACTTGTACAAGGCCTTTGATGTAGCAGTTAACAAAGCAAATCTTGTCAGATGCACTCTCATTGTGTCTCCCTTACCTCTCTCCCTGTCCCTCTCTTGTCTCTCTCACTCTCCTTGAGACCAATCAGACATAGTTTATGGCGTACAGATACTTTCCCCACTGTTCCCATTCCCTCTGTTGCTTCCTCTTTGTGTCTCTCCCCCTATTGGCTCGTGTACGTGCACCGCAGACTGAGAAACCTACGGGTGACATTGTACACAGACAGACAAGTAGCTGGTACCTTGGTGGCCCTGATGAGCAAGAATTACCGCCTCACGGTTGTATGCCTCAACAACCAGTCATGCTGCAGTTCAAATCCATGTCTGTCCAAAATGTCAAAACTTTATCTTAATAGACATATATGTGAACGTGTTTCGTGAGGTCACAGGGACCTTTGACCACTTATTTCTAATCAGTTCATCCTTAAGTCCAGGTAGACTTTTGCGTCAAATTTGAAGCAATTTGCTGAAGTCTCTCCCGAGATATCACGAGAATGAGACGTATACGTAAGGTCACAGTGATCTTGAAATCCAGGTCCAGTCCAGGTGGACGTTTGTGTGAAATTCCCTCGAAGGGGTTTCTGAGATATCGCATTTATGAGAATGGGACTGAAGGACGGACAGACGACCCGAAAATATCCCTTCAGAGGCATAAATAAAAGGATGAGAGGGGAGAATGGGGAACGAAAAAGACGGAGCGATGACTGGAGGATGAAAAAGAGAAGGGACGAAAGGGATTTAAAATATAAGAAAGGGAAGTGGATAGCAATAAATAGTAAAAGGAGTGAGGAGAAATAATTGAAAAAAGAAGGGTTAAGCTAAATCAGCTTAATTCCTCCACACCTCCCCTCTATCTTCCTCTCACAGTCCAAGTGATACAGCCAAAAGCAGAATTCTGGCCTCATGTTTAACTATTCACACTCAACAGTCATCTCCAGCTCCGTCCTGCTGTGGGTGTGTGTGTCATCTCAATCAATTTTCCCTAAGGGTAATAATTCAGGGTGAAGCACAAAGGTCTGGGACATAAGGGAGTTGCTGCATGAATATTCATATATATGCATGTCTTGTGTGTTTGTACGTTTTTATGCCACTGACTTAAATAAACTGACTTTTTAAAATAAGGCCTACTTTGTCAGTCAAGATATAGTTTAATCATAAAATAACTATAATTAGTTAACGTGAAGAGGAGAACTCTGCTTTATCTGCAGGATGGGACGTAAGCAAACCACATTCCCGGTGACTTTTAAACCAGTGAAGGTCAGCCCACTCAGCCCTGCGGCAGTAGTGTGTTCATGCTCAGTTAAATTTCTGAGAGATATTTCTGGCTAGCCACATCAGAAATGAATTACCTGTAGCCAAAGCACAAAGCTCTTCTCACATGAACATGAAGCACCTGGTGCCACGCACAAACACACACACACACTGTACAGCATATACCCTCCACAGAACCACACACACCAATATATTAGATATATATACACGCACAATGGACAAACAAAAGAAATCAATGTTCTCTCTCTCTCTCGTTCTACTAATGATGATTCTTCTAATGATGCCATGACTAAAATGTTAATTACGGCTAAAAAGAGAAACGATTGTGAATATCAAACAGCAATAGTATCATCATCATCATCATCGTTATTACCACCATTAGCTGCAGCACAAGATGGAGGATTATTTACCAAACGGTGGAATGTTCATCATTTGCTTATTCAGGGCCTGAAATGTTTCACATGGAGCTTTTAATAAAATATCCTCCTAAATTTTGCACAACTAATTCATCTTAAGAAAATGAACTGTTGCGGGTCCTGGAGCATGATAGCGAGAGCACACTGTGTTCGTTGTAAAATAGCAGTTATTATTTTATTACGTTGCAAACCATACACATAGACACAAAATGAGCCAATGAGTAAGAAAATATTTAGTGTCTCTCTGTCATTCTATAGTCAACAGAGATACTCAACGAAACACACAAACCGGTTGGAAAACAGACAGAATGCACATTTATGTGAGCTTATTTTTCTCTCCTGTTCCCATTGCCCTCTCCTCTCCCCGTCATGGCTCTGTTCCTGCACTGATGGAATTTAAATCCTTCCCTGGGTGTCAATTGTCTGATCTCACACCTGAGAACGGGCCTGGCGGATTCTGGAAAATCTTTGGGTAGAAAACCAGGATGAGGTCATTATCCCCCAATCAATCCATGTGGAACAAAGCCTCTCCTCCCTTTTGTTCTCATTTGACTATTGTGCTCAAACAAGAAAAGGTCAATCCACACTTATGACACCCGAAGGACGGCTATAATCAGAGTTTTGACATTAAATTGCTTGAGCAATAACACATCTTCTATGCTTCCCCTCCCTCCCATTATCTCTCTATCTTTTACCTTTGAGATGGACCCTGCAAATATGGTTTGTTGCTGAAATTCATATCCCCACGGCAAAATATTAAACAACAACCCTACTGTGCTCATAAACTAAAACAATATACAAATAATTCTGGGAACCCTTGGATTATAGGTCTTGACTTACTCCATTAAAAGGCTACAAAAGAATGAACAGCTTGAACAGGGTGTCTGCCAGCGGATGAAAGCCAACCACTGATTCACTCTTGAGCTTGTCGATTTGCTTTTTCTGCACCGTGTCCGCCATTTTGGTAGCTTCCTCGCGGGTGCGTGCTTACAATCTGGCGTTTTTTTTATAGAGGTTGATTGCTAGAGGTCGTAAGTGATGATTAAGAAGGATTCTTTTTTTCCAACATGTTTTTTAGGAAAATCCTACTCATCTCCTCACGTAGCTAATCGTATCGTAAGTCACCATGATGTGATGTAAGCGAAAACACTTAGAACTCTTTTTCCTGAACTACAATCTTGTTTTGACAAGCAGTTGTTGAGAAAACTTAATTGCAGCATTGTCAACAGTTCAGGTCACATTTCTTCCTTACCTTGTTGTACAAAGGAGCCATACACGAACCACATGGAATTGTACAGTGTTGTCGAGGACACGGAGCCCATGGGGAGCCGGGGTGGGTTGAGCCAGTTAAGCAAGTACACCAGGATGCCAACGAGGAGCACGGTGCCCGCGATGCACGCCCACAGTGACAGGTCGAAGGGCGCCAGGCAGGCAAACATGTCGACGGTGCGTTCGGCCTTGCGCAGCAGAACGCCCACCGAATAATCCATGTAGCGTGTGGTGAAGTCCACGACGCTCTCTCGCTCAGACGTGATGGTCAGGGCAGAAAGTCCCACATCGGCTCGCTGCAACAGAGGAGTTTTAGGTGTCAACACTGTGAAAATGTGTAGGTGAGGAACACCTCTGAAAAATCCCATTATCTAAAAAGATGCATGCATTCACTGTGCAGACATTTCACTGTCGCCTACCAAACATCTGAGCTGTTGGCAAGTAAACTAAATTAGTTTTCAGAAAGTCAGAAAGGTAAGAAAGTAAAGTGTTAGCTCAAGTATGGATATTCTTTTTATATTTCTCTGTTTTGCCTCTGTACTGTGCACAAGTATGAACGTACTTGTCTTGTAAGCCCCATGTAATACCCAGCACGGACTGGGCATCTTTAGATGTGCTTGTTAACCGTGCATTGATTCAAAGCCTTCCTCATCATTTGGAATGCTTGGAATTTTACGAGACAACAAATGACTGCTTTAATTATTTACGTGTAAAGACTAAGTTGAAAGAAAAAAAAGCTGTCAGTGAGTATGTCTGCCAAGGAAAATAGGCCGAGCTCAGCTTAAATGCAGAAACAATAATGTCTAATTAAAATGTTTTCAGTCCCTAGTGCTTGGCTACCAGCTGTAGACATCTGCTTGTAACATAACAAGGATTTAAGATGCTGTTGTGAGTGTGCACGTGTGTTTGAAAATTAGTGGCAAATATTGCACATATATATTAGGAACTTGTTAGATAATTACATTTGATTTACTAGAAACAACTTGCTGCAACTAGTTTGGGGATTTTGTCGGCGAACACTAAGCCCTGTAGCCAAGGCAAAACACACTTACAGACACACACTTGCATTCTTACAACATCCATATCCCCACTCGCACACACAAAACAAGCACAGATTTTAATCCACTGTAGGCAACAAAAAAAATCTGCTAATTTCACAGTTGAGTGAGGAAACAAAAAGCTTAAATGTGCAGAAATTGTCATTTAAACTGCATAAGAAGAATATTAGGAGAAGGCCTGCAGGATGCCTGTTGGTTGAGACAACACAACAATATGCATGCAAATATGTAAGTATGTGTGTTTGTGAATAGAGATGAATTGCCATGGTGACTGCTTTGGTCAGTCAACATGGCAATTCAAACTTCCAAAATGCACTCTGGGTAATAATTATCTGGTATAATTGGGTTTTGGAGAGATAAACCGTGTTGCTGACAGACGTGGGAAACAAAATGTTCAGTTTATTTACAGCCTGTGCTTGGTCTGTGCTCACATAAATATTCAAACATGCATGTGCTTGAAGCATTTCTCCATCACATTGTGAGCTGTTGCATTGTAGTATACAAGGTCGAGGGAAGGAGAACCCAGTGTTGGACAAATATTCAAGCCTGACGCACAGCAGGAAGAAAATAATGAAGGACAACTTCTGAGAAAACATTGCTGATAATAAAAAAGGAAACATCCCTGACCTATGGAGTATGAACAAAATGTGTAGAAGATTAGCGCAATTCCAGGAGAACATCAAAGGAGATTGTACACACACACACAGGGTGGGGAATGGTAATTAAAGACCAGCTGGGTCTTTATTGAATGAAAATGTAAGCGGGTTGTTGGATGAGAATCCACTCCTGCTGCTTTAGTTGTTTTTTTTTCTATTGTTGAAATACTGTTTTAAAGTAAGAGTAACCTGTGTTCTTTTCTGGTTCGAGGGATTTCTCGCGACACAACGGAATTTTGGTTTAACAATTTCTCATAGCAAACCTTGCTGCATTGACCTCTATCAGTTCTGTACCCAGCTAACCTATTTCTTTAATCTTGCCTCTACTTAGTTCAGGTTATGAAAGAAAAAGAGACCCCATTGTTGTCATTACTGTGCCGTCCTTGTTGCATCCCATTTTAGCAGTCCATAAATTATTTTGGGGGGAAAAGAATGGCGTGACTGTAAGAAATTGAGGTGAGCTCAAGTCTTATTGTTGGCGGGCCCCCATATGACAACACTCAATGAATGTTTTAAGGAATCAAGGCCCCAGAGGAAGAGTGAAGTTACATGCAGATGTTTCCATGTGTCTGCTTAGAGTGTGTTTCTGTAGCAAAATAAAACGAGCTCTGTCTTTTCTGCAGTAAAAGATAAGGAATGAGCATGAGTGCAAAAAATCTGGCATCTGATAAGAGCTCTTTAACTTCTCAGAGAGATATTGATCACCAATATATTTGATTGATTGTGTAATTAAAGATGAAAATCTGAGTTATTGTCACCACTCCGAATGGACACATTTGTAAAGGTCCTTTTTATTTCATTCCTCTTCTCTGTTGCTTACTTTCTTTCTGGGGTAAACAGTCAAAGATGAACTGATGGATTACTATAAACATATTCAGTATTTTGGCAAAATAATGTAAAATATTCAGGAGCCTGCTGTTTGCTAATGGCTAGAACCTGAACCGACAGACAGACAAAAGACAACTTTAGCATCAAAATTGGCAGAACAGAAGATTTATCCGCTAATTTGTTACACAGCAGTGACATTTGTAAACTTTGTGCTAATGAACAGCAATGGTGGGGCTACCTCGAGTAACCCGTTTGCTATGGTGGCTATGATAAGGTTAAAGTAATTATCATCCAACTGTGCCAATCAAAGTGTCGACCTCTCCATCGTCGTGACATCCACATGTATAGCTTCACAGTCTCTTGAGAAACGTCATTGCCACTTTTCGTCTTCTTACTGAAGCGGTTCAAGGGTCTGCCAGAAGTTATGCATCAAACACTTGAAGACACCTGAAGCTAGTCAAATCATTAGAAAGCTGCAGTGTTTTTTTCACCAATATGCAATATGACATCTCTGAGTGTCTAAATTTCTCGCTCCAATTTAAAGAAGTTAAAGTCAGCCCTACGGTAGCCTAGTGCAATATTTGCTTTTGAAGTGACAGGATTTCTAGTGGGAATGTTATGATGGGACTCCAGACTGTGCAGACTCAACCTGAAGGAAGCTATAGTCCTATTTAGCATAAGTGATGCCGATGGCATGTGTCTGCTTGC
The DNA here is from genome assembly GCA_032191485.1 of Leptoclinus maculatus. Taxonomy (NCBI): domain Eukaryota; kingdom Metazoa; phylum Chordata; class Actinopteri; order Perciformes; family Stichaeidae; genus Leptoclinus; species Leptoclinus maculatus. The sequence goes on from JAVDOI010000005.1 coordinate 15,697,699, forward strand.
ATGCCTGCTTCTCCTCCTTGTGTATTCTTGTAATGACTATGCATAAATAAGCAACAAACTCCCATTTCCATATTCTCTCTGCAGGCTAAATCCTCGTTTATCCAGTGGTGGGCCGTCAGGGCCTGCAAAGCCTTCTCTGCTGGCCTAAACAGAATCACAAAGTTTTAGCTATTTTATAATTTAATAATTTTTCTTAAATACACTACGTGTATTATAATTTATAAAAATATTTTTCCCATTATCTTATTTCCTCATTGCACAGCTACTGTCTTCCTCTGTTGCTCTGCTTCCAGTGCAGCTTGTTTTAAGTAGAGCTTTTATCCAACTAAGTCAGCATTACGTCAGAGTCCAGGTGCAGCTCTGCCGAGAGATGCAGAGTGTGCTGTGATTGGTCAGTGGGCGAGCACGTGACTAAAGTGAAACGAAACTTAACTTGCCAGCAGAGCTTAGTCCGAGTAGTGAGAGTTCAAATTGAAAGATATGGAAGAAATTATAACATTTATAGGGTTTTGCTTGGTGTAGTTTATTTATTTTTTACCTAGCTTTGTTTTTTGAACACTCAATGGCTGAAGAGAAAACGGATTTAGTGGCGGAGTTACTGATAACGCCTTTCTCAAGAAAGAAGGACATTTCAGGAAAAGCTGGACATCGTAAGAAATGGTCAGTCAACCCCACAGCTGGCAGCCCTGACTCAGCCAGGAAAAGGATTTGTATGAACATTATTTCTGGCTGACAGTGTCGGAGAAGCGTTGCACATTTTATGGCTGGGAATGTGTTTCATTTTAACTGAGCTCCTGGTGTTCGGAGCTACGCTACGCTAACCTGAGGACGCCATAGCACGGCAGGACACAAGCTACGGTGCTTTTGAAAACTTTTGGAGAGACTCGAGTCTATCAACTCAACGAACACGTTCGCAGGGAAACAGCTCCACAACCGCGGCCCGGCGTGCGGTCTGCGCCGGCCGGTGCCCCGGCGGAGGAGGGAACCCGGCCCCGCTGCGAACCTGCCGCAGCAGACCGGTGAAATACAACTGGGGAGGCTCGACTGTCATCACTGGCGCCCATGAATCGAGAAGGACTTCTTACTGGAACTGAAACAATGTACTGGGATTAAACTCTTTAAGTTTCGGTAAGTGACAAACTGCGTGTGTTTGTTTACATAGTAACGTTACTACTGTTCGTTTGTCTATCGTGTCGCTTTTATGAATATTTGAATGGCTCGTGCTCTTGTGTGGTGGAATGCGTGGATCCGCTCCAGGTTTGCTGGATTGATGTGTCATAATGAGGTTATTAGGAGGTAATTCAACTGTAGTAGAACAGCACTGAAGGCCCAGGTATAAAATCCACGGCCCGCCACTGTATTTATCCAACCCATGTCATTGTTCTCCAATGCTCAATCTTATTGTGAGTGTGTGTGTGTGTGTGTGGTGCATACGAGTGAAATATTTTCTCCTCACCTTAAAGACCAATTCACCCATCAGTCCGTTCCACTGACCGTCAGGCTGCAAGCTGCCGTATTTGTGGTCTGGAGTGACGTAGATCTCATATTTAAAGCCCAGGTAGTTGGACAGAGCGTCCAGGACGTCAATGGAGAAGCCCTGGTACTTTTTCGGCTTTCCCAGAACATTCTCTGACACCATTACGAACGGCTCCTCCTGCAAGGCAAAGATCAATCAGTGTGTCAGCAAGTCAGTCAAGCAGCCAATCAATACACCATCATTCAAGCATTAAATCACCCAATTACTCAAGTGGCCATTATACCACCACAAATGTTCATCTAAAAGGTTGGGAGAATGTCTGTGAGAGCCAACATTACAAAGAGGTCACGTTCAACACATTCTCATTCACAATACTAGCGTAATTCGAAGTATGTTTACAACCATCAGTGCACGCCTCAAAAGATGTAACAATAATAATGGTGTTAATAATAAAGTTTCCCTTTGGAGTTTACATCTAAAAAAACAGCTTGGATGGTTGAAAACATTTCCTACCACTAACTAAATTAAGCCTTTTAATGTTTTAAGACCTGCATGTTTTACCTTGGCTCTGAGTCTTGTTCCTCTTACCTTTTCACTGACACATTGCTGCACTTGAAAGCCACTTTTACCGCCCCCAACTCTCAATATGCATTACCATCCTACGGTATGTATAATTGGGTGAACATGGGACTTGTCTCCCCTCTGACATGTGAAACGCCATAACAGGGGTGAAACATGCATCACATCCAGCTCTCTTATACATGCATGTGTATCCTTGATCTCTCGTACAATTTGACTCATTGAAAACATTGCTTTATGTCAGTTACTACACAACACGATTTGGAAAGAATACTACATATTGTTAGCAATATGGTAAAAAAAAAAAAAGTTCTGACCAGGAATAATTCTGCCTTCTGTTCTTGCGACGGCAATCTGGATACTGACTAATGTACAAAAACAGATGCAATGACATGCTGTACTTAATATCTGTTTAAGTGTTCAAAGTCTTTGCTAAACGCTACCTTTTTATTTTAGATTACAGGAGAGAAACAACAAGTACCCCTCAATCTTGTTTTGGCTGAGCTCCCAAAGTTCCCTACTCAGCTTTCTTTTTATTCACAGAGGGAGCCATGCTTAATCATTTATTTATATATATTCTATTTAACATTTTCAAGTGAATTAAAATGTTGGAAATCAATAATCGCTCCATGCAACTCAGCAGATTTGTTTTTTATTGGGTCATTTTGAAATGCGCTTGGGACGGCTGAACGTCTTGTTTGTCAATATCTCCATGGCATCTAAAGGGCAGCTTCCTGATGAGGTAAAATGACATCCAACGACGCTGACATTTTAGGCAATTAAAGGGACACGGCGCAAGGAGAAACAAGCTATTTTTCAACATGGAGAGCAACTTTTACTTACTGTACTTTGATCGAGTGTTTCACACAGGAGTTTTCTCTCTTCTCTCTCCCTTTCTCCCTCACCCCTCTCTCTTCTTTAATACATCCCTATTGATGAGTGAAATGTTTCAGGCCAATATGTCTCGCAGATTTATGAGGGGCCTGTGCGTTATTGACTGGATACTGGCTGCACATTAGGCACAGACATACAGGCACACATGCATGCAGGCTATGCTACGTATTACCATGGCGCTTTCTAATCCTTGCTACCTGCTGCTGTTCAATAACCCATTAGGCAGTGAGTGGATATGCATGCCAAGTCCCTCTCTCACCAGAAGCAGCTATCCATCAAGGCAGGAACACCCACGGACATACACACCCATACATACTGAATAATGCCTCGAGCACAACCGACTGCTTCCCTTTGCGGGTACTTTAAACCTTTATAGACCAACATGGATGATCCTTTTGCACAGAGGAACAATAACACAATTGACCACTTGTCCAGATACACTTCTCAGGCGAATGTTTACATTTCTAAAGGTAACATATTACATACATTACACAGCCATGATGACATATTTAGAATTTAGAATATAGATATCAATGTTTCCAAATCAACTGTGCAGACACAAGAGGGTGGAAGAATGTTCCACTACTTCTCCAGCTTAGAGTTTTACGAGTGCATTCGCCTCTTCTTTATTGCGTATTCTAAGTGCAGGACAACAGGATTTTAACAAGCTAGGTTGTCAATCAGTCTAGGGTATGGATGTTTAAAGAGAACTGGACACAGCATTGGAGGTGTCGCCCTGTTCATTCCTATGACAGTTGTTCAACTGCGCATGAAGGGAAAAAAAGGTTTGACTTACGATTATGAAATTCACACTAAATTACCCAAATCTTCCGCATCCATGGGCTCATTGAGGAAGCGCACTAGCGTTTCCCCTTAACCCCTTCTACCAGCCCTCCGTCCAGCCTCGTTCTCTGTCTCATTCACATGAACGGAAGAAGGAAAACAACCCTGGATTGGCTATTATTGCATTTCACAACTTTGAGTACCTAATGATTTAATTAAGGGGTATTCAAGTGTTAGCACTTGTTTTTTTCTGGCCCAAATGGTATCATGTGACGGACCCAGAAGTTCCACAGTTTGGCCAATATGTCAAATTTGCTTCAAATCCCGGCGCTCCTCCTGGGGGCTTGGTCCAGGGGCATGGTACGTGTGTAGTACCAAGCAGTTAAAGAATAAATAAATGACAACAATTTAGCAACAAACACTCAATAAGTAAATGGTTTTACAAAGTACAAAAAATAAGGACTTATGTCTCCTATTTGGTTTCACTTGATGATTGGAAATTAAAATGGTAACTTCTAAGTCAAAATTCAGCCTGAAAAAGATTATCATTCCATTCCATTCCCTCTCTCTATGTTTTCCCAATAACTATTCAGCCGTTGTGCAGTAATTGCTTTCCAAGTAAACAGGCTCCGTGATTTGCAGTGAAAGCCCACATATTCATACTCTACACATGTATGCGACTGCATAAACACAGGCCCACCAACACACGTTTGCTAGCTAACAATAGAACACAAAACCAATGGCAGCGGCAGATCAATACAAGACAAGAAACAGTGCAACTTTGTGTAGATGTGTGTATGTGGGGGTGGGGGGTGTTTGAAAGTCTCATTATGGTGCACTGAAAAGGACTAGGAGAACAGAATGCATGTCCCTCTAGTGTCTCTAAGCCAACCCACGATTTTAGCTTAGCTCACAGTTCTCTGGCAAGGGCAAAGGTTGTTTGACACAGATGTCATTTCAAGTCGGCTGTACAGTGCATGACAGCTCTCTCCTTCACTTAGACATCAACACGAACTCTTCCTACACTTGCTGGACTGTCACTGGTCTTTCCTTCTGTCTTTAATCTTGTAAAACATGGTGGCTTTTGGAGAAACAGTCTCAGTTCTCTATGAAACTATAAAGCCAAATATGTTTTTGGAATAAATCTGAAGTAAAAAAAAACACGCCATGCAGTTACAGAAAAATGCCTTACATATAATATCTGGTTTGAATGAGTTGTTTAGGTTTTGAATTTTGAGAGGCAACGAGTCATGTTATCATCTAAACACTTCTGATTTAGCTTACTGGTTGGTCTCGCTTTGAGCTGCCAGGCTCAATACTCGGTCAATGGTTTTCAGACTGAAATCTTGTCACGAAAAATCACCTCCTGAGATGTAGTCTGGCTTTGTGACGCCAATCTGTCTCTCTCCCGTCTCTTCTCCCTCTCTTTGTCATTATTTTGCATTCTCCTCCTTTCCCCTGCCACTCACCAGCTGTGATACACACCGTTTGGTATCTTTCCGCACCCCAACGTCCCCAGCTTTCCCTAAACATATGTCTGCACACCTCTTCTCTCTCCATCCATCGAGGCTACAATACTTCCCACTTGTCATTCTTGCAATACTACCCCACAACCCTCCATAACCGGCGATCCTTCTCTTCCATCTCCTCTTTGTCTTCCCAATATTGCTCCCATCTCTCATTTAACTCATCCCTCCTCCTGCTTCTACTCTAATTCCTTTGGTGCAAGTCCATCCCCGGTGTCCTCTTGACTGGAAGTACTACATGTGGTGGGATGGATGATTATGTGTTTTTGGAGATGTGATTGGAGCAGGAAACACCAATTGTACCACAAAGACTAAGTAATGGCATTTGAAGTGTCCTCTGAGGAAATGCTATGCATGACGTTGTCATGTGGTGCTTTGTAGCGGTGAGCATATTCAAAACACTCTGTGGATTTGTCCGTGAAATTGGTGTAAAACGTATTTTGAAAAGCTCTGCCAGTCTCTGCAGAAGGTTAGATTCCACATTGTTATAAAAGATCATTATCCCTCAGTCTCAGTTTGATAACGATGGATCATATACTTCATTCCTCTTCCAACAGTTCCAACCTTTTTATCAACTGGTACAAACAACTGTAGGTAGATGTAAGTCTCTGCTGTGAACTTTTCGGGGTGTACCTTTGGCATGGCGGTAAAGCCAGCGACCGTGAACACGGCAATGTCTGCGGCCGGGGTCCTTTGAAGCATTTCCCTCTTCCTTGTTCTCTTTCAATGTTCTACTGTCTCTATCTAATGGCATACCCAATAACATCATTTAATCAAACTCAGTGTCTAAAACAATTGAATGTAAGCTCATCAATCATAATGGATCATTATAGTCAATCATTCTCAATCATCACAACAGTTGTGCTTAATGTGTGCCTCATCCTCTTTCAAAGTAAAACCTGTGGTTAATTCGGGGGGAAAAACTGAGCATGCTTTCATTATGAAAACAAAAAGTAAACTCAAGTTAAAAAGGGACATCCTCTGCCTTTGTCTGCATATTTGGGCTGCAGTATATATTCACAGCTTGCTACTCATAAATGTGGAAGACAAGCAAATAAATGTGGGTGCACCCCCAACAATTACGAAGTAGAGAGTATTATACTTTTGTTTTTGAAAATCAGCAAAAGATGAAAACTCTGCTGCTGAGGTGAATAAAACTGAATGAGAAACATATGCAAGTCAGTGAGTGGTAATTTAACGGCCGTCTGATTTTGCACCGTCAGAGTGGTACATCTAAAGAAAATCCACTTCCTGTCTCTTACACATCATTTTAATGTAACCGTTTCAAAGCTCCAAATTCAATTCCCGGTTTCAAAATATCAATTTTGTTCACACTTGTGACCAAAATGTATACACTACTAAGCCCGGTAGACAACCATGGACACAATTGCAGGGATTTAGCCATTCCTTGGTAACATCTAATTAATAATCAATACATTCCCAGCCAATCAATAGCATTGATTTAAAGTCATTAGCCCTAATAGTGGTATGATCTAATCACCAATTAACTAATCGATAACTATTCAACAGTGTGGAAGACAGACTAGAAATAACAGCTCCTTCTACAGGTTAATCTTTGTTTTCGTGTACATGTGTTCACACATGCTTGTTTGTTTCTGCTCGTTACGGCGCAGGAGCCGCTCTGCATGGTGCTGTGTGAGACAACTCCACATTACACACAGAAAACAGTTGTATCAGAGCAGAAATAAAGCCCAGAGCAACACGGAAACAATCTGTTCCAAAGGTCCCTTTAGAAACACTTACACACACAGAATCAGGATTTGCCCTCTAACCATTCTCACGTAAAAAAGAACACAGCACATCCGGGCAGCACCCTGGACATTTCACGATATTTCTATCTATTTTTGTCTTTAGGCGCTCATGAGGCATCAGTCATCATGGGTAACACACATTTACACAACCAGGTATGTACAGACTATGAAGGCTAGAGAGGACCATAGATGTGCACATACAGTAATACATGTTCAAATACGGTACATCTATAGGAGCCACCCAGTCAATGAGAGAAAGGGCTACATCAAAATACATAATCCATATTCTTTTTCCTTTTAAAGATGATGAAAATCAAAGACCTGGGGAAAAACTATTTAGAAAGAAAAAAGGATAGCCACAAAGATGTCTCATTATCTCTTTCTTCTCTGCTTCTCACTTCAAAGACGGGATATGAAGAATTTACAGACGTGAATCTTTAAAGCACTCATGGGATGTACTCAAATCGATGCTGCAGGCGAGACAGAAAGAGCTGGAGTCTCACTTTCATCAAGTCTCCAATGTTCTCCATCATCTAGCTGTCACATGTCAAAATGGAAGCTAATGAAATTAATATAGTTCGGGCCATTACTAAGCTCATCTTCTTACATCTTATTTGTGTTTTGCCTTCTCTGACTCTCAACATTTTGTCTCATAAATGTTTGTCTGCCATTTTCCTTCACAAACACATCATGTCCCACTCTAGACACAGTTGAATGATGGGCAGAAAACTAGACAAAAGGACGCAAATACAATACAAGTCTGACATGCCAGCTCTAGCCACAACAGACCGTCTTTGATTTGAGGAGCTGGACAAATTTCAAACAAGGAACACTGAAACAGCTCTTTTTTGTTTCTTATGTATGGCCAATTTCAAATCACAGAATGATAAAAAAAAAAAACAAAGACTTGCGCAAAGAAATGAAAACACAGGTCAGATACTCACCAGAACAGTCACGACTCGTAGCACCACTCCTCTCATGTTATTTTCCAATTTCCTGTCTGTCAGCGTGCCGTTCAATCCATGAACTGGGTCCCACGTTGCCAGCTGCAATGTGAACAGACACACAAACATACAAGTTAGATTCTCAGACATCGTGGACAGTGGGTGAATTGGGTTTACAGAGCGATAAACGGTAGAGAAGAAAAGAGGCAAATGCACCTCAAGCACACAATATCAAAACATTAAAATGACGTCCTTGTGATCCAGAGGGAATACTTATTGAACAAAATGAGAGCTGAAATGAGATGTTAACACACAGTAACAAAGTACAGTCGCCTCGTAACTGTAAACACAAATACAATTTCTATCTACTTCATACCATATATTTTAATGTCCTACTTTCTACTACTTTTGAAGATGTATTTCCTGAACACACCAAGGTGTACCCCAGGTGCACTATGCACTGTACCTGTGGAAATTATGGTAATTTTATTCAAAGGCGCTTTGTGAATCTGACCCAGACTTCTTTGTATATCAAATAAACTTCCAGTCTTTTCCCCCGGACCACATTATTTAAGTCCCAAATCATATTTCCTTCATGTGCTGCCTTCTGCTTTCAATAAGATATTGTTTCAAGATCAAGCTGCTTTCCCTGTAGAGAAAAAAAAGAGTTGATTTGCTGTCTGCAAAGACAAACACGCACCACCACACACGCGTACTGTGATACACACACAATTGCATGGCTTGATTTGTGCTAGAAGAAAACACAAACACACCAGAGAAGCAGAGAGCATGCTGCAGAGGGACATATGGGATAATCCATTTCTCTAAAGCCTGTTTAGAGAAGTTACTGTTGAATGTGTTATTCTCTGCCAATTCTGATCAATTCCCTTTTGGGACTAATACTTACTGTGACAAAAAAACTGGTTTCTGTTTAACGCCGTGGCATTTAGCGAGCATTTCATATCCTGTTTGAAGTAACAATTTAACCGGCTCCTCTGGTAGAATCATAGTCATTAGACACACCCAGAGTAGACCACCACGGGTGGGATTTCCCTTACTGTCCCGTTGCACCAGTTAAGGTAGGGCTATCAGTGTTGCTCAAGGTCCCACTTCACAAGAGCTTCAGTTTACACAGATTCTAATGAACCAGTTCACGTTCATTTATTCTATTCTTGTTTCTCTTTACTTGGTTGGCTTCTATGGCATTAAATGTGTCTTTCAGACCTATTTTCAGCATCCTGTCTACAAATTAATTATATTACTTTCTTTTTTTATAAGTTTATATTTTATCCGAATATTTTAACGGGCGCATGTACGTGAGCACATAAAAAAAGCATCAGCGAGCGGAAAAGCGTCATCACATGGTAGCAGTTCTGCTCCCCGTGCACAAATGGAGTCCCGGTAGCACAGGGCAATAACAAGTGCGAACTTCACCCTCCTTACGCACTCGCAACTACGTGTTCGCTCATTCGTCAAGTTGACTTTTGAGACTTCGGAGGCAGGGATAGAGTACACTGTGGCTGATGTCTGTCTGTCTGTCCCGAGAGTTAACAACGCTCATGTTCACGACTGTCATTGTCGGATATATTCATTTTACCATTAACCAAAAACTTTAAGGCATTCTAATAGATTGAATTTTGGTGACCTCTCATAATCATAGCCCAGCATAGCACTGCCCAACTTCACTTTAAATCTAATCAACCATAACTGAACACACCAGTGTAGATGTACAGTGCCTGTGAATAGTCTGGGTATTACATCCCTCTAAAGGCCCTGCACAGCCATTGTTCACCCACTAGATTAAACCTCTTCTCAGGACTGAGTACAGACTGTTTGATTGACACTCTCTGACTTCTTTTAGCTTTATTGCACCAGTTGGGGCGGAAAAATGACACATTTTTCATTGTTTTTAGTACATAAAGTCCGGTGACCACACACAATTCCCCATAAAGCTACATCCTGCTTTAATGTGAGCAGAGGTCTAATCAGGGAATTTAACTCCAACGTATCCTTATCATGTCTTATTCTAATTATCATTAGAACGTTGCTGCAGTTTCAAATTCACTGTTACTCTTCTTGTCTGTCTGCATTGATGTAACTCACACAGACTCGGCCAGGTAGATCATGTTACATGTTATCCTCGTTTCAGCCTGGGAGGGGAGATGTGGAGCTAGAATCTGAATCTGGCTCCTCTCCCACACATTCAAAATCTGCATCGGGTATTTTTGTTTTGTTCTCTATTTCATAACGTGCAGAAAACCGAGTCATTTGTAATATTTAGTTTCTCTGAAGATGAGCCAACTTAGCTTAATTCTATAAAAAAAAAAACTACTGTCGTACTCTGCTCACTACAAACCCATTGTTAATACAGTGTGTGAACGTGTGTGTGCACCCTGCTCGCGACTCACACATGCCTGCAACCCTTCTCGTTTTTTTTAAGTGTACATATGTGCTGTGTGTGTGCAAAATACAAAAGATAGAAGGTGAAGACAAACAAGATGCAAACAGCACACACATACAAAGAGATAACATACTGTAACACCCGTTAAAAAGGCACTGGATATATATATACGTATATATACATATATATATATTAATCTACATTTTGCTAACTGGACGGAACAGAGTGTGCTAGTCTCTGGCTCTATAGTAGTCCCGCAGACTCTGCTTCACTTTTGCCCACCAGCTTTAAAGTAAGACACAGAAACTTGTTGGGTATTGAGGAGTCTTTTTGCAGTTGTTATTCATGAGCAAACTGTAACCTTCACTGTACATTTACTGCGACAAGTCAACTTCACTGCTAACATTTCGCTCTGCTTCGATCACCAATACCTGTCTGCCGCCAGCGCAGCCACCGCCTCCGTCTTTCATCCTCAACCACACACACACTCACAACGCGCACACACACAAAGCACTGCCCCGCTGAGCCACGATTATTTGCATGTGTTGATGGGAAATCAGATTAAGAATACTACCCGGACTCATTTTTGCGGTTTACCTGTTCGTATAAATCTGACTGAAGCAGTGCCTTGCAGCCCCTGCCAGGGCTAGTCAGCAGTCAATGATGGTATAAAACAGCCAATAAAATATATTTTTCAAAAACTGTGAATCACTGCAACCACATGAGGTCCTTGAGCATACAGTCATGAATGAGCACAAAAAATATGATTCACTAAAGTAGTATTCAGGATTAGCTGTGGACAGACAGACAGACCCAACACATAATCTCCTACCAGGCTTCTACATGGCAGAGATAACAACACTAAGTAAGAGAGACAGGCAGAGACGGGGAGCACGTAGCAGAAAAACAAGATACTACTAACGTGATGAGCAGCGATGATGAGAGACAGAAGGTGCATTTACAGGACAGCAACACTGGCAAGATGCTAATTTTCACAACTATACTGTGACATAAGCTAACCAGGAAAAAAGGTACACACAATAGTGCATGCTTGTTAGCACAGAGGCCCAGACGTCACACACATAAACATTCCAAGCACACAGGCACTACGAAAACAAGCCACACATGCCGGGACATGGGTTACTGAAGGACAAATAAGACACAACACAGGGGCACACTATCCCTGTGCTGTCGCTTGTTTGTCCTTCAGTAACGTGCGAGTGGTAAACGTGATATGAACACTAACATTGGCGTCATCTCAGAATGGAGATTTGCAAAAGAAAGAAAGTTATATTTATATATACCGTACACATAGAATAAGATTAAGAAAAACAAAGAACAAAGGGGAAAAAAAAGGTCTGTGGCAAGTATCTGTTACAGCTCAGTTTAGTCTGGTGACAGAGAAGCAGTAGTGAGACCAGACGTCTTGAGTGGGACCAGGGGAAGTGTTTTCAGTGAAAAGTGAAAACGGGGGGTCGGTAAATAAAGCACGACGAATGCAAATTGAAAATGGTGGTCGTAGTGCAGTGTGTGCTCTCCTATCAGCCTACTCAGTTGTTTACTTCTGGAAATCTTGAGCCTTATTTGTGGCAAAGCCCTGTGGAAAAAGTAATGAACAGTGAAATGTAGAGTAAGTAAGTGAACCGTAGCCAACCAAAGCCCACTGTATTCCACGCTTTTAATAAGCTGTTCAGCTGTATAAGCACTGAGCCTCACAAACCTTTGTATATAAAGTCAGTGTGAATGTAAACAAATACGATTTAGAGATAACGGCAGTTACAAAATCAAAACAGTGTGGGTTTGTTATATTTATCAGCGTTTCCTGCACTGCCTCCGGAAGACAATAAAGGCCTTCTGCTGTCATTTTACCCTTAAGCAAGGCACTTCATATTGATTCCTTTGGACTGTGTGAATAAAACAAGAGTTCCTATTAAAGGCGTTAGTTTGAGCTTTCATTGAGGTCCCTTGGCCGCGATGTTCAAAGTCAACACTGCACTTTTTTCCACTGTGAAAAAAAGAATATAAAGAATAATAAAGGAGATTCAGCAATGAACTATTCTGCAACGGCCTGTAATGAAAAGTAGTCTGTGCTGCATTTCCCACGGTGTTTAAACGCAAGTCAATAAGATGAGGGGAAACATCAATCAAAATTGTCAAGCACTACAGTTACCACAGAGGCTATCAATCAGGGGCCGGCTGGCTTTGTTTGCAGCTCTATAGCACACTCAGTCATTCACAGACAGACGCAAACACACACAAATGCACACACATTATGCATTAAAGGAAAATCTAATTTTACTCTCCCACTCTCACTCGGGATTGATCGTGATACATTGCGGATTTTGAATGGTGTGATTAAATAATGACTAAATGAGTCATTGACAGCCACTGAGATTTGTGTTTTTTAAAGGCCCAATTTCTGGAGGTGAGTGCGATGAGTGCTATTATCCAAATTGCTCTTTGTAAACATCTACGGTAATGTATGAACAGTGTCTTCTTGGTTCCACTATTCCACTGTTGCAGATGCACACACGTCCTTCTAAAGGCCAATCTGGGTACATCCTCCTTTATTTTCAGTCATTTCTGAAGTATTAAAAGATATTACCTCTTATGAATGTTGCTCTTGGATCTCTGCTTCAATTAACCACTTCTTTGAATCCTCTTAGAAAATGTTACTTTTATAATCCTGCCCATTAAAGCATACTGTAAGCTGAGCCCGTCGACATTCCTGCAACATCACAGCAACCACTAGATGTTATTAAAAGCTATAAATCCTTTAATGCCCTCTAACATATTTATCTTTTATTGTTCCATTTCTAGATAAGTAAGAAGACTATGCTATTATATTTTATATTATATCATTATACTAGGCTACATTATCTGAATACCAAGATTTTCACTCTATATTCATATTGTTTTGACTTTCATATAACAGGAGAGTGTGAAAGCAGCGTTGCATGTGAGTTTGTTTGTGTGTGTGTGTGTGTGTGTGTGTGTGTGTGTGTTTGTGTGTGGACGAGCACACGTGAGTCAGGACCTAAAATGGCAGCCTGGCTAGCAGAGTGGCACACTGCCTCTGCTTATCTCCACAGCTCCAGATAAGGGCTAATTTCCCCCCGACAGTATGAAATAAATGTGCATGTGTGTGTGTGTGTGTGTGTGTGTGTGTGTGTGTGTGTGCATGTTAAGTGAATGACCCACTGGGCCTAGACGCTGACCATGAAGACTGAGGCTTCAACACACTGCCATTAGCATCCCACAATGCTTTTCCTCCTATATATCATGCACTATCTCTATTCTCCTTGCTTGGCTTCCCTCTGTTGCTCATTTACTGCTCTCTGGTCAGTCGTTCCTTTTGCTTTGGACACAATTCACATTTGACTCCATGTTTCTGTGACTCTCATCGTGTCTCTCATCTTAACACTATTTTCTCTGCTACAACATTTGCTTTTATCACATGAATCAGACCCACGTTCTCCAGTGTGCTTTCACCTAGAGTGATAAGCAAACCTCTATTCCCATACCTCGGTCTTATAATCAGATTAATAATAACGAGCAATGACAATCCTTATAAACATATTTGATTACAGTCATGGGCTTATTTCACTCCAAACTGAGATACGACAGGGTGGGTTATAATATACTGTATATACATATAATAAATGTATGTAGTAAAACACTAGTTTTCCAAACACAAAGCCGTAAGATCACATCAGACTTCACCTGTTGCATTTACTAGTATTTTCTTTTAACTTGTTACTAAGTTAACCAAAGAACCACTGACCAATGAGCTTCCTCACCATACCTCAAAACCAATACAACTTACATACATTTCCAACTCGTGGCTAACAACCAGTGAGTTACACATTATCTCCTGCGATGTTTCGGCATTCCAAGCAAACTCAGTTACCTAAACGCTGAGCTTCGGCTGCTAGCTTCTAAATATAAATACTGATAGCGCTATCACACACTGAAAGGACTTCATCATTTCTATTGAGGTCTAGGAGCGCCACATTAAAAAAGAAAATACAACTCACTTACAGGCAGTTGAGGTGATTAATAAAGGGTCTGTGAGAACAGATATTCAAGCGTTGATTTATTCATACCACTATCTCTCATATGTTGTCATCTTGCAGAAGTGATTTTGAATATCTCACATCAAGGCATCATGTTTTTTTCATCACGGCTTAATGTTAGTTCACATTGTTCATTGTCTCCTCCAGTCATTTGTTTTCATTAACTTTGTTTAGCAAACGATTATACTTTTTTTCTTTTTCCTCTCCTTCAGGGAACGATGGTTTGTACAAGTGGGATAATTTGTCCACCTGTGTTTTATGGATATAACACAGCTTTTAATTACTGCTCATAATTAAGCAAAATAGTCAATAACGCGACATGTTTTGGTGGATAGAAGTAAAAAAAAAAAATTATGTTGAGATTGGAAACTCAAGGTCGGTAAAGTTGAAACACACCTAGACACACACTGACTAAAGTGTGTGTAATTCAGCATTGCAAGGCCGTGGCGTACTGACAAGCAGCCTACATTACTGTAACACATGTGACATACTTTCGTCACCTTCCGACCTCCACTGTTATCATGACCACATAACACTTATATACAGAATACTGTACACACACACACACACACACACACACACACACAAACACACCTACACATACAAACTTACACCCACTGACCTCAGGCACTTCAAGGGATGTGTAACCACACACAGTTAAAAGTAATTGGAACATCGATCGGTGCTGTGTGGGGGCCCAGACGAGTAATTTACTGTTACAACAAAGCCTTTCACTCGACGCAACTCAGCCACCCATCCCGCACACATACACACACTTAGATGAACAGAAACCACACATAAATGGACACACAGTCAAACAACAGTATCTCCTCTAGCCTAAATGGCATCCCCAAATCACTCAAGGTTGTTTTGAGGCTCCATCCGTCTCTCACTTTCTCTCCCTGTGGCAAACACACTGTGCGACAAACTGTGGCTTTTGGTCTGATTGTGACATACGTGACTCGCAGCTATTCAAAACGCAATCGATAACAGGTGACATTTCGAAGCAGTGTATGAGAGGTATACAGCACTGAGAGATTAGCAGCTGTGACAAAATCTGTATGCACAGGAAGTTGTAAAAAAGTGAAACAATCAGTAAAGTATGAATAAATGTCAAACATTCTGTCCTACAATGCCTCAAATTACTGCTGGTACACAAAAGAAGCAACTCCCCATGAAATTGGATGCTGGCAATTGCTGTATTAGCCGCCGTACTTCCTCTCACCCTCCATCATCAGCTCCACCAGTGGAGGGAGAGATTTGATGATGAGCTTTCTAATGCAGTGCAATATGGAATAGTTAGTGCAGACTTAGACTCTATCTCCTGGTAGTTTATCTGCTTACTCTTAACCAACAGCTAGAAAAATACAATATGATTCTTTTTTTTCTGTTATCCCTCCATTCATCTGTTTTCTTTGAGCTAACCTTGTTTCATCTGCCAGACACTGGTGTGTCGCTTCCAGCCTCTGTAGCTCTGTAACACTCCTTCTGTCGTCTCGGCAACAAACTCATATGTCTGCCATTGCATTAAAGAGACAGTAGCCGGGCACGAACACAGACAAGCTGCTGAGCAGTTTCACTACTCCTGTCTCCCACTCTCTCCTCCCCTGCGCCCCCCCCCCCCTCTTTCTCCCCTGCTGATGAGCAACATGTGTGTCAGTGCAGTCTCCAAGCAGCTTGCACACCAAGCCTTCCTTCTGTCCTCTCCCCTCTCTTCCTTTCCTTCAATCCCTCTTCCAATTCTTTTCAGCCCACAAACCATTGCTTCATCTCTTCCTCTCTCTCTCTCTGTCGTTCTCTCTCTCTCTCTCTCTGTGTCTCCATCATCTAACAGAGAGAGGACAGCTTGTTGCAGTAAGCAGTCCGCGCTGCACTAGTATCAGTGCTCTGCACCACCGGCTGCCTCATCATATAGTTTGTGTGCCCATCCACCCTGTTCCCGCCGTGAAAAGTAGATCCCTTCCAAGCATATAGGCTTTCTATTCTATTATGCTGTCTGAACGTGTGTCCATGCAGGTCTCCCTGTATCTCATCTATACCCCCCGTCTCAAATAATTAAACTCTATTCTCTTAATTCCTGCCCTTTTGACTCACTTGTTTTATGTGATACTTTTTCTTCTAAATAGTTGGTATGATGAAATTAGAAAAATATCGAAAGGTACGCCCTATTACAATCATTATGCCTTTAATAATGAGACTACTACCTGGAAAGCAATTATATTTGAAAAAGCCACTTCAGCAAAGTTCTGCCCAGCTGCCTCATGGAATTGGATTCCAGGAAAACAATTATAAGAGCAACACATATTGCTGGCAAATTACTGATAAACTGTGTAATATGCATGCTAATAATGTAAAAGGAAACGGGGTCCATTAACAAAAAAACACATTTTCTAGCATGTTTGCAATATCTCTTCAATGCAGAGTCAAATAATTGACTTTGCAATCTTAAAAATCCTTTCAGAACTCCACAGAAAAGTCGGTGGATGCCCAGGCCTTTGGTCTGTCTCTCTCTTACACAAACACACACACCTACATTTCCACACAATTCCAAAACAGATAAACTCCACTATTAATAGTAGAATAAATGTGCAACTATAGCTTTCGAATATATTTTATTGGAATTCTGTCTGTAAGGTTTGTCATCAGAAAATCACTTTGGGAAACGTTACTGTCATCCAATCATTCAAATGCTTTTGGAGGAGCTCCACAAGGAGTGAACTTCAAATGGAATCATGGATGACACTTTGCTCTCCCAGGGCCTTACTGAAGAGTGAAGAGTAATGCTCATATTCTTCACTTCTGATTGGACGGGCCTGCATGATTATAATTGATTATGTGCCTGATTTTGTGCCTTTGTATATTATGAAGGTCTTTTGTGACTTGACATGTTTGAACTCTCAAAAGCCTCACTTGAATTTTTCTGAGTGCTCCAAGAATGTTTGGAGAATACATTAGCACATTGCAATTATAAAAGAAAATAAAGACGTAAAAATCATTTTCATGTCTTTTCTTTTGACTAACCAGCATTTACCTTTAATTCAGTTCTGACGACTCACAAGGATTATATTGGAAATCTCAATGTTCTGAAGTAGTGTTATTACCATTCAGCCAGCCAGTACATGGTGTATATTGTTTGCTATGTCTGCTTATTACCATTAAAGGATTGTCATACAGCAGGAGAAAGTGACTTGAGATGTTCTCCTTGTGCCGCGGCACATCTAGTTGACACAGCACCCGTCGCAAAGGATAGATCTTTATAAATTGTGGACTTGCAAGAAAAGCCCGCTCACAATAGCTCACCAAAGGATTTCTGGCACCTTCCTTGTACACTTTTTTGATATATAGAATGCAGATTTCCTATCTTATAACTAGATGTACTACTTTGCGGTTGTATGCCAACCAGTCAGCTTGTAGTTCACATCGATGTCTGTCCAAAATGTCATCACTTCATAATGTTATCCCTTTAGACATTTGTGTGAAATTGTCAGGATTAGCATATGAATTCTTGAGTAATGGCTAAAAACAGGTTTTGTAAGATCAAAGTGACCTTTGACCACCCAATTCTAATCAGTTCATCCTTGTGTGCAAGCGGACGTTTGTGGAAATTTGAGGAAATTTGCTCAAGGCATTCCAGAGATATCGCCTATACGAGAATGGAGCGGATGGACGGACGGACGGACGGACGGACGGACAACCCCAAAATTAAAAATGCCTCCAGCTACGTCTGTCACCGGAGTGGAGCATGAAAAAAAAATATCCTCCCCACATTGCAGACTGTTGGTTGTGAAAGGGACGGGGCATCCACAAGACTGTCAGCCAGTGTCTGGATTTGGCGCTGCTGTGTAATGCTAAGTTAAAGGTTTAAATGGAGCCCTTTGTGAATATATGGTATTTCTCTTATGCACGGCGGTAGTGAGCATATGGGAGCAGTGGGAGTTAGGAAAAAAAAAAGCGAGGCGGAAAAGAACAGAGTGAGAGCTGGAGTATATTGATGGTAGATGATGTGTTCAGGACCTAAAGTAATAAACTGTACATTCTGCCCGATCACTCATGTACTATCATTCTCCCTCCCTGTCACACACGCACACACAGCAGTCTATACAAACCGATCATTACGATAGCGACAACAACAAGCTGTGTTCTGATTTCCCAGATGAGCTGCAAGCTGTTTTATTGCTTGCTTGAATTGTTGAGGAGATGTGTCTGCGTGTGTGCATGTTAGGGAGGGTTAGATGGTGTTTTTTGGTACATATATACACAATTCCAATTTCTGCCTTAATGCTCTTTTAAACACCAAAATTCAAATGAGTAAATAACTAAATAATTAAACAGCATTATCATTTAATGCATTGTCTGCGTGCTTTTAATTGGTTGTGTTTAATCAAGTATTGCCTTATTAATAAAAAATATAAATCATTAACCCAATGAACATCTCTTTCAATTCAATTAACCTCTGCGTTTGAGATATGTTTGGCAAATGAGAATACAATTGTTTGTGCAAAACTAAGCTCTGTAAAATAAATGCATTAGAAATTAATCATAAAGGTGTTAACATAGTTTGTTTGTTTATCTCTGGACACATTTATCATTTTTGCCTCTCATGTTCTCTTCAATGGGAGGTGAGAAAAAGATGGGGAGAAAGAGGCAGGCAGGAACCAAAAGAGTTGAAAAAGTACTTGGAGAAGCAAAGACTTGGAGAAAAAACAGGGGTGAAGTCATTTAAAAAGAAAAAAAAGAGTTCTCTGTCACTGCTTTCACTCTCCCCATAGGAAAATGAGGGAAGAGATGTCAGACAGCGCAGTGTAATGATGAGGAGACAGACGGAAGACTGCTGAAAGGTTGTGGATCCAGTGGGGAATACAAGTTCGACCTGACAGGGGGTTACCTGCAAAGTTCTTCGATAATGTTAACGGAAAGAAAAGTTCTTAACTTTATTTGCCCGTTGTCTCTTTCACTTCCTGTTACTCTCGTCTTCCTTCCATCCTTTCTCCACCTCTGCCTGTCAAGCCTGGTGTTTGGTACAAATGCAGGCAGGGAGGCGTATGTCTCTATTTAGGTCTTTAAGGCTCTCTCCTCTCTTTGCCCTCATGCTCAGGGATGCATGTATCGCTACCTTTACTCCGGTGTGGTGGTGTGTGTGCAATTTCAAAACCTGTGGCTGGGTAAGTGCTGTTTCTCTCCGGTTACATCTGTTTAACAAGACTTCGCGCACATATAGCTGAGGAAGCATGCAGGCGGAGATTGCACGTAGCTGAAAATGTATGCACACATCCACACACACACACACACAAATACACACCCACACACACAGGCTGACATAAAGATGCATGTGCAGATGAAGAAGAAAATCCATAGGGACTATTAAGTGAACTTAAGCGCAGCAGGAGTAATCTAAGTCATTAAATTCCACTGGGTTATAAATTATACATGCACATATGAAGTGAAATATCATAATGGAGTGAAATGTAAAATGTGCCTTGGAATTGTGGTTTTACACCCTCATAGAAGCCACAACATGATTTTACTTCTGTCAGCAGACCGTTTTTTAATCAAACGTGTCTGGGGATATCTGGGAAAAGTGATATTCAGGCGACTAATCTACTAACGTGGACAGGCTTTCATTCAGCCTACCACAGGTGATTTATATAGCATCTTCAGAAAAGTATGAGCATCCATCTGGCACACCACTTAAACTTAGTGAAACACTATCTTAGGGAAGCAGAGGGCCATAATCCTGCCGAAACCCTTTTGCAGGTTCGACATAAAGCCTGCTTACAAACCTTGAGGTAGATGGATTTCTGTTTTATAAGTCCAACTGCACCAGGGCAGTTTCACTATTTAAATGTCTTCTTTTTCACTGCCAATACACCAGGGGATTGTATATTGGAAAGGTGATTCAAAAAGCATACCACAACAGGGAGAATGAATAAAAATAAATAATTAGAAGGTATAAAACCTTCATTGCGGTTTCGGCTAAATAGAATTTCTGAAATAAACAGCCCATATTGGACGTAAGCCGATATTGTGTGACGATGCCTCCAGGACACACACAGTACTTGTCTTTAAACTTCAAATTGCTGTGGATTTGTTGCTTGCAATCTCAATACCAACACCTATCGAGTCTTGCATTTAACTCTGCCCTTAATACTCGTTTATCGTTTGGTTTCTCAGTTGAGTCCTGTAGTCTTGCTGAGGGAGTAGAAAATGACATCTAGCAGGTCGATTTAGGCAACGTCAGCTGCAGTGCAGGTTTTGTTAGTCAGCGTGTCAGTCAGTCTGACAGCTAGTCAGTTCATTCAGTGCACTGGACACTAAGTCAGCCAGCCAGTAAGCTGGTCACTCAGTCAGTAAGTGTGACTCAGTTGTTAAAACCTTGATAGGTCTGGTAGACAGCTGACTGCTGGACGCCATGTACTGTACCTCTGAAGAAATGGACACTGGCATCTTCGGTCTGTAAGAGTGTGTGTGTGTGTGTGTGTGTGTGTGTGTGTGTGTGTGTGTGTGTGTGTGTGTGTGTGTGTGTGTGTGTGTCGCTCGTGTGCACAGTTAGGTGCTGTTTTGCAGCCATTCTGGCAGGGGATACACTTGGCACTCTTCACTTCTCAGCTGTCCGACTCTCTTTCTCTCTCTCTCACTCACTAGTGCACGCACACCTACACACACACACACACACACACACACACACACACACACACACACACACACACACACACCTGTCATCCATCACTCTGATTCCTGCCACTCACAGAGGGCCTGTGTCTCAGCCTTGTATGTCTAAAAGCAGCCATTTTGGCACATCAACATGTCTTGACCTCGACACTTGTCGAGCTGGAAGAAAACAACAGGCACGGAAAAGCACACAAAGCAGAGAGCTTAAAGCCACATAGCGGCTTTAACATTATAAAGCAGCTAAGGTATAAGATAAAGTTGAACTAATGTGGTATAAAGATACAAGATCCAGCTTTTCCATCAAAACTGAATTAAATTCAGGGCACATAATGCTCTTCTCTTTGTTCTCACCTATTAACTGCCTACGGCTTACCTGCCCAGAAAAAACTAATATACATTTTTAGGTGCACTGCCCTGGGAAGGGTACCTTTTACCCATTCAGAATATCAAATGTTGAAGCAGTAACCGTTTGAAGAACACTTTCTGTGACACTGATGGAAGTTTTAAAGGTGGGGTGGTTGTTTTTAAATTAAAAACCCTCAAGCACATTTACAAGGGAATGGGCACCACAGTGAAAACCAAACCAACAGAGCTATTCAGGCCCATTTATAATATCTAATCAGTACTAAGAGTGTACACAAAAATGAAAGTGATATTGTGATGATGACACACATGAGACCACGACATAAGGCAATACAAAATAATAAAAAAGCCCTCTAGTGCCCTCTTTTGGAAGTTGTATCCTCCTTTACATACCCAATTCCCACTTCATTTTTCGAGCAACATAAAAAGTGCTTGACCACTTGCTGTCCTGACGACAGAAAGATGTTCACACAGTTTCATGAATTATTATTAATTACAGAAAGCTTAGCTAGGTGTTATCCCAAGGACTTTGTCATTGATAAATATTTGGATGATTATGACAATGTGTTCATCCACAATGGTCTTTGAATTCGATGCCCGTCCGTATTAATTTCAGCAAGAGTACGCGGATGACGAACTTTTACAAATTGAAAAGTAGAGAGAGAGAGAGAGAGAGAGAGAGAGAGAGAGAGAGAGAGGCCACGAAGCGCGGGATACTGGTGGTGTTCCTGTAGTGTGCTGTGACCAGATGCCCACAGTGGAAGAATGCTGTAAATAATGGGACATGTTGTCGCCCGATATTCAGATTTCAGAACGCTGTAACGTTAAATTGGCTCTGTGTAATTGCCCTATCAGCTTGTTTTAGCGGCTGCCATCTGCAGCATACTCCTTTCAATACTGGACCAATTTTAAAAATTGTGGTCCCCATTAGTGAGTTGGACACAAAACATGGGGAAAAGGGGTACAGGTTGAAAAATACCAACGTTACCCTTTAACCAAGACCACCATCTTTTATTTGTCTTGAGTGCCTAAAGACAACCTTTTATCGTATGTTAAGAGAGGACATTGTGGGGAAAACAAATGAAAAGTTATCGTCAGAAAATGTTTTACGGATTCAGACTCTGCTGAAGTGTTCATTAAAAACCTGTAATCACTCGAGGATGTTTGGTTTAGATACATTGCCCAAGGGCCTCCCAGCAGAAGAGGGCGTAATCTTTACATGTGTCCTTCACAACCTGTATTGAGTGGAGGGGGGCCGCCAGCAAGCGACAGAGTGAAGTACAGGGAGGCCAGCTGAGGTACAGGGCAGCAATAATCAGTAGAGAAGTTTGGTATACACACACACACACATACACACACACACACAAGGAGAGAGTAGCTAATCCTCTAGCGAGTTAGCTGTGGTGGAAACATGCTGCGTAAAGAGGGAGTTAACTTGAGATAGAGCAGGGTGGTGTCAGTGTTTGTGCACAGTCAGCTAGTGTGTGTGAGCTGAATGTGTATTCATACTGTTTGTGTACACAGTATATGCATATCTACTGCTCCATGCACATAAGTGCATTTTCTGTTTTAAAAGTTCATGTGTGTCCGTGGCTATGTAAATAACTTGATGCGTGTGTGTGTGTAAGTGGCGTGTGGGTGGGTGTGTGTTCACACACTTGTGTATTTGTGATCTTCAGAGGCATGCAGTGCTAGGCAGACTCTGGCTGCTGTAATCCGAGGTTTACACGCTGTAATGCTGCTGAAAGCCTGCAGGCCTAGCTGGCAGAGAGGAAGAGGGGGAGAGCAAAGGAGACAGACAAGGAGGGACATTGTAGAGAAGACGGGAAAGAGTAGCTATGGGTAGGGCTGTCATTAGGGGCAACAATTAGACTGATAAATGAGGGGGGGGGGAGTCTATATGGAGAAAGAGAGGGACATAGAACAAATATAATGAGATGGATACATGCTAGAAGGTGTCAATACTGTTCATAACCCTTGGTTTTTAATGGTTACAAACATGACAAAGAGGGTAAAAAAGAGAAATAGCAATCCATGTATTTTCCACACAATGCCCAATGTCAAAATAAGTTTTCTTGGTGAAGTTCTTAACTAACTATTATTTACTTCACGACTGACTGTTGTTGTGTTACTGCGCTTTCTTCTTTGCTTTTCCGTTTAAAATGATCACTTACAGAAACAGTGCAAGATCAACAGTTTTTAATGTCAGTGCATTCATCTGGTGTGTGTGTGTGTGTGTGTGTGTGTGTGTGTGTGTGTGTGTGTGTAGGTGTGTGTGTGTGTGTGTGTGTGCCCAGCCAGATAAGGAACAGTTGAGATTTAATGTGACCGTTTCTTTTCCTTTGTTTTTCCTGAAGACTTATTTTTCTGCATTTCAAGAGAGGTTAGGTTGCATGAGCAACTTAGTGAGTTTACCTGCCCAAACTTTTCTGCCCACACGCCATCTGGCAAAGTGTCTGAACTAAAGGACTCTTTTTCTTTTGTAAATGAAAAGGTAAATAGAAAAAATACTAAACAGAAAAAAAGAAAGTGTTATCAGACCAGCAATGGTGTTGATGTGGTCTGAGCCTAGAGAATTGAGACACAGACAGACAGGGGCATAGCATAGACAGTCACACCTGAATATAATTCAGTGTGTTCTGGTCCTGAAAGGGACCTATTGTGAAGCCAAAGGAGGCAGAATGAGAGGGAGTGCGAACGAGATGGCAGCAAAGGAGATGAGATGAGAGGAAATTAAATGAGAGGAAGGGCTGACACGAGGTGGAAGGAGAGGGAGGGGAAGATGGATGGAGTATCAAACCAATGCAAATCTGTTCCCCCTACTGTAATCACTTTAGTGTGTGTAACACACACACACACACACACACACACACAGCACAAATCCTTCTTGCCTATGCTTATTAAGCCTATGAGAAAATCTACTGTAGGCATGCGGTGATTCACTCTCCGATTATTCCGTGATATGATTGTTTGGTATTCAGTCCCCTGATAGACTGAGATACAGTGTGGTGTGGGTGTATGCATGCGTAAATCAGGGAATGAAGAGAAACCAGGGGCAGCGATAAAAGATATTGAGAAATCAATTTCCTCATTTTAGAGAGACATTTTTAATAATGAGTAATACCCTTCAGTAGTTTTTTTTTTTTTTTTTTTTTCCAAGGACAAGGTTTTGCAGCAACTGGAACAACAACACAATTTAATTAGTAGATAGCCCGTATTCGGCTCACTTTAATTTATTTATCCTTTTTAAGGGTCATATGGACCACATGATATCCCATTGGGATATACACTGGGCAGAAGGTAAGGAAAACTACCAAGGACAGGTACCCAGCTATATGCAGCCAGTGCTTTGAGTTGCAGCGTACATATCCAGTACTACATCCCCTTGTGTGAAGGGCAGTTTGCACCTTTAATGAGGAGTGGATTGCTTGGTGTGGGGTGATGGTGCCCCTGTCCTATACATTGGACCGTATATGGGTTGTAGAAAGTGTTGGTTCTTTTCTGAGATTTCCTCAGTAAAGTGGCTCTTAGAGGGTTAACTGCTGCCTGGGGAACTCTTATTATGGTAAGCGTATGTTTGATGAAAAAACTCCATACTAAAATTGAGGTCTTAGTAATTACAAGGGGAATAATTGGCTGGTGTTCTTAATAGCTTTGGGCCAATATTTACTGATTATTCAGTGGAAGAGTGGAGAGGCCAAGATTGGCCTCTAGAGGCAGGATTACACCTAAGAACTGCAGGTCAGGCAGCTACTCTTTGTTTCTCTTCTCTTAAGTGTACTCAAGTGTCTCTTACTTCATGTCTACACCTTAGTGGGCAAAGAATCATTTTAATTTCTTACTAAATTCATACTTCATCATGCAATTATGGAAATATACAAAATAAATACATTTTTTTTTTTTTTTTTTAAGATTGTGTTTATATTTCTAAACAGTACTTATATAGAGTACTTTAAAAGAA
Source organism: Leptoclinus maculatus (assembly GCA_032191485.1). NCBI lineage: Eukaryota > Metazoa > Chordata > Actinopteri > Perciformes > Stichaeidae > Leptoclinus > Leptoclinus maculatus. The sequence goes on from JAVDOI010000005.1 coordinate 15,723,144, forward strand.
CTATAACAGAACTATTGCGAAGAACACATTTTCTGCAGTCTAAACATGAAGTCAAGACTTTTCAATAGGGGAAGTGGTGTTAAAGCACAAAAGCAGCTGAGACAGGGTTTCACTGGGGAATGTGTGACAAAAAGCACAGTCAGACGGGGCTGCTCATTTTAGACGGGAGGATTATGTGTCTGGTAATATAATGGAGTAAAGGACAGGATTTTGAAACCAGGACTGTGTGAGTCTGTGATGGGTCCCATCAATTCACAACGCTCCTTCATCAGTTCCATCATTGCAGCAGCCTCTGCCTCTGCCGGTGCCATTGGGAATATTTGTCAAAGAGTCAGCACAGATTGAACTCGAAGAAAATGTGAAAAGTTATGGGGACTTTGCCAATTTAATGGTGACGAAAGGTAAGAAAGGTACATCAGACACCTGTCCAGTTTGACACAGTTTCTCCTTACACAGCTCAATTTCTCATCGAGCATTTGATACCGTCTCTAGCCTTGCCTTTTGCTGGTCCGTAGGACAATATGCAGATTAAAAAATTATACGGCAGCAACTCGTCAAATTCCAGCCACACATTGGAATCGTTCTTTAGTATTGCTTTACTTGAAATTCATGGGCGGGAGTGGAGGTTGGATGGGTCAAACAAACATAGGACTTTCACTCGGTAGAACGCTGTTCATGTCTCGTGTGAAACAAAGTCAACATTGACTTATTTTACCTTAGTTTTGGTAATTAACTTCCGTATCATATTAATCCCAGTTATGGAACAAACATAGTTATTTTACGTTAAGAAACTAATTTATTTTAACATAAACCACCATCTTTCCTAAGCCTAACCAAGTACTTTTGTTGCTTAAACCTAACTACCTACTTTTGTTGCATGACTAAACCTTAAAAGTAAGTAAACCTACATTGGAAGTTTATTTTGAAAAGAGGCAGTATTCATGTAACAAGTGGAAACTACATTTCCTGTGAAGACAGAAGTTTATTTAGAAAATACTCTATGCATATAACGAGCGCAATCTGACATGCTGTCCCCGTCACGTCGTAAATTGGTACTATAGGGGTACTAACGAGTTGGGAGTGAGAATGTGTTACACCATTATTGATCGAATTTCTCCAATTTTAGGTCAGGGTTGGCTAACTGTGTGTAAAAATGGGGTTAAACAATTCTGTTTAATCCCCATCAGTTTTTGTCTTTCTACCTAACTCTGTCTCTCTACCTGTAAATTGTTTATGTCGACATTCCTTCTTGTCTACCAGTTGGTGTGCCTGTCCATCTCCTTTGTATTCCTTAGTTGGAGTGCAGTTAAAAATTTTCCTAGCTGGGCAGCATTGCACCAGAATGAGCTTTGGCCTTGCAGTGTCCTTTCCTGTAGAGAAGCACCACCTTATCTCTGAAAAACACTTTTTTACGATTCGCCAGATCTTCTTTTCCCTTGCTACAGCAATAGTATAACACGTAATCTTCTGGCCATATCTTCTGGCTTCTGTGACATATTTGTCTCTGCAGACACTCACCATTCTGTCCTCTACCAATTTTATTATTCACCTCATTTAATCTCTTTATTGTTCTGTAATCCTTGGTCAATCTCTCTGCCCTCTCCTCCCTCAAAGTTCCAGCTGAGGTCCCCTGGCCTCTTATCTGCAGGCCAGTTGTCTGCTCGTATTCACAAAGCCATGGTATGTTTAACACAAGGACACAACCTTGGTGTCAGATACCACTGATCCCTCCCTCATTCTCCGCCGCCACCTTAGTAGTGCTGTGTTTACAACCAGGTCACAGGCAATTAGGCCTCCCCCTTAACTCTCCTTCACATCCCTGCTCCATCCAGTCTGTTCATCCATCCATCAATCCATCCATCCATCCACTCCGAAGCAAAGATTAACCCAAGGACCGACAACGCACCTCATTTCCCTATTCCTCTTTCCCCCCCTCTGTCCATCCATCACTCACCCTGTGTGCTCATCCATCTATTCATCTCTATGACTTGACTTGAATAAAAACATTAGCTTGAGGGCTCAGACATGGCTGCTTCTTCATTTTCTCTCCTCCGTCCTTGCATCCCTCCTCCTAACCACCCACCGTTTCAGACAGCACTCAGCACTTTAATTTTATCCCTCTGAACTTTTATTCTTCCATCCACCCAGACGTGCCCTTGTTTCTCACTTTCTACTATAAGCCAAAGTAATGTTGTATTATTAACATGTCATCCCACAGACAGACAGCCTGGGCAGATTTACTCTCCCTGCATGAATGTTTTCAGTATTCATTGGTCTGTCTTTATCCAAAAGCCATGAGGTAGGAGTAGTGCCTTGCAAAATGAAAGCATAATGTCATCACTTCATCATTTTATCCTATTAGGCATTTGTGTAAAATTGTCATTATTAAAATATGAATTCTTGAGTTATAGCCAACAACTTTTCTGGGGAGGTCACAGTGACCTTTGACGACCAATAATATAATCAGTTCATCCTTGAGTCCAGGGGAATGTTTGTGACAAAATTGAAGATATTCCCTCCAGACGTTCCTGAGATAACAAGACGGACAAGCTGGTCGTAGGTACCGAGCAGCAACTTCTGGTGCTGTGAAATTAAGCAAACGTCTAAGTGCCAAAAACTGCAGTTCCTCAAATGGTCATTTATGGCTCCAAAAGGGAGTCAATCCCCATAGTAATACTCAGCTTTACAGCAGCAATACACATGGTAATAGTCTGGTACAAAAAACGGTTCGGTCTCTATAGATAACGTTCATGACAACTGCACGGGGGGAGAATCTTTATAGAACTTCTCCGTTTAAATTATATTAAGGCTTAAAGTTAGCCATCATTAATGGCATGGCCGCTTTGAGTGACAGGTGGGTGCCGTCTCAGGTCACCCCGGGCTCGCCTTGGCTCCACCAACGAGCCACCTCTTTGCCAATTTTTGGAGGCTTTGTCGTCACTGCTAAGATGGCATCAGCCGAAGCCACACACTTTGAGCTTCACGACAGCTCTTCAGAAACCTATGGGTGATGTCGGGGAGACGTACCGGAGGACAACCCAAAAACATAATGCCTCTGGCCTCAGGCATATATATTTAAAAAAAAAAGAACGAAAGCGTTAATACAGTAAATGCTGGCAAAATAATAAACTAATACTAAATTGGAGCTGTATGGCTCCAGCAATAACCGACCTTTAGTGTAACACTAATATGGGGACTGTTAAAATACGTACAGAGGCATCTTGTGCTTCACTGCAGCACAGCGGGCAGAGCAAATCAGCAGGGAAGGGCTTGGTGAAGAGAGCTGGAATCAGAGATTTATAACGCTGACTTCCTCAGCACTCTTCTGTATGTTTTTTTCTTTTCTTTTCAGGCACAGGGTTTGTACAGAAAATTCTGCCTCCAGTATCCCAGAAATAGGTAGGGAGCAGAACAAAAACGTATGTATGCGCACACACACAGTGGCACCGCAGTTCTTTCATCCTTTCTTTCATTCTTGCTTTCTTTCTCTCCAAGCTCTCCGGGAAGCCGTTACAGCACATTGCCTCCTGAATTCTTGGAATGATTATATACAGCAGAACCTTATTATATGCATCCAGCTGTACCAGTAGCTGCATTTTCTTAAAAAAAAAAATCAGCGTGTTTATGCTCCGTTTCCTTATGTCACCGCAAAGAATCCGTCTTGGCTGAGACATGAGACAGGATTGACAGCGGAGCATCTGGGGAATAAAACTTCTCCTGGCTTGTCTCAACAAACAGAGAAGCAGACGAGTGGCTGCCGGGCTAGTGTTTGGTGTTACCCATACTGTTTACACAACGGGTGTCTTTGTTTGGCACCACAATGATTTTCCCAATGGGGTTTGTGTGACAACAGGTAATAGTTAAAAAATGCTGTCTCCCACTCCTCTGCCTTTTCATATTTGTCTGCTTCACTTATTTGCTCCCCTTACCTCTCTCTAGCTCCCTCCCCTCTTCTTTCTAGATCTGTGCCTTTTTGATATCTCTCTTCTCTCTCACATATACAGAGAGACACAGCAAAAAATTTCACATGCACTGCCACACTTAAGCTGATCCAAGGACACCGGAGGCAGTTTGTCAGCTTCAATTAGTGTCCGGTGTCCACTGCTGCTGTGGTCAACCCAGAATATAACTTGCTGGTCATTGCATGTGTGTTCACTCTTGATTGACACAACCTTCCAGCTAAAACAAATCTTTGACATCAATCAAGGCAGAGAGGAAGGCTGCAAATACTCAAGTATGCATACGTTCGGAGGGGTAAAAGCTATCATCACAAAAAAAGAAATCGCTACTTAGTACTCCAGCCCTGAGCCACACTTCAGAGAAGGACAGCGTAAAAGGAGTCAAAACTGAAGCCTGAAAGGAACACTTCAACATGTTGTTTACTGTCTAACTGGGAGTCAAATGAGAAGATCAGTTTCAATTTGATCTTTGTAAGTTCAGTAGGGAGATCGCTCCATGACAAAGCAGGGCACTAGAGCTCATCTTAGTCGAAGCAATACCTGTCGGCGCTAACACGTCCAACCATCACCTGGGTTTTGAGTTTTTACTGCAGGAAAAGTCAGCAAATGAACAAGACCAATGGGAAGGTGCCTTTTTTCATTGTGCCTAGCTTTTGTAAGATAACTTCTTGTTGAAACAAAGTGTTGTATTTTTTCTTTTCTATGTGTATTAATCCAGAATTTGTTGAAAGCACCTTTGATGGAGCGAGACAAGGGGTTCCTCTGTACTTCTGTCGTGTGTGCTAAGCTAAGCTGCACATGTCTTAACATGTCCTTTTTGTTGTGAACAATGAGAGATGAAATGTATATTTTCATCTAACTGCACAGAGACAAACAAGTGTATTTAAAAGACACAATTATGGACACACTCACAGAGGACACAATTGACATAACGCATTCCCTAGATCCGTACCCTAACCTTGACCATTACTACTAAATGCCGAAGCACAACCCATATCCTAACCTTAATTTAGACCTAATTCGAACCTGAACCTTAAAACCAAGTCTTAACCCTAAAGTGAGGACCAGACAAAATGTCCTCACTTAGTGGGTTAAAAACTTGTTTCACTCCTCGCCATTGAGCAAGTACAACACACACACACACCTATCAGGTTATATGACAGAGAAGGAAAGAAGTGGAGGGTAAAGAATCTGTGAACCAGGACAAATCAATGATGTCCTCTCCTCCCTCCCTCCCTCCCTGCTCCTCAGCTCTTCCCTCCCGTTTTTTTTCACTCTCCCATCTTCTTTTCACCCATGCATCTTTTACTTCATCCTCCTCCTTTCACTTCCTGCCCCCGCCATTCTTTTTTTTACGCAATCTCCCACCTGGCCTGGAGGAGGTGGAGACATGCTGCATAAAGATACATGCAAATCTACCTAATAGCACGGAAAATGTGAGAGAAATAGGGATCTTTCCCCTTGGAGATATTTTTTTTTCTGTCACTATCTTTCCGCCCTTCACTCTTTGCCTGTTTTCACCCAGATTTGAGTTCACTTTCCCTCTGATTTATTTATTTCAACTTGCTAACTGCGTCTCATTTTTCTGACTCGCATCATGATAATAATATTTGACTCTTCGGTACCTCTTCCCCAACCTCCCTTTCTCTTTTTCTCATCACCCTCTCCATCTCACCCTGCAGGAGTTTTTTACATAATTGTAATAATCACTTCCAGTGGTTTTGCCCCTCATAACCTCCCTAAAATAGCGCTGGCTAACTTGCCCTTTAGATCTGCATCCTCTCTACTTTGTTCCATGATCAGAGGACGCGCGAGAGGCCTCTGTACACTATCTACATAATGTGTGTATAAAATCTCAATTTATTAAACACATTACTATGCCTATTGCCTTGTTAGCAAGCAGTCTTGATCCTGCCTTGAAGCCTTATTTAGTATTTTTTTACCTCTGAGTAAAACTGTGTGCTTGCTTTGAAACACTGGTACACTACATCTACAGTTTCATTTTTAATTGCACCAACTGTTTATAGACTTTTTTTCTTTAAACTATATGCTGAAACTGCTTCGAACGCACTTTAACAGACTACCTTTTTAGCCACTCTAGCTTCATGGCTCTGGGAATGGCCATGTTGGTTGTTCGGTCAATCCATCACTTTGGTCCAGAATGACCATGGATTGATGTGTAATTCACATTCACATGATTTATTCTAACGACTCCGGTGGTCCCCTGGCTTTTCCTCTGGACCACAATGAGGTTGACATTTGAGGTTCCGAGTTAAATGTCTACAGAATGAAGCCATGACATTTGATCGAGATGTTTCATGTTCCCCTCAGGAATTGTAATAACTTTTTATTAAACACTATCATTCAATAAACAGTTTTATTCATCCAATAGCTTGGTTTATCATCAAATACCTGAAACACTAATAACTGTTCCATGAGCCTCAGCTGTAAATTCTAAATGGCAAATGTTAGCATGCTAACACGCTAAACTGAGATCCCAATCCAGTAACAGCCATTGCACATATAGCAGGCATGTTAGATTTCAACAGCTAATATGTGGATGAGTCGTGGTGTACTCCTGCACTGTGAGGCAGATGCATCTGATAGAGAGCAGCAACAGGATATTAGTCTGTGAGCCAATACAAGTGAGTGTTTGAGAAGGAACAACAAACAACAGGACGCTACTATCCACATGTCTTAGGGTACTGTGTTGTGCCAGACTAATCCAATAAGCCAAAAAAAACAAAAAAAACATGCAAATGCCATCCATTAAATGTATCTTTTCATAGCTTGTTCAGATTGTCCGCATAGACTACAATGTCAAAGAAAAGCTCTTAAAAAACTCTCTCTTCGTGACACTAACGAAGATTAGAAAAAAGCAGCTATATACTGTAAATTCAATAGAGTTGGAACAGGTTAAATCAAAGATTTCCCTCCTAGTTCTGTGAGCTCACAAAAAGGCACTATACTATTCTTGCCATGCAAGAGGAGAAAAGCAGAGCTTGATTCAGATATTGCATCCTGAGTCACAGGTTAATACATGTGTCTGTGGATAATTTCTGTTAGATTTGATGAAAAAGGTAACTAACAGCTTTGTGTGTCACTGTGGCTTAGCCTTTATAAGAGACACTCTGTCAACAATAATTAACTCAGTGGAACTCCATTGAAATGGGTAATAATCTCTCTGCATGCATGTGAATTAGTTCTGTTGGAAGTAGAGGAAACCCAGTGTTTCTCTATGTTACACAATAACGGTCACGCAGACACTAACATTAATTGTCATGCAAAGCCAAAAGGGTTAGCTTAGCATTTCCAAGCATGTCTGGATATTTATGCAAATGCGTGTCTGTACGTGTGTGTGTGTGTGTGTGTGCGCGCATTCATGGCTTGCGTGCGTCCCCGGGTGAGCTGCCATGAGTGCGTGTGCTTGAGTTGGTGGGCACATTAAGCCGTTACGTTGAGAAAAATGTCCTTCAATCGTTCAAAACATGTAATGGAAGAAATGTTTCTTGCATGATGGCAGGACTGTGAGGGGGGGTTCCAAGGTCCCATGACTCTCTGAAGTCACTTAGCGTAATTCACCACATACATCAGATGAGACTGAGAGATGATAATTGAAGGTGACCTCAATTTAAGAACACTGCCGTTTGCAGGCCATTGATTCTTATGAAGAGGGAGAATATTTCGCTGTCTTCCAAAAAGATGGAGAATATGAGCCGAGGGGGAAAGGAGAGCGTGAGCATGTGTGAGAGTGTAAGAGTGTAATGATTGTGACTCTATTACGACCTGTGCTGCCGTTTCTATCTCTTGTGCGGGATCTATGAGGATTAGGTCATCTATCCTCCTTCTAGCTGTCTCATAGCTCTTCTCTCAGTTTCATTTTACCTTTCTCCTCTTCACCCTTTCCCTAATCTAGCAACGTATCAGTCTTTCCCCATTCACTCATCACCTCCCCCTCCCTATCTTCCTTTTCTCTCCCCGCTTAGCCACAACCCTTTTTTTTTATTGTTGCTGGTTCTAAAGTATAAATCGGATCAGCCATTTTTCCTCTCTGAAGGCATTTAAGATGTCGCAGATAGCTAACGAAGCAATTACACATGGCAGACTTGTCGCCTCTGTATAAGGGAGCAGTGGAGCCTGGCATGCCCATAGATGTAGAGAGAGAGAGATATATAGGCTTCCATGTAGTACAGCCACTGAAGGTAATGGAGCAGAGAGCCAATTTTACCACAGTGTCACATTAATAACTATGACGATCTGAGGTGTCTGCTATTATCATTATCCCTAGACAACTGTATGCATATGTGAGAAGTGTGTCATGACAAAGGATTGTGGTTTGAAAAAAGGCAAATTTGGTTTGGGGAGAAAACGAGAGGTCCTCAGAAGAATTACTTAATTAAGGTAAGACAATGAGGCTGGACTGTGTGTCTGTCATTAGTGAGACTCTGAGCAGGGATGAGAAAGAAGACTGAAAGAGGGGACAGAACAGTGAGGGAGGATTGGAAAGAAAGATCAGGTTAAGTGGTATTCTCAACAGAATGTAGAGCTAATACCATAATTAAGGGAGTCTTCATATACCGTTAATGGTGTGATAAGGCAGACACACACTCACTTTATATCTCAACGCACCAGTAGTTGCACTGCAGTTGGGCTCATCGGGGCCTGTTGTCCATAATTCTGAATCTTTCTTGCAAGCACTGAACGCCTCTCCTATGTAAAATACATGGGGCCGCACCCATTATCCATATTTCTTTACAAGACACAGCAGTGTCCTGAAAGCAGTCGGGTACAAGAGAAATACATTTGACTTCATATGGTATGGAAGTTAATGCACATGGTGTGGGCAGAGAGAGAGAGAGAGAGAGAGAGAGAGAGAGAGAGAGAGAGAGAGAGAGAGAGAGAGAGAGAGAGAGCTATAATTTATTCAGAAAAAACAACCAATGTTTATTTCATTTGGTTCAAGAGTTGGACATGCTTCTTCTAGGGAAGTTCATGTCCCCAACTATTAAGACGCACAATTACTACAGCGTAAAGGCTAAATAATAGAATGACGGTTGCACCGTGGAAGGTTTGCAAATGCTAAGGATGAAATATTTAGCAGATTAGCCTTCTAACATGTGACCATAGGGAATGTTAAATACATGATAACGTTAAAGCGTTGTAACACTGAACAGAGCACTTCAATTATTGGATACATCCAAGAGAATTCCTACAAGGAAATAGATGACAAAGTTAATACGGTAGCTGCTAAACGATTACCACTTCTCTGTGAAACTTTGCCTGTAAAAATGCTGAAAAAAACACTTCTGCGTGTCCTTTCTTGCCATCAATACCTTTCTAAAATGTCAAACTGAATTGAGAAATGTAATTGTCTCTTTCTGACAGCTTCCCTGTCCAGTGGCTAAATACGTCACCACCATCTTCAGATTCCAACCATGTTATTAAATTAAAGTTATTGCTGCTGCTCATCGTTTAATGTTGCCTTCAAGCTGAATCAAAAGAGTTTGAATCGACTTTTCTGTGATACACCAGGCTTAACTAATATGTTATTATCTATTCAGGTTGTTGACAGATGTGTACAGGTAACCCTGAGTGAGAACATTATTCATTGGCTTAGTTTACACTGGTCCAACTGCAATGTTTGCTTTTATTCATTCTGAGTGAGACAAAACCTGCTATGAGCCAAACGAACACACCAAGGTCAATTATTATTTCAAAAATAATAAACGATATGAGAGTATTTTCAATTCAAGCGGACTATTTTTGGTTGAAGTCGCTTTAGTTTTTTTCATCATGGTATTAAGAGTGGAAGCATATTGGACGATAATATTTGAAGGCACCTTGACAGTGGTGATTCCTACAGTATAATTAACCCGGGAAAGAGTTGTCACTGATGCCATCATTACACAAGGGAAGCTGTTAACCTGGGGTGAGAGAGACCGGGTTGCTTTACATAGTAATCAATTTACATTGAGGCCTTTATTCACTTTTAACCTCTCTCTGTCTCTTCAGACGGGAATAGAAGAAATAATTCTTATACATAGCAGTTTAAGTGAACACAGATAATGGAACGCTTGAACAGCATGAGATTTTTTTTTTCTACTGCCATCCCGGGTTTTTAATTTCCTTTTATCTTTTCCTTTCACATTAACACACTGGGGGAGGCAGGATTTTGCGGGTCAGTGATGTCTGTAGGGCCTTTTCCGATTTCAGTGCATCAGGAATGTGAAAAAAACAAAAACTGTTTATATTTCCTTTCCTTTATAAAAAAAAATATATTTCATATTTCAGAAGTATGCTTGTCCAAACATACGTTTAGTAGGAGTGTGTCATAATCTGTGTCGTATGTTATGCCATTGTTGGAAAAATGTATATGAGTGATGATAAGATGAAAAAAGATATGCTCCTTATTAGTTGTTGAATAATTGAATAATTAACTTACAGAACAAAAAAAAAGCCATAGTGACAGTCAAGTTGATCTTACATCTAACTTTTCTCTCACTTTTTTATCGAAGTATCTCTGCTGTCACAGTTTTTTCGTAGTCTTCCGCTTGCTATCTTTGTCCATCTATCATTCTGTCCCACTCTCTCTGTGCCTATTACTTTTTCTCTGAAAATGAAGGTGAATATCTACTGCTCTATGAGGAGCTTCAAAATCAGTGGGTTCTGCACACAAGTGTGTGTGTGTGTGTGTGTGTGTGTGTGTGTGTGTGTGTGTGTGTGTGTGTGCCTGCGAGAGGAAGGGGTGTCTCTCAGGAGGCCTGTTAAAATTCATAATGCATGTGTCATTACCACTTGAAAATGCTTCTAATTAATCTAATTAACACCGGGCTTTAATGAGGGGGAGGTGAGCTGCTGGGCTTATGCTGCATCCATAACAACAAAAAAAATAAAAATGCAACCAGGAACACTGTGAATTCAAAGGTATAAAGTCGCTTTAAATGTTTCTTTGCATTTGTTACACCACACAGGCCTCGACAGTAAGGGTTGCCAGGTTGCAATTGGCAACCATTTTGAGAAAAACAGCAAAACGTGCATCCCAAAATAAATAAATGTTTAATATTTGTTGCATTAGTGATATTTTAATATTGCTGTTATAGTCAGATCCAGACAATACTGCATGTGACCATTGCTGCACGTGCGTTGGTGCGTATACCAATCATTAACAGTCAATTAACGAGATTAGTGCCTTGCATGCAGGGGTGCTGTGGCTGAAGTGCCTGAAATGCCGCCCAGCTGCAACATTAACCTGATGCACAAACAGGTTGAATCCATCATTTACTGCCAGCTGCAGCGTAGGTGCAATTATTCATTCTGACATTTCTTTTAACCGTTGAACTGAAAGCATTCATCGTTCAAAATTCTTATCGTCAGTTAATGGTTAAATATTTTCAAGCAAATTAAGCTTTGTGATGAAGAGTTCAATAAACCCGTCAAGATCACAAATGAAAGTGCAAATTGATTCAACTGACAAAGAACCAGATGCAGCTGAAAATAAAAGGAAAAAGGACATTTGTGAAGTCTTAATGGGCAAAGCAACTGTTAATGGTTGTCATCCTTAAGCTAGACGAAAACTTATCCTGCAAAGCATGTACAAGATATAAATAATTGATGCAAATAATTGACCACTGTTGAGCATCTGAGCCTGCAATATAGTGGCTGGCTAAGTAATAAATACTCCTCCGTGCAAGTGTGCGGCAGTAGGTAGCGTAATAATGACCTTGTTAATTTAAAACAGTAGAATTAAATGACGCGCGGGAGAGGTTGCGGTGACGAGACTGCAGACAATGCAGACTCTGAACTGGGCCCTGGACAACATTCTAACCCAGATGAAAAGCCTCGTCAGGATCAACAAATTGAGAGACTTGCCATTAAATTGTCAGCATATGCTGTATTATGCTGAAAGGTTTAATTTCGGCTCAGAATAGGTAGAAAAACACTGTCCTACAGAACCACGAGGCTAGACAAGCACTGGACAACTAGTGGGCAGCTTAACGACTTCCTTTATCACTCAAAACATGATGTGACTACAATTTCAGTTTTGGCAACCATAAACCGATGCCATCCACTTTTAAAAGTTAGCGTGGAGCCCTGCCACAATTATAAAAAGTTTCGAAAAATCCATAAGTAAATACAGAAAGGTAAGCTGTACTCTGCTACACAGGGGTGACAGCTACAAGCAAATAAATGGCTGAATAAATATGAGATGAAAATAATGTAGCAAGCAGGTGCAGGGAAATTCCCTGGCAAATCTAGGAATTATGCAAATCCACTCCACACGTTAGAGCAGAAATGACTCCGCCTTCACCCTCAGCAGGACTCCACACACAGGGGTTCTGTTTTACTTACCCTACTGACTCCTCGGCCCCTGTCCTCCCCGTAACTTGTTCCCAGGATTTCAAAGAAGATGTTGGGGTTAGAGCCGTTGTTAGTGAACTCCAGGAAACTGGTGAGGCCGCTCACTCCGAACTGTGGAGACAAGACAGAATGTTTTTATATGACTGTGTATTTATTACTGTAGTTTGGTAAAAATTGATCATTGCATTGAGTTCATCGGAGTCGTTACTTTCATCATGATCTTTATCACTATAATCATGTCAGTTCTCATCAATGGCGCAATATTCTTTTGGCTATAATAGACCTCATCAATAACTCTGCCTGGGAAATGTGACCTTAAATTACGTTTTTATCCTTGCTAAAGTTCAGATATGATAACTGCTCGGAGTGAAGCAGAGACATGAATCTTCTGCCTGCCTCTAATCAAATGATTATATCTCATGAGTAAGTACAGAATAGGTAAATGTTCTGGTTGCTGTAATAGACTAAAATGTGTGAGATGTTGTATGTGTGTACATGGGTGCATGCTATTTGCTTGTGGAAAATCACACTTAAGATTTGTTGCCAAATTGAGCAGTCGACATCACGCAGAGGTGTGTGTGTGTGTAATAAGCACCAGGCTGATGGAATAAAAGTGTGGTTGGACTTTGCACTAGAGGCGTGCAATCTTGTCTTCTGTGGAGAGGTAGATTTACTCAGAAGCTTACACACACATAGAGAAACACACTCACACACACACACACACACACACACACACAGTGTCAGTCCACAACCTTTGCTCTGTCTCCCCGCTATTGTGACCTGTCACGGAAAGTGAAACTGTGCCTCAGGGAAGGCGAGGTGTTATACTCCTTCATATGATTCATGCTCTGTGTGTGTGTGTGTGTGTGTGTGTATGCTTGCTCCTGTGTGTACGAAACATGGATTGTACACTTCATACACAGTGATTTGGGCTATGATGCAAGCATGCAGGCAAAAATATACAATTGCATAGTGTGTTCATGTCTAATCACATGGACACTTGCATAGATAGCCAACACCACATATCTCATGTAATTACACTTTTTCATTTTTCTTTTAAACTTGCACCATAACCTTGTATGTGTAATACTTCCAAATCATTATATTTATTCAGGAATATTTCTGTGGGTGCATCTCTGTGTTACATCCTTAAACACGCATGTGGATGTATTTTTGTATGTGTACATTATGTGAGTATACATGAAGGGGTGTGGGGGGGTGGGGGGGGGGTGCATTCGTATCTTCTTGATGAGTATAGATTATATAATACATAAGTGATGTTAATGTGCCATTTGGTTTATTAGTCTACATTGACATAGCACTATGCTTCATTATTTTCTTTCCCTGGGTCGATCACACACACAGAACCCCCCCAATAAAGCATGTTTATTTGCCTCCTTTAAACTGGGCAGGGGGCTCGGGTACTGTTCATTTTCTCTCATAATTATTCAGTTAATTAATGTTGGAAGCTCAGTATTGAAACAATACATTCACAAATTGTCTTTCATTTAATTGCACCTGATTCAAAGAACAGGCCACTGGGCTCATGAGGCTGAATACAAATTAGAGAAATAAATAAGGAAGGTGATTTTTGATGTTTCACAGTTTCTTAAAAATAAAGTGGACAAGTCTGTTTGATAACAAAAAGCAATAATGAATACGAAAGAGTTCCCCGTAGGGACAATAAAGTATATCTAATCTCATCCCGAGCTGGGACTTTGAATCAGCCTCGTGGGCTCTGGCTGGAGATCTTGGCTTGTTTAAAAGTGATCAATGATTTAAATGAAAGGGTATGTATACCAGTGGTGGGCCGTCAGGGCCAGCAAAGCCTTCTCTGCTGGCCTAGACAGAATCACAAAGTTATAGCTATTTTATAATTTAATCATTTGTCATGAATACACTACATGTATTCAAATTATTTTTCCCATTAGCTTATTTTCTCATTGCACAGCAACTGTCTTGCTCAGTTGCTCTGCTTCCAGCGCTGCTTGTTTTAAGAGCTTTTATCCAATCAGATTTTGCCCCTATGCTGTCTCTAGGTAAGAAGAGAGGAAACCCTTTGCAGTTTAAGTAAATGGGGACAATATTGTTGATTGTCATAGTCTTCAACCAATCAGATTTTTAGTTTGACATATTGGGCAGATTTTTTGACATGTCAGAACCTTCCAACTGGCCTAGCCATACGTGATTGGTCAGTGGGCTAGCTTGACATGTTGGGCGGTGACAATCCCGATAACTACTGCCTCTGTCGAGCGGACATTTTCAGCCGCCAAACGCATTACAACGTATTCAGGAAATACAACTGGGGAGACTCGACCGTCATCACTGGCGTCCATGAATCGAGAAGGACTTCTTACTGGAACTAAAACGCACGGATGTACTGAACAACCGTGTCATTGAACTCTTTGAAATCAAAGAAAGGAGGATGGACTTAAATAGCGAACAGCAGCTTTGGTAAGTGAACTGCTTTTGTTTTTTTACATCTGCAGTAGCGTTACTATTGTGTTAATTTGTCTATGGTGTCGTTTTTATGATATGGTTAATATTGTTCCCTCAGATGTGAATAATATTTGAATGGCCCGTGCTCTTCAGTGTGTGTTGGAATGCGTGTTTTAGCGCGCAGTTTTGTTGAATTGATTTTGACTATATGCATTGTCCGTTGATGATGTAGCACCCGTCATGCGCGTATTCATGTATCTGCACTCTGCATATACAGTGTATTTGTGGGTGTTAAGCTTCATTTTTACACGAAACAAATAGAGGTGTAACTGTTCACAAAATTCTCGGTTCGGTTCAATACAATACAGTGGACGTCTGTTGTCAGAGCAGCAGTGGGTGCTTCGGACATTTGATTCTCTGTTTGGGCTTTTGTTTTCTTTAACAAAGCAGGAATTATGGTCTGGAATAATGGGACGTGGCGATTGCTTTAGCCCTGTTTGAATCAGTAGGGAACAGCTACCTAAACCTAAACGGGGAGAGTTTGTAGCGTGTGTGCTGCTGTTGGTTTTCCTGTTAAGCTAGTTTAGTTGTTGTTCTTCTTCCGTGGTGGGCGTGTCAGACAGCACGTTGTCTGTTACGTCGGGTGGGTTGCCATGTTGAGCGCAGTGGCTCCACCGAGAGAACATTATATTTCCCACTATTTAAACTTCTGTATTTTCCAAATGCAATGGTATTATTCAAACGTATTATTTGATTCGTAATGCGTACCGAACCGCAAGCCTCGTACCGAACGGTTTAATACAAATACGTGTATTGTTACACCCCTAGAAACAAATAATAACCTGTAGCTGTGGCGTCATAATGAGGTTATTAGGAGGTGGTTCAACTGTAGTAGGACAGCACTGAAGGCCCAGGTATAAAATACACGGCCCGCCACTGATGTATACGTATGTATATGTAGTCTACAAACAGCTCAAACACAGCACACACTTCAGACCTTGGGGATCAGTGTAAATGCAGTTTCACCTGCTGCATTTTCCACCTACTGAACTTGTCAATGAACCCCCAACAACAACATCAATAGAGCGCCTCATCAACAGCTGCAAATTAGTATTTATCATTACCATAATGGCCCCAAATACCAAAACGCTGATTAAACACACAGGCACGCACAAGAGTGAGTAAAGCACACTGCTGATACAATGTAAAATGGAACTGGTGCCAGGCTGCTGAACTCAACTCTATTACTGCTTAGGGCTCTTGAACACAGCTCTGTTGAGACAGCCATCGGGGTTGGTTTAACAGCCGGGGCTGCTGATGAAAGTGTTGCCAAACTCCAGCCTGATCTCAAGGTGAAATGCAGAGATAGATATGAAAGCCATTGCGTCTCAATTATTATTGTCTGACACTAATCCTAAATTAGCATTTCACTTGGCTTCATCATGCAGTCAAACTGCCATCCCTGGAGTAGTTTTTTATTGATATCAAAACAGAGGGCATTGATCCAATTGGATTTAACAGTGATGAAAGTGTTGCCAAACCCTGAACTCAAGGTGAAATGCAAAGATTCATAAAGTCACAGCTCCGGGATGAAATCCTTTATCTTCCAAAAGTCAACTATTCAGGAACTGAGCAAAACTTGATTATTGATGCATGTGCTTCCTATAAGGTATGCGATCATTTGAATTCATCAGCACCTGGGTCATGAAGTCTCTAGAGCTTAGACAGGAACTTGGAAACTTTCAGTTTATTGTGATACCGATACAAAAATGCTCGACTTATTGAAAGCCTCATTGTCCCTCGCTGGAGGGGATTTTAGCTATACCAAACAATGGCAATGAATTTAAAAGTGACTGCAGCTTGATGTTTCAACTAGAGTGTCTCCAAAATACCATGTAATGAGCACAATGTCTTGAAATGCAAATACATGCACCCTAAATTATTATTATTTTTTTATTAGGGGATGAGCATAAGCTTTTGCTCTTTCAACTGTAGTAATCAGGACTCAGCTGCAATGTTCTTTCTGGGTAAAGAGTTTTTAGGCCATTTTCAAACTGGCACTCACTCACCTACAAGCATCACACAGCGGTAGAGCACCGCGGGAGGCTGATGAAACAGACAGACGGTCCACAAACTGAGGTTAGAGTCTGATTACTTTGGGTCATTGAGATATCAACGACCGCTACAAATCAGGAAATGGTTTATACAACTGTCGGTTGTATAGTGTAAATCAGATTGCACTGATCGCTTATACTGTGTCTTTTACTTTTTAAAAGACTCATTGTCGCATATTTCTGTACACAGTGTATGCTGGTTAAGCAATGTCTTTGTCCGATTACTTTTTTGTTTAAAAATTATAGATAATGTTTCGCAACGCAGTATCTGAGTTATCTAAATTGATTTTTGTCAATCTAAGGTTATTATGGAACATGATCGAGAGAGATATTTCCCAGTGCTCCAGTCATTCATACATGTTCACTCCATGCCTGTGAATCTCTGTTCATGGTACAATTGGGGCAGTTACTGGGTTTTAATACTGCCCACAACAATCTCCAGTTAAAGAAGGCTGACTATGTAGGGAAATATGTTACAGGGGGGGGTTGTGCCTTCAGGTGTGTGTACCAGAGACACTAAGTATGCATTCTTGCATACATACTGAAGTTGAATGCCTTCCTACATGACTTGAGGGGAACAGTGTGTGTGCTTCCTTCTGCATCCCCATACCTTTTTGATAGTATCCAGCATGCTCTTGCCTCCCTGCCACGGTTTGGAGCTCTTCTTGATGCAGCTCAGACTGGCCATGCTGTGCCACTTCCTATCCTCCAGCTTTCTGTGGAAGGTGTTGGCCAGCAGCAACACAGAATCATAAATATAGCGGTTGCTGATCTACAGAGGAATAAATGACAGAAGGCACACAAAAAGAAAGAAAGTGAGACAATACGATAAATGCAGACATTTTACTTTTGCTGAAGATGCTTTATGGGGGACTTGCTTACATTGCTGTGCTACAATATGTTACAAGAAACTCTACTATGAGGTCCAAATGACCAATGTCATGCTAGCATGGGCTTCAGTTTAGTTTGTGTTTCTCCTTTGGTTATGCAGCTGGGAAAGTTGGACTTCTGCAGATATTAGTAATTCATCCTAATACTTTCATGCTGAAATACTATGAAAGTTAAATGTTTTACTTGCATTCATATCCTTCATCACTTTGATCAAAAATGTTGCATGTTCTCTATCTGCCTGTCGGTATGTTTCCTGTACCTGTAGTGCATCATTTCACCTAAAAACACTGCTCTCTTTTAGTGCAAATCTGCCCATGTGTGCTCACACCTACAAACACACTCACATAGAAGAAAAGCTTTAAGGACGACATTAATTAAAATGTATTGACAGATTCTTGGCATCACAGAATAAGATGGAGAGGGGTGGGGGAGGATACGGAGTGGAGCTTATTCAGTGTGTGATCTATCGTTATGTGATTTACAGAGCCTCCTGTCTCTGTGTTGATGAGAAAATAACGCATGATTCTATGCACGCACACACACACACCCACACACACACACACAATTAGACATGGAGGTGATGCGCATCCACTCACTAAAGCTAGGGTTAATAATGTTGAGAAACTAGCAAGAGTACGCCAAATTTGAAAAAAATGATCAAACAGAAAAACCCAGCCCAGCGTTGCCAACCCTTTTCCAATGAAAATAGCTAGCAGCACTCGCTCCAAAAGTTGCTAAATCTAGCGAGAAAATCGCAAAGCTGCCAACACTGACAGCCTGTCCCTTCAGGACAAACTCTGTTGAATGTAATATCTCTCAATTGGAGTAAGGTCAAGATCAAAGTATGAAAAACCCTGTTATGAACCCTAAAAGTCACTTTAGCCATTGGTCAGTCAACTTTTTTTTTTCATCTTTATATCTTTTCATCCAGTGCAGGTTACATGAAACAGTAATCTAGCATGCAGATGTGATACAGTGTATGAAAGGCTAAAAACACATTTCAGTGTTGTGTTTACGGTCGCGAGATTAAATCCATGTAAACATAATTCACACCAATTAACCGTTCTAATCAAGACATTGCCTTTTGCAAATAACTCCCAGCAACCATGGAACCAAAATGTCATACATCATAAATCAGAGGAGACGATCAGCTCCCAGGGTTTGAGAATCTCTTTCTCCTTCAGGTTGTGTTGGTGTTCTCTTTGGACAAAAGCGGTAGTGGTTCTGACCCGCTGGCAACAATGACGCGCATTAAGAATACTTACATAGAAATAGCCAGTCATCTTGCTGATGGTCTCGCTGACTTATGTAGGTCATATAGAGGCATCAGTATTAAATACAGACTGTTTCATAACCAGATCAAAGTTTCTTGTAGTAACTTTAAGAATTAAAAATGTTTTGGACATTTTTTAATAGAGGAGAGATGTAGACTCAAATGGTTGCATTAAATTCCAGGCTAAAAGATTAATTCAGTGCACGTACATCACACTCAATTCTGTCTGAGCAGTGTTTTGCTTGTTCAGTCTATCACTCTGCTTCCAGCATGCTATTCTTTAAAAGTGAGGGAACCAAGTGGGAACGTGGTCATGTCAAAGTTTTCCATTGTTTGAAGAATTTATATGAGAAATGACAAAGATGACAAAATATATGCTCCTTGTTACTTGTCGAAGAGTTAACTGACAGACAGACAGAAAGACAGAACAAAAGAAAACCCACATAGTGTCAAGTTGATCTTACATCTAACTTTTCTCTCACTTTTTTATTGAAGTATCTCTGCTCTCACAGTTTTGTCGTAGTCTTTTGCTTACTATCTTTGTCCATCTATCATTCTGTCCCACTCTCTCTGTGCCTATTGCTTTTTCTCTAAAAATGAAAGTGAAAATCTACTGCTCTATGGGGAACTTCAATGATCAGTGGGTTCTGCACTCCAAGTGTGTGTGTGTGTGTGTGTGTGCGTGTGGTCAGCCTGAGTTGATGTGCTTCAGTGCAGTGTGAAATTGGGCTTCTGGGCCACTCTCTGACCGCTGAGCTGATCCGCTTCCTCTGTCTCTCTTTCTCTCCCATCCCTCGTTTCCTCTCCCTCTCAAATTTAAACGCCCACCCACTCACTCGCTCACCCACACACACACACACACACACACACCTACACACACACACACACACCTACACACACACACACACACACACACACACACACACAGGATGTCAAACTGAACATGTGTACAGGGTGTTTTCACTGTGCATGGACACTGTTTTTACTCTCGCTCTCAACAACACATCGTCCTTGACGGAAATGTGTTACACTCACATGCACACACATAGGTGGATGCATGCACACTCTCGGTCCTCCACAGTAGGATGAACAAATACAGGACTCTACCCAAAGCACACTTGAGAAGCACTAGATTTATATTAGGACACAAAAGGCAAGCAATATTTACATACATTATTCAATGCTTCAGGGCCTCCAGGAGTTAACAATGTATGGCGAGCCTCAAACCAAGTCTAGGCTTTAATCAACTTTCAATTTATGTATTTAGCTGGTTTTTCACCTTTCGGGCATTTTCTTTGTTTATTTTATTA
The DNA here is from genome assembly GCA_032191485.1 of Leptoclinus maculatus. NCBI lineage: Eukaryota > Metazoa > Chordata > Actinopteri > Perciformes > Stichaeidae > Leptoclinus > Leptoclinus maculatus. Next base: position 15,743,488 of record JAVDOI010000005.1, read on the forward strand.
CTTAACTGTATTTTATTTGATTAAAAAAAACATATCAATTCATTGACAGTGGGAGAAAGCCTAGAACGGCGCTGTCTTTGGTTTGAAAGGGAGATATCCACAAACACATTAAGGTTACGTTTCTGTTTTCAATGTATTTCCAACTTTCATCAAATGCTTCCCCCAGGGCCGTATGCATCCACATAAATCAACAGCACATTAATTCAATTTCATTTTTTTTTTTTTTTTGTCTTGACACATAAATAAGATTGTGTTCCCTTTTCTCCGCTCTCTTTGATGGCAGCTTGATGACTCACATGCACACAAAAAAAGGGGTAATAATTGCATACATATTGCCACCCTGGGGGACATATTAGTGAAGTAAAGAAAATGTGAAACCGGAGGGGGGGGGGGAAAACAACCTGTCATCGTGTTTGTCAGATAGTGTGGTCTGAGTAAAACACATATACGGGTGTGAGCCAGATTTTTCAAAAATTATTATTGTTCCAGGTAAATCAGCTCGGGCTCATATAAAGAGTGTTTAGAGTCACTGCATCCAAATGAGCCTCCAAAATGGCTGACAGTCAGTTCTGAAGCCAGGAAAATGAAAATAAATTGTTTGGATATTTTCCTAACTATATGATGGATTTGTACTTGTTTGTGTAAGTGATACCACCAAAAAACCAAAGCTCTATTTTTCTCTCCTTAAGTCTATTACACTGTGCTATGCTGACTATAGCTTTTTATTGGGGGCAAAGTTGCCCAATAATGCAGTTGGCGATCAATTGACTCTATCCCCACTGGACAGCACTCTCCGGTTCAAGGAAAAGAAAAGACTGAACACAATTTGATGATGTCTTGCTCTTTGGTAGTTTTGATCCAGTTAATTAAATTGCAAAGGAACAGAATGCTAAAGACCAGGACAACAACAACTCCCTACTGCAGCTGTGGCTATTTGGCGATCATTGATTTTATTGACTGAAGCTTTTATTGTAACATGTGAGCAGCTTTCCAGCTCACTGTATAAACATTCACAGCCAACCTTTGAGTGAAATATTTAAGGTGAATTAGAATGTTTGGAGCAAGATCATCTGCAGAGACATATGTGGATCTGAGATACAGAGAGTGAAAGACTTTTTTTTTCATGCAAATATTTCAACTCAGCTTTCTTCAACCATACTTCTAGCATAGCCTACTTTTAATTTCAAAAATAACATCTTACTAGCTGCTAAATACACACATAATAGACACAAAGCGTGAAACCAGTATGCTTATTTGATTTGTTGAAAATCACTGACCTGCCTTACAGACAAAGCAACAAACCAAACCAACTCACCTCCAACTGCTGAGACTTGGGGTTTTTAGGGTCACACAGGGAAGTGTTAATCCTGTGGTTGTGTTTGACACAGCGCTGAGTTGTGTTCTGGGGCATGGGGAACGTCTGGCGCACCACCGTCAACCGACCGATCGACTTCATGACTAACTCCTGCAAGTCGTAGTCTGAGATCTCCTGAGAGGGGGGAAAGAGGAGGAGGAGGAGGGTGGAGGTGGGGATCGGAGGGGGAATGATTAGGGTTCAGAAAAGGAGCGAGAGGGGGAAGAGAAAAATCAATATCAACAACTCCATCACGTCACTAGTTGTTGCAGGAGACCTACAGCCAACATTTTTCACAAGAAATATACAAAAAACAGTAACAACAAAAAGCAAACTTGCTCAGACACCACTCCATAAAAGTCCCTGTAAAATGAGATGCTTCTAACTCGTCCTCATAAGACATATTTCAAGTGGTTTAGGTGTTGTTTTATATGCTCTACTTTTCCCATTATCACCACACCGAGCCGAGAAAAAACATCGTCAACGTCATCTGCAAAAAAAAGACGGGAAAGAGGGGAGTAAAAGCATGTGTTTGTGTGTGCGTGTTGTGTGCATGCATGTGCGTTTGCACGTTCTCTGCATGTCCTTGCGAAACCTTGGGGGAGGAATCATTGCTAATTTTAGCCCTAGGACACAATCTCTCTCCCTCCCTCCATCCACGGATCTCCATTCATCCTCAGCGAGTGGACGGGGTCATGTGGTGACGCGATGAGAGCTGACGTTTATCGTCCCTGGTGGAGGTAACGCTGCCACCAACCGAGACAGCCTGTGCTGTCTTTGTGTATGTGTGCAGTGGGTATCTGCGTTTGTGTGTGCTGGAGCGCGTCTTGCGTGCACAAGCCAGTTTATGTGTAAAATCGGTGTGTGTGTGTGTGTGCATATGTCTTCAGGGGATCCCTCTGATTACGCCGAACCCTTTTGATTCCGTTTCATTTGCGCATGGCAGCCTACTTGACAGGATGGATGCGACATACATAAATAAGCCATCACACACACACACTTTATAGTAGTGAGAGGTAATGTTATAGGTACCACCGGTTCATTGACTAATCTCAATGGATTTCATTAGAATGTAATTAACGTTCATTAAGGCTAGTGAGTCCTCATGGGATGTGATCAATGGTGATTAGAGGTGGTATTATACAGGCTTCATTGGTATAGCTGCACTCATTTGCATTAATTATGTTGAAATATGGCTCTCGCTCATAGGCAAACATATGCATTTATTACTGAAATCATATTGATGCCGTTTCAAATATTTCGAATTAGGTGAGATTTGAGACTCAAAGGAGCCCGCTGACACTTTTTTCCCCCCCTGCTGTCAAATTGAATGACATTTTGTTTAAATACAGTGAGTAAACCGAAAGGTTCTGAATCTACAATGGATTTTAATTATTAAAAAAAAGATAAAAGCAGAAGAAAGGGGTATTTATGCCTTGAAGAAGAACAGAAATAATGTAACAGGTTTAACCTTGTATGAATGCCTTGAGCTCTGAAGTATGTACTTTCTCAACAGTTCAAGTAAGGGGTGTCTTTGCTGTCTTTTGGGGGTAAGACGTGGCACAAATCCCAAACAGTTGCTGACATAAAACCCTGAAGGGAACTGAATTACAAAGCCAACAAAAAAAAGATGCAGGACAGAGAGAAAATGCTGAAAATTGCTAAAAAGGCAGATCTGTGGGCCAAAAGAGAATTAAGATTCATAGCGGGCAGTCAAGGGCATGCAAAGAAACATCAGCGGGAAAGAATTATCCAGAGTGCCCCATTCAAAGGATCAAACTTAAACAAACATAGATGCACAGGAAAATACACACACACACACACACACACACTGAAACTTTAAAGGAAAAGATCATTATGAGATTTGTCCTCTCAACGGGCGTTTGTGCATCTTTCTTCCTTTTTCACGTTCTATTTGCCTCTTCGTCTCCGTCTGTCTCTCTGGGGACGAACTTAACAGACGTCACCCAGTGTGACTTTCAGTGGTGGCGTGCTCTCAAAGCTGTTAGCCTTTTAACAGCTGAGCGTATATAAATGTGACATACATAACGTACACACGCGTACTGATATGACCACACATATCGAATCACATGTGCAGCTACATCAACGCACACAGATTTACTGACGCAGAGCTATCACTATTATAAGACTGCTCGATTTTCATGTTTTATTTCTCCCATAACTCTCTTTAGGCCACTTACTGTCAACCGTTCATGGGCTTCCTCAATCACAATATTAAAATAAGATCACAAATATGTAACATCTGATCTTTGACACCTGATCTTTTTGGTGTGGTACAAGTAAACTTAAACCAAACCAAATCATTTTACTGTTTAACCAAGCATGGAATAAGTACGGCTGATTGACTTATTAACAGGTTGAGAAAATCCATCACGAACACAAATCATCATATCTGCCTAGTTTTCATATTCAGTCATTCAGTCCTAATAAGCATTTGAGCAAAGGTAGTATTCATATTATTATCCACTCTCATCAATCAAAACCCCCTTCCAGCTGAACAATCGGTTACAGTCCTGAGGATGCTTTAGTGGCCCCTGATCTGTGCACCAAGTCAAACTACATGTAACCAGACACTGTGGGTAAGTTGTAACCCCCAAAACGCCCCGCGGCTATAGAGTGACTCATGAGTTGTTTACTCCATAAACTTGAAGTTTTGGTCTGCAGGCACCCCCATCAACCTCAACCCATCACCTCTCTTCTCTCCTTCTCTAGTCCCCTGAGGGCACCAAATCCTCGTCTTTAGTGTTTTACTTGAAGATGAGAGTCCAAAGCAAAAACACATCCCTCATCCTCAATTGTTCTCGGCACTTCTTCTCTGACCCCTGTACTTTGTTCTCTGCTCTTTCTCCCCTCAACCCCTCCCTCTCTCTACGTCTCCCCCGGAGACACCATATCCTTCCCTATCTCCTCTTTTTACTTGTGTCTGCAGATGTGGTGATTCTTCAACCCTTTCTGCTCCTCCTACTCCTCATTTCACCCTTGCAGCTCCTACCTGTTCTCCCCTTTGCTCTGAGAACACCAAATCCCTTAGTTTTGCTCGTATCAAAAGGTTCAAAGTTGTGAAAAACAAACAAATCTTGAAAAATAATTTTGTTTCATTTGGCCTCTTCTCTCTCCTCAACTTCTGGCAATTTTCCACAACAGCCCCTAAATGTCTTCTTTGTCACCATTTCTTCCCCACATTCAGCCAATAGACGTGGCACTCTCTCTCCCCCGTTGTGTTGCATTCACTTCACAACGAATGGTTGACAGTTCAACAGTTATGGTGGAGGGAGACTCAGACAGACTATAAACTAGCTTTAGATATAGGTTACTTTGTGCGATGGTGTTTCTAGATTAATATAACATAAACTATGGTAATCTTAGGATATGGTAGCTAGCTTTAAGTTACGCTTAGCTTAGCACCTAAGCAGTGATTCAGTGCAGAGTATATGCAGGTATACACCGACTTATTTTGCAGTCGGCCACCCACTTCTTAATCCCCTCTGATGCGCATCTTCGTTATACATTGTTTGAGGGAACTATAATGTCACGAACGCTGATGTATCGAAGCAATTTTGGTTTTAATTAAAATGGCGATTTGTAATTGCATGGGTTATTGTTGTTCGGACGATTATGTGCTAATGTCAGCTTTCACTTGTTGCCAAGGTAAATATTCACGTATTCTGCAGCCTGTTGGAGACACCAAGTGCCAGTGAGACGAGGCAGAGGAAGCCTCCTTTTTGTCACTGAGCACTTGGGGTTGGTACCGGACTGAAGCTGGCTGCTTACCATTATCTGTTTTCTCAACTGCTAAGACTCTTGATCCCTGACGACACAGAGATACCACGTGATCCCAACACCGTTATACCATTGGCTCAAACAGCCATCTTCGGAGCGGCAACCAAATGTCAGATATCTTCCACAGAGATAAACAAAACGTCAAATTTGATACTTTTATTCGGCATCTTTGACAAAGCTTTTTTAAGTATTCCATAAGACCTTTAATGAGGGGCGATCCTTAACACGACTGCATGCAGTGAGACAGTACATTATAGTGGAGATGGATGACTATGTAGAAAACACTAAATAAATCTTCAGCATGTCAAATCTCTGACAAAGCTGTGATCAAAAAAGTTTTTGATTCAGATCCCTAGACCATGCAGGGACATCTGGATAGGAGTAGTGTCACACTTGCCTTTAACAAGACACACAAAATATCCAACAGCTGCTGGAGAGCCGCTTAGCAACGACAGTCTTAGATGGCTGCAGTCATACTGGGCAACTTCCAGCTGTGCACAGAGTGTGCACGACTGTTAACTCGTTCTCCCCCTGCAAGCATTGTAGCTGTAAATAAGAATGTTCTTTAACTTAGCCTATAACTACATTTATTTTGTATCTTCAGCATGTTTCCAAGCGCAATGAATGACCAGCGTACATTTGTGGAGTTGGTACAATGGGTTTTGGTAGGGTTTCATTAACCAAAGGTTTGAAGATTGTTCTAAAACCATATAATCCCACAATCATATTCAAGGCATGAAAATCCCCGAAACTTCAGCTACATGGCTTTGCATATCATGCACTGATATGTTAAGAACCAAAATGACAGAAAAGCCTAATCTTGTCTCATCTCATTACCATGCACTTGGTCCTTTGAGAGACAAAAAAAAAGTCAGAAATGACTGTAGAGAATGAGAATAATGAAGAAAATAAAGAGTGTGAACGGCAATAGAAATGATCAAGAATTATATTATGAGAGAAAAATGGCAAAGACCATGAAGAGATTCAGAACGGGTGAGGTCAATAGCGGAGGTATCCGCCAAACTTAAGAGAAAGACAGAGAAAAGAGAAGCCATGAGCGTCCCTTATTATTTCTGCTCCTCCTCATCCTCACCCCCTCAGCCTCAGCAGAACGGAGGAGATAGGGGGAGGAAGGATGATCAATTATGAACTGTGAACTCCCCCTCAGTGGGGCTGTCTGACTGCTGGCTGTAGATAAAGCAGAATTATGACAACCATACAGTACCCCCTCATCCATAATAAACCACAGGGAGGGAGAGCACTTTTACACATAAGCATATTCATTCTCCAAAGGACCAGTACTAGAGGACTTTACGTAAAGCAACATATTGTAGCCGCTCATCCATTTTAAACCCTCTACTGCGAGACTTCACATAGCCCATGGTGGGAATATTGTGTCTACATCAGAACAGTCTGTGACTACATTTAAATCTTGATTAGCAGAATTACGACATAGGGGAATAAAGCTTTTCTTTAAATTATTTGAGGGTGATTTTTGATTTTAGATGGAAAGATGCAAATGGAAGAGATACAGGTAAAGGATAAGACGGAGCCCCATTGAAAGTGGGATGTTTTTGGTATATAGTGAAAGGAAGCTTCACGGTCTGGTTTACATGCTAAAGCTGCACACTCAACTGTGTTTTCTGTCAACACTTTCACTATGCTAATGCAACTCTCACTCTCTGTACTGACAATCCGTTCTACCCTGGAGGGATTCAGGTTTCTTTGCCGGTGTTGTGTCGAAGACTGTTTCTCTGTCAGTATGTGTCTGATTGTGCGTATTAGGCAGCGATTTGGCTTCCGAATTTGTGACGTACCAAATCAAGCTTGCCCGACACTTTTGAATAAGATTAAGATAAGTGCACAGACATCTCACCCTTCAGTAGAGGAATATGAAAACACTTCTTCAGTGAGAAACTTTGCATGGATACAAGTCAGTATATTCAAGGTCAGACATTTTAAGGAAAGCACATTTTTGAGTGAAGGGGATCTTTAAGCTCTCTCTGTTCCACCATCTCTCTCTTCTCCGTCCTTCACATTTGCACATCTGTTGTTTCTTCCGCCTCCATCTCCCTTTTCCTATTTTGGCAAAATACTGTTCAAAAATATTATGGTAAAAGCAGTTGGGCTGAATATCAGTGACTAGCTATCTCATTTTGGCTGGCTAAATTGGTATTGTTGTTTCTTTTGCATGTTTGCATGAACAGCTCAACCAGCTATCACAAATATCCTATAGCTCTACTTAGCAACTTAGACAGCATTTGATGCATATATATATATATATATATATATATATATATATATATATATATATATATATATATGTTGGGTAATGAAATGTGGGTGGAGGTATCTGAACACCAACTGCAATGTCCACATTTTCAGAAAGTGCCATAGCATGTATGCAGACAGCATGAGCGGAGAGATGTAAGAGAAATTAGCCTTCTGTCTTCCATGACCCAATCTGGTCTCCTCTCATCGTACTCACTTTACTGACTGCTTCTCGCTGTATTTGAAATTACATCTTAAACTGTGGCGTGACATTTGGTTGAGAAGCAGGAGAGCATGAGACAGAGTCTGACAGCATCATGCCAAAAGCATGAGAGATGTCAACACTTTGATGTAAAGGGACTGAAAAGTACTGTATGTGTCAGAATGGTGGGACATTTTTGACTGTAAGTAACATTAACACTACCAGCTTCTACTGTTCCCACAGATATTTTTGTTCCCTAATTAGAAGTGGTGAGTTGCGAACAACTCTCTTTTTGCAATGAGACGACTACAAGTGATAACCAGACTGTGTCACATGGTAGCCACAAGCCAATCTACATACTGTTTTAAAGGAGTTAGGGGTACTAAGAGGTGTTGTGTTTTTGTCAGCTTATATCTTTACAGGGAGATTTTGAGAGTCCTCTTCCTCGGAGTCTGCAATGTTGGACAGCTATATTTCTACAGTAGCCCACAGCGGACAAACCAAACACTGGCTCTAATGAGGGCCCTTCACATTTTTACCTGAAGATCATCTTAGTTCTCCAACAGACTTGGAAAGGGTCTCATTTGACTTATTAAAGAAAGAAGCAGACTTGGTGCTAATCACAACTGCTGGCATTTTATACTTATATATACTGTATATATATTATTTTTTTGTATTATCTATAACTGTAATAACAGTAAGGGAACATATTTCAGTGATATTCTGCCATTGCTTAAACATACAAACTGATGGAGCATCGGCCTGCCAGACTGCATTTCACCGTTGACTTCTCAAAGGCAGCAGGTACAAAGTGTTACAGGCGGCCTGCTACTAGACATACACTCAGGCTGCAGAATGACATGTTAGGCCTCCCAGAAAGCCAAGCAAAGAGCTGGTTGCTGCCAGGAGGCCTGAAGAGTGTTAGACAATACCAGATGCTTGACAGGATGCGAAGCAGTCTATTAGGCAGCTAAATGTGAATTCATCCTACCAGGCAGTCGAGTAATGATAGACAACTCTGCCAGGAAAGTGTAAGACCACAATAGTTTTTCTTTTTTTCTTTTAAGTGAGTGGAAAATCTCTGCATATTACAGTGTGCCATTTATTTAAATTAGCGGAGGAGACACATTTAAATGGCATAATAGTCCTTGTATGAAGCCAGTAAGTAATACAGAGTGGTTGTTTTGAACAGATTTATACACATTTTTACCTCTGAGGAGCCTGCCATCTACATTAAAGTGCAGATGCGGGTCTCATTCTTTCCCCTCACTCTCTGGATGCATTAGCATTTAACGAAATGCAAAAAAAACACAATACTGGGAGGTTGTCTGAGTTACTTGCGGGGATTGTGACAATGTTGCTGCAGCCTCTCATCCATATCAAATAGCAAAAAAATAAAAACCTTCATGTCACAAGACATTCTAAAAGTGAACATCAGAAAATAATGATTGGCTCTCCCTGCAGCTTTAATGGATGTCATGCATACTAACATTGGTTTCAAACAGAAATACTTTCTTTGCATAACTGAGCAAGTAGTAGGACTGCTGAGCCTTGCAGCACGTGGCAGCATCACAGGCTACTTGAAAATGGAACAGGGAGCGAGAGAAACTACAGTACACTAGGATCTGAGTATCTTTTCTTGTTTTGTACCAAGTAAGGTTTGCCATTGCCCCTCCAGTAAATGTTTTCTTTTGCATGTGTACATGTTTGTGTTTGCACACTTGCTCTTGTGTGTGTATGAATGTGAGGCAGCATGGAGCCCCTGCTGTGTCCTGCCAGTTCACTGTAATGCCCAAGGCTACCAAGACACAGTGCATTAGCTACTGTAACAGTGTGTGCGCACACACACACACACACACACACACACACAAATATAGCTGATCCTGCTGGTTTTGTAAAAGTCACTTCACATAACACAAGATCAAAGATGAGTTCCTATTCAAAACGAATATGAAAGTGGAGCCAATATAAAAGTTTAATTATTTTTTCTCTTATGACCAATAGTCACTGTGATCGGTGATTGACAACATGGGCAAAAGAAAAGTCTTAGAGGCACTTTGTGGACTGTCAGATCTTGTCTGCTCTCGTTAATCCAGAAAGGCCTTAATATTTAAGTAGCAATACTGATTTTGAACCGGAATATATGCTCATCCAAAGGAGTTCTTCCAAGGTCACTTTTGTCATCTCTGACAATGTAGTGCTTGTATACAGTGGCTCTATCTGGTAAGCATTACAACAAAGTATAAAATTGTTGGGGTCAAAATCTAAATGACTAATGATAATGTGTGTTTACAAAGTTTGGTGTCCTTACGTGAACGTTTATGGCCTGCGTCCTCTGCTGAATGTGTGTGTGTGAACAGTCTGACACTAAGCACCACACTTCTTTAGTCTATTTAGGTGTCAATGGCCTGCTGAGAGAGAGAGCTTTCAGCAGCATGTCCTGGATTGGAATGATAATAAGGACTGTAGAGGCGTTAAGATAGACGAAGAGCTATGTTATGACCCTAACTTCCTGATTACGAGAAAGTGACCTTTGTACTAGAAGGAATTGTTAAAGTGATGTTCCAGATACTCTACGTAGACGCCTGTGTGAAACGCAATTCATGTGTGATCCTGTGTGACGTAAATGCCCACTGCATGTTGTTTACTCAGTATAAATATCAGAGACTCGGAGACAGATCTCCGAGCGGCCTTGATGCATATCCTGTATGTGAATCAACTCTGTCTCCTTCTTTGCAAAGAATAAATGTCCTGTGATTAATGATTTTTACATCAGCATCGAGTGAATCTTTCCAACATAAATCTTTACTGTATTGTTTTTGCCAGGGGACACAGCAGCTGAAGCTCACTATAATAAACTAAACTGTCCTCGGTCATCAAGTTTTGGGTGTTTTGGGTGTTACTGAACCAAAGAAGTCAACAACTTTATAAACTCTACTCTCTCCTTTAAACACCTAAGACAGTGAAGAGATTAGAGTGGCTCTGGATCTAAAACCATAAATATTCCTGGGATAATTGAAACAATAAGGTGAACTGAAGGCACACCAGGTACAGGATCCATAAATCATTGCCTCGACACTCACCTCATTAATCAGGATCCAGTGACAATCGAAGGCCACCAGGTTGGTCTCCACCACCTGCAACACAACAAAACACACAATCACATTTAGAATTCAGGAAAAAAAGAGATGTCATTGATTTGATAGAAATAAGGGAAATGAGTTAGGAGACAACAGTCTGTTTTTTATGTTTTAAAAGAAACTCCTTAGTGTTGCCTTTAAAGATATTTTCTTGCTCGGATAATGTAATTCATGGAAACTGAAGTGTGAATATTATGGAAAAGAACATTATGGAAATGTGCAAGGCTGAAACCCAGTGTGAAGCTTGGCATAAGTGATTTGAGAAAACTTGTATCAAAAGGTGCTCAAGGTATCAGTCAAAAATCTTTTCAAACACATGCAAATATGGTGACCCTTGATCGTGTGTCTCTGTCCTCACCCCTGTCTCTGTTATTTATACACACACACACCTACACACACACACACACACACACACACACACACACACACACACACACACACACACACACACACACACACACACACACACACACACACACACACACACACGCATAGCCACAAATAGTATGTTTCTGCACTGGGAAAAAGAGAAGCTTTTCCATTAATTGTTAATAACAGAACTGAAATTATTTATATGTGTCAACTCTTAACCAGTAACTACACAATTGTTAAACACTGCAGCAAGGACACTTTGAAATGGTGCTGCCGAGACGACAGAGAGAGCAACTGCACACACAAGGCCACAACATTTGGAGCCCCAGATACACCTACAGTACATTTACGCATACATTTCTGGTATAGTATCATCACTTTCCCTTTAGCTACTTTCCCCTCCAGTGTCAGTAGCTGCTGAGCTCCAATCCACCTGGGCATGCAATCAATTTGCCTCCTTTTTTACTGACAAAATTCATAAAATTAGACAAGCAGTCAGTGCCTCCACACCAACCACAGGATATGTGTTGTCCCCATCTCTGAATAACATCCATTCAAATATCATGACACACAAGCCCTAAAAACTGCAGTTATTAAACCACTCTTAAAGAAGACTAATTTAGACTCCGCAACAATGACAAATTATAGGCCAATATCAAACCTCCCATTTTTAAGTAAAATAATTGAAAAAGCATTTTTTCAACAGCTGAACAACTTATTGGCCGTAAATAACTGTTTTGATGTCTTCCAGTCAGGCTTTCGACAGCACCACAGTACTGAAACTGCTCATGTTAAGGTTTTCAACGACATCCACTTAAACACAGACAATGGCAGAATTTCAGTCTTAGTATTCCTAGATCTCAGTGCTGCATTCGACACGGTCGACCATGACATACTACTAGAAAGACTAAAACTCTGGGTGGGACTCTCTGGCACAGCACTCAACTGGTTTGAATCCTACTTGAAGGACCGAGAATACTTTGTCTCTGTAGCACATCAGAGCTGACTAAAATGACATGTGGTGTTCCCCAAGGTTCAATACTGGGGCCTCTTCTGTTCAACATCTACATGCTTCCACTAGCACAGATTATGGAAAACAACAAAGTGTGTTATCATAATTATGCAGACGACACACAAATCTACATAACTATATCACCAGGGGACTATAATCCCATACAAGTCCTGGGTAAATGCATTGAACAAATCAACAACTGGATGTGCCAGAATTTTCTTCAATTAAACAAAGATAAAACAGAAGTAAATGTTTTTGGTACCAAGGACGAACGATTGAAAGTCAGCGCTCAGCTTCAATCACTGATGTTAAAAACCTCAAACCAAGCAAGAAATGTAGGTGTAGTTATGGATTCAGACCTCAACCTGAACAGCCATATCAAGACAATTACAAAATCAGCCTACTATCACCTGAAGAATATATCAAGGGTTAGAGGACTTATGTCTCAACAGGATTTGGAAAAACTTGTCCATGCATTTATCTTCAGTAGACTGGACTACTGTAGCGGTGTGTTTACAGGTCTCTGTAAAAAGTCAATCAGAAAGCTGATTCAGAACGCTGCAGCTCGAGTCCTCACTAAGACCAAGAAAGTGGATCACATCACTCCAGTTCTGAGGTCTTTGCACTGGCTTCCTGTCCAACAAAGAATTGACTTTAAAATCCTGCTGTTGGTTTATAAAGCACTGAATGGTTTAGGGCCAAAATACATCTCTGATCTGCTGCTACCTTATGAACCATCCCAACCCCTTAGGTCGTCTGGGACCGGTCTACTTTCTGTTCCCAGAGTCAGAACTAATCATGAAGAAGCAGCGTTCAGCTTTTCTGCTCCAAATATCTGGAACAAAGTCCCAGAAAGCTGCAGGTCTGCTGAGACCCTCAGCTCCTTTAAATCAAGATTGAAGACTTTTCTGTTTGCTGCTGCCTTTAATTGAACCATTTTCAAGGATATTAATCAATCTCCTCCATTTCTGCATTTTACTACTGTATTTTATTTCTTACACTGCTTTTTAATGTTTTAATGACTGTTTTTAATGTTTCAATGAATGTTCTTAATTGTTTTGAAATCTCCTTTTCTTTTGCCTTATGTTTCGATGCTTTTAATGGTTTTATGTGAAGCACTTTGAATTACCTTGTTGTTGAAATGTGCTATACAAATAAACTTGCCTTGCCTTGCCTTTAGTAGTAGCAGTAGACCTCTACTCAATCATTCTCTCTGACAAGCAAGAGGGCGAGGCCTTTCCTTATAACCAACAAATATACACATCATGAGAACAGCTGCTTCTTGAACTACTACAACGGTAAGGTCCCTCTCTAGCACAGCCCGGAGCTGATTAAGTTATCTTAATCAGTGCTTTTGCATTTAGTTTGGCTCTTTCTGCCCAAATGGGCGGGAGCATGAAAACTGGACACAAGCTACACAACATTTAAAAAGTAGAACATCGCTGATGGATAGCTAAAGGTAACATTTGTAAAAAACATAAATGGCAGAACCTAAAAAAGTAGGGAAGCAGAAAATAGATTCGAGTTTTAGTGGAGCTCACCGGTTCTCTTTCTCGGCTAACTCAAACCAAATAGTACATTTATTTATTAGTCATTTATTATCCACTCTTTCTGTTCTCGTCTATCGTCTCTATCTTGCCGCTCATCTTTTACCCACCTATCTCTTTACAAGTGTATTTCAAGGCGTATCACTCCATCTGTATCATTTACTTTTGAACATGAGGGTTCAACCTTGCTTTCCACTTTCTCCCGTCAGAAACACTCATTTTTGCTCGCTGGCAATCCCACTCAACCCTTCATCTGTGCTCTCCCCCTTTATTTGCTCACTTCTCTCTCTGACTGCCACCGCTCCTTTCCTCCACCCCCCTCCCTTTCCTCTTGGTGTAAAAAATACAGTGCCACTCGTAGATCATTTGCTGTAATTGTTTAGGTGACTATAGCACCGTGTGTCATAAAACACTTTTTAGCCGTAAACAAACGGCAACAGCTGGAGAGAGCTGACGGAGCGTGGCTAATAGTGGTTTAATCTCCCACAGAGTCTTCATAAAGCTTCATCATTGTATCCTCAGCGGCTGCCGTGAAACACTTTGTCTACAGGAAACATGGCTGCGACACACAGACAAGGAGTAAGGCAGGGAGGGGAATGATGGAGAGGGATAAAAAACTAGATTTTGGACCTAATTCTTCTTTTCTGACAGCATCTTTGTTCGTCTCTACTCTTACCTACTCCCTAAGACTTTACTGTGGAACATAGCTGAAAACAAAACAACGAGAAGCACTAGAATACTGGCACTTATTAATCTTTTTTTGTCCTCTCATGTTGTTTCTGTCTCTATCTACTGGAGCATTGCACAAACACAAACAACAAGCAGTGAAGGAGGGAGATGGGAAATAGAGAGAAGAAGGGACAGAGGTTTGGCAAGCTGTTTTTTCTGTTCTCCATTTCTCTGCCTGTTTGCCCTGTTCCCTTCCCTTGGTGCTCATTAAGTTCTAGATGATATTTACACAAGATTATGTAGAAAACTAACTTCCTAAACATGGAAAATGCACAAAATGTCTGCATGCGCCTTAATTTGTGACAGCGATTGTCTATGTAAAGCAATGTAAATATGTGTATTGTGAGGCTTTTCTCATGCATGCAACTGTCGGTGAGTGTTTCCACTTCTCCCGTTATAACCTCCCTCTGGCAGACGTCTGGGCAGATGTTTCAAGCTAATTAGCGAAAGGGCAGACTCCTAACACTAGACGTGACTCCTCAGGGGTTGGAACCGTTCAATACACTCACTCACTCTCTCTCTCTATCTCCCTCTCAGGCACACAAGCACAAATCTAACATCTTAAACTGCCTTGTTTGTGTGCATGCGTATTTGTCCACACAAGCTAACAAACTGCCACAGCCTTTTTAACAACTCAATGCCAACATGGAAGGTAGCAGTCACTCACTTGGGTGTCGTTCCCTTAATGCTGCCACAGAGATCCTTTCTGACCTCCATGACCAGCTCGACAAAAGCTTCGTTTCTGCTCAGTTCTCACTTTTTGAAGTCAGAAGATCAAACAAACACCAGCTCTGCGGTCTGCGACGAATCAAATCACTCAGTGTCAATATAATGAAGCCTTTTCTCAAAGTCTGAAAGCAGATAGAGAGGAATAAGACTTTTCTGCCACATTGTACCATCTCGTATGGGTTTTATGGAGTAGCAGCGGTACCGCCAAACACCATTTTGATCTTGTAATGACCTCCGTCCACATGTCACTCCTGAAGGAGTCCAACAAAGAGAAAATCATTGATTCTGGCAAACGGCTGCTGTTGGCTGACATTCAGAGTCAAGGTTTGCTGCTCATACCGAGGCCTGACTTGACAGGAGCAGGGTCGATTCAACAATATTGTGCACACACATTGCATTCTCACACACACACATAAGTATACAAACCACAACACTCTTTAGACAATCAAATGCATAATGACATACAGGTATATACACTGGGTAGTATACAGTGTATCCATGTGTATGTATGGCTGCTTGTGTTTCTGTGTGTGAGAGGGTAAGAAATATTAATTATTATTATAAAAAAGATTATTGCGTAAGTACATTGTGGGGGAAGCTTGAAGAGGGAGAGTGGGCGTTGCTATTGAATAAAGTGCTTTAAATTGAAAATTAGTTGTGTAATTTAATTTCATGCACTATTTGTGATCAAATCAAGCAAACAGCCTACAGCCCAGCCTCTGAACTAGGAATATCCAAGCTTCACACTTAAACATGCGAGGCCAAGTTAAGAAAGCACAGACACGCACACACAAAAGGTACACGAAGACAAACATCTAAAAGCACAGGCACGCGCACTTGCACACATCCATTTCTACCACTCCATTCCCTCACAGTCCAGCCACTAATGCAGTATTCGCCCACAGAAAAGTCATTTTATTTTCTGTGCTATATGGTTATGCATCCATTTACGCAGTGGATTTTGGATTACTATAGTTAAATAGTGTTTCTCTGTCTACATATGTGCGTGGG
Organism: Leptoclinus maculatus; assembly: GCA_032191485.1. NCBI lineage: Eukaryota > Metazoa > Chordata > Actinopteri > Perciformes > Stichaeidae > Leptoclinus > Leptoclinus maculatus. Next base: position 15,759,656 of record JAVDOI010000005.1, read on the forward strand.
GGGATAAGGTGTCTGAGTCTGGGTCCATGGGTTCGGGAGTATGATTACTGTAATCATCTCAAACCTTCCATTCCACCGAAATGCTGTAAGATGGAAGAGAAATATACAGAGAACCTAAAACATCAGAAAAAAGGGAAATAAAGCAGGAATAGATGAGAGACCAATGGAGAGACAGAGAGAGAGGAGATGCTGAAAAAAAAAAAGAAGAGAGACTAGAAGTTTGTTGTGATTAATATAATTCCCAGAAAAGTAACCCATGTTCTGATGTCTTTCTTTATTAGGTTTCCTATTGCTGCAACACTTTAAAATAAGGTACATGAACTGTCGGGCTACTAAGCAACGAAGAACCACTTCTTTGCCTATTTAAAGGCTGTAGGCAACTTCATACAATTCAGTTTTCTATGTGTCTAACTTGCATGTCTCAGATTAAATTAAAACATTACCACTAACTACTATTCAAAATAAGGAGAGGAGTTTTTCGAAAATGGAATTGAGCTGTAAGTGCATGCTACCTGATGCATCTTCTCCCCCATACATCAAAACAGCTGCTACTCCCACAGCGTGCGTTATGCATGTTTGAATGGGTGACTTCATGTCAAGTGTCTGTGTGTATAGAGACGTGATGTCAAGCAGAGGGCGGCGCATTATGACACTGTTTTGCTCTTTTGATTTCCATACTTGGCAGAGGAGCACTGAGCGTTGATTGATGGCCTGCAAACAGGCAAATACAAATACACGCACAAGCAAGCACTCCACTGGCATGCATTCTGTTAGCACATTAGCTGCTAAACTCAAGCCTTGTGTTTGTTCTTCTGCTGCCATGCTGTAAGAATAATCAAATACACCCTGCACTCTACACACATCCCCATAAATCATGGAAATAGATGAGATGATACCTGCATGTCATGTAGAGACATTAACTCACCCCAACACGCATGTACGTACACGTCTGGGATGTGACAGCTGTGTCTGAGGCTGGGACCTGTCATGTCAGACACTGTCTTTGGACAATAACATTGTGTAGTATGACTTGTTACTGCAGGACATGGCTTGAGTGCATAAAGTGCAGACACTGAAAGCCAAGTGGAGCGACAAGCCCAAAACATTTTCCCCGCCGGCGGACACAGAGCAAATACACACAGCCAACAACAAACGGTAAATATTGTGTTTCATTTTCAAGACATCTGTGTCTCGTCTATGGTTTCATGTTCACAATGATTCAGAATACTTTTGGTTGTAAAAGTGGAACTAAACCTCTTGTCTTCAAAAACACTAAAAATCTAAATCTTTAAGTAAGTGATTAACGTAATATAATACAGTTGGGCCACTGAGACATAAAAGTTAAGCAGTCATGGTAGTTTAGAGTAATGGCATAAAATTAAATGAAAAGTGTTCAGCAACTGAGTCGGACAAATAGCATATGAGTAATAAAACCATTAAAACATCGACAAAATGTGCACACAGATGTTTAAATCCATAATAAATAGTACACGCCACACTTATGGTACATTTCTGCCATCTGCAGAGGGCTATGATTGTAAAGTCTTGATTTTTACCTTCGAGAGTCACATTCTACAATGTTTTGTTGTATCTCACGGCCTGGAATTAAACTTTCAGAGATTGTCACACTCCAAAATAAAATAAACTAGAATTACCGCCTTGTCTTTTACATCCATGTCCAAAAACGTCATAAATTCATCATTTGATCCTTTTTAGACATTTGCGCGAAATTGTCATTCTGCCCAAAAACGATTTTACAGGTCAGAGTAACTTTTAACCACCAAATTGTGATCAGCTCACCCTTGAGTCGAGGTTGACGTTCGTGTCAAATTTGACAAAGGCCTAATGCCTCGGCACAAGAAGTTCACCGATGAAAGAGCAATGTACTGCAGATCACTTCTCCAGCCTCTAGTAGTCATCGTACAAGATGGCATCTGCTGAGATGCACTCGCAACAGAGGAAGCAGTAGCTGAATGTTTTCCATGTTTTTTGGTGTGAGGTGTTTGACTGATCTCATTCTGCACTGCAGCTTACAACAGAGATGAAGCAAAAGAAGAAGTGTGAAAAGTGTGAGGCTCTCCCTAAGTGGATTCGTACACGTAGCAATAACCACATTATTGAATATATTATTTTAGTCTATCATAATATGTGCCCAGAATTTTCAAACAAAAATGTTATTAAAAAGACTTTGTAGCTGTTTTTTCATGTAGTCAATGCAGACCGCATAAACCTTACAGACACATGCGATGGGTTTTTGTAAGAAACGCTGCATGTAAACAAAACGGTTTACAGTGAAAGAATCCCATGTAAAATCTAGACAGAGTTGAAAAACCCTGACTTTTATCTATAGCATCGCAGTGCAAAAAGGGATATTTCTCCCGGAAACAGAGGGCAATGTAATAATAGTACAATAGTACTGGTCTTGGATGCACTGGACCGTACTATGACATGAGTCAGGGGGGTGTCAAAGGCCTGTGTGATTCCTCCCAACAACTAATGACTCTAAATTACCACCATCATTGTCTGTTTAATTAGTCTGATCCAGCCGTGGTCACACACCAACAATCTACAGAGTCTATAAAGGTTGTGCTTGTATGCTAGTGAGATAGAGAGAAGTGGGGGCAAAGGAGAGAGACAGAGAGAGAGAAATAGAGAGAGAGAGAAATAGAGAGAGAGAGAGATATTAAAGAAACCAGATTGTGTCCATGTGTGCGAGTGTGTTAATTTATGTGTGATTTTTTTTGTGATTGCTCAAGAACATTGTCTCTTTTGCAAACCCAATCTGAAAAGGTCTTGATCCACCTCTCTCCAAGCCACACAAGCACACACACAACAGAGAGCCGTCACACTCAACAAAAGACAGCAAACCTCATGTTGACAACGCCTCGCCCTGCTCACCAAAGGCATTATTGATCAATCACTTTCTGATAATAAAAAAACACATGGAGAGAAGGAAAAAAGAGCTATTAACTTTTTTTTGTCCTTTCAGCAGACATTTTTCAGCAGCCATACATTCCTCTCTCTCTCTCTGTATCTCTATTGCCCTCACTGTCTCCACTCTCTTTTTCTGGATGACATACAATATAATGCTAGGACAGCGAAAGTCTTTGATAGTATGTGTTGTGATGGCAAAGGGTAACAAGGCCAACATGTAAGACATCCATCATCCCTGAACTGTTTGGGTGTGTTCGCCCTATGTGTGTGTGTGTGTGTGTGTGTGTGTGTACGCTGAAGCACACAAGGCTTTGCGGGTATGTGTGTGAATGTCAGCCTTTCAGTGTATTGATCAGACCACAGATCCACAGACACACACACACAAGCATTGCCATACAATTGCACACATGCACCACAAGCAGCCCGAGCAAATATGACGATATGCAACCTGACATTTAGATATTAACTGATCAATGGCTGGAACAAATAGAATAAGCTGTCTTTAGAGGTCTAAACAGTTTGTGTGTGTCTCTGTCTGTGTGTTCTTTAATTGATTTACTAACTGTTTTGTTCCAGCAGTAAAAGGGGGGATTGTTTTTATTTCATACATTTAGTATGCATGTCCATAACCCATATTAAATGTACATCTACCACCGACTTACAGACTTGGATTCAGTTCACAAGCTTGCATTCTGCTCATTCCATACCATTGTTTCTGTAATGTTCATTTAAAATGCATTGCAATAATGGGATTTGACTGAACATTAAATTACCACATTGCCAGGACAAAATAACATTTCAATGTTTAATTGTCTATTTTCGGTGTCTAAAAATACCAGACTGGGTGGCATAAATAAATATTCAATGAGCTTCAACGTTGAACCTTGAGCCAATCCTTGACTGGATAACTTTCTGTCTACAATAAAACGTTTTGGTTGGCAAGCCTCTAATAACTTAATGTAACCAAACCAATGAAAACTTTATTTGAAAATACTTTCCAATGCAATTAGTTCATAAGCCACTACCATCCTCAACTAGATATGACTCTTCGGCTATTTGTTCAATATCCTGCACTAGTCAAAGTCAAAGTCAGCTTTATTGTCAATTTCTCAATATGTACCGAACATACAGAGGAGTTGAAAAAACGTTTCTCTCCAGTCCGACATATAAAGTGAATACAGATAATAAAGTGCAAATAGATAAACAAAACATTGAGACAACATATATATTAAGAAAAACTATCTTAAAAGAGAGGAGGGAGAGAGTTCAGCTTCCTAACTGGTGGACGAAGCTGTTAGAAAGTCTGGTGGTGTGAGCGCGGAGGCTCTACTCCACAAGGAGCCATTGGGGTTAATAACTGTAAAACGTTTAAAACTTTTCTGTTTGCTGCTGCCTGTAATTGAACCAGACTCGAGGATATTATTCACTTTCCTGCATTTCTGCATTTTACTACTGTATTGTATTTCTTAAACTGCACTGAAACTTTTATTCTATTTGTAGCTTTTCAATGTTTTAATGACTGTTTTTAATGTTTCAATCAATGTTCTTAATGGTTTTTAAAATATCCTTGCCTTATGTTTTGATGCTTTTAATGGCTTTATGTGAAGCACTTTGAATTGCCTTGTTGTTGAAATGTGCTACACAAATAAGCTTTGTGTGCTACACAAATAGACTCTGTACACTTAAAATGTCCTAGCACCCAAGCACAGGCCAGTAGTTCCAAGTAATGCTGTTCACTCGTCTTCATCTACATCAATAGAACTTTAAAAGTAGAATATGAGCCAAAATAATAGACAATCATCTTTAGATTACAGGCTTTTATTGGCCTTCGTAAAAAACATATTTACGAGAAAAGCGGCAACAACAAGAAAATACCCAGCGTTGGCTCAGTGGCCCAGTTGGTGATATGTCATGTCAGTTCGGAGACAAACAGGGCAGAAGAGAGCAGAACACGGGTAAATTAAAAGATTGACCCATGCCCTACAATGTCAAAAACCATACCAACTGAAATTGCCTGTGGCAAGGTCAGAAGAGAGGACTGGAAGGTTGTCTGTGTACGTCTTTGTGTGTGTGTGAAACTATGAAAGCAAGACAGATGGAGATGGATGGATCGGCAGATGGAGAGAAAGAAAGCATGAATACCTTTGTGTGTGCATACTTGTCTGTGATAGAGAGGGCGAATGAACGTGTGTGTGTGTGTGTGTGCTGACCAAGCTGCTGAAGTGTGCTTATGAGCCCACTCTGCCTCTCCAGGTTGACTAATCTTTGACCCAATATACTGTATAATGATTCCACTATTTCTTTTCATCTGTCTGCAGTCAGTCCGACTGTCCATCCATCACTCCCTCTCCCTGACTGCAATATGTGAAAAGCACAGCTCGGGTCAACTGTTCCTGACACAAGATATGGGCGATATCTTCAAGTGTCAATCATACACAAAAGCACACACATACTGCACAGTCCACACTGTATAAACGTACACATTGTACTGCCAACTTGCTCTCACTCCCAAAGCGTTGGACAGTGCTCTTCGACGTCTGACACAGACACATGTATGTATCCTTTAGCGTGTGCAAACACACCCTTGTCCTGATTACAGGCTCAGAGCAACTGATAACGTATATAACGTCTGAAATAGACTCGTCCAAAGCTTACGCCAGAGGTGTATGAAGAGCGTCATAGTATAAAGCTTAGGGCCACTGACCGAGCTGTGGTATTTGACGCGTTGAGGTGAGATCTGTTACAGCTGCATATGTACAGAGAGAATTCTACCAGCCACGATCGTGATATCTTGTTTTAATAACTGAGGAGTCAGACATAGGCAATTTACAAAAGACAGAAGGCAGAAAGACACACACAAAACAGATGATGTTTCAACCACTAAACCAATAACCACAAGGCATAAATTATGTTTTTAAATTCAACAGCAAGGCTGCATACATAGAGATTTTAATTACTGTGAAAGTCAAAGTCAAAAATACCAACAGAAGAACAGAGCAATTTCTAAAAATTGCTAAAAGAACAAGCAAAGCACATCACAATCTAATATCCTGCTTTTGCATTCGGGGTCACCATAAGTCACAGCGTAACAACCTTCCAACGTGAGATTGAGCAGTTACCACTGGGGGGGGGGAGATAAACAGGTCGTATTAGTGTCACAGGATGAAGGGTTGGTGTTTGAGTGAGTGAGCAATTGAAGGGAATAACCAGCTGGATGTGGTGGAGAGTAGCAGATGTTATGGCCCTCAATTACACATCTGATCAGGCCTCCAGGGGCTGAAGCATATGCTAAAGTTGCCAGCCAGAGGAGCTGACCCCACTGTGCACTCATGTTTTACAGGTAACTCTGGGGGCTGATGGGGGCTCCACATAATTCAGGTCATTTTAAATCCTTTTTATTTTTTCCTTAAGCTTTAAATGATAAAAAGACTTAACATTATAAGATCATTTCAACCGGCATTAAACGCTGTAAAGGAAGGCTGTCAGCTGTGAAATTGAGTTACTAATTGCATTTTTTATTAATTCAGTTCAAAACAATTGACCTCTAGATATTGTTCTATTGTTAAGATAGTTTTGATATTTCTGTGTCTTTCTTGCTTTAATCAGTTAATAGCCTATACAACATCACTTTTGCTTTACTGAGCTATTAAGTAGCCATTTTGCAGCACATTTAACTTTAAAAAAATTAATAAATCATAACCACATTACTTTCTTAATTTAAATGCATTCACACTGTGTATCATTTAAGAAAGAAGAGGTGATGTACTGCATCATAGAGTAACTTTAAATATCAAAAAGGTTGATAGACACCAAAACAGACAACTCTCTTACCTCAATAGTGTCTCTTGTGAATGTGTTTTTCAAGCATCTTGGAGGATACTCCTAATCCTTTGTGGCCACAAATTCTCAAAGGACTAACAGCCTTCAATCGTCTTTCTTTAACTGGGGACAGTCATTCTATCTCCTCTATTTAGGAGAGCTGCAGAGCTGTAATCTATCATCAGATCCCGGTTCTAGGAGGCATTGAACAATACACTTCTAGGCTTTCCTTGTGCATGAGTACCTTGTTGTACACCTAATAATGCTAAGTTGAATCTACAGCTCATTCACAAAGGAGAACTTTGTGAATATGAATATGTCATATGAATATGTCATTGACGCATATGAATATGTCATTGACGCAAAATCAAAGCCATGGGGCGCTGTGCCCTAAAACCAAAGCAAAGCTGAGACAAAAGATCAAGTGACCCTAAAGAGAAATTTCACCTTCACCTCTCAATTATCAAATCATGTTATTCCTGCATTTCCTGCAGGTCTTTGTGGGAGGGAGACAGTTTGACCCTGAGTCTACAAGTGGGCAAACGTGTTTTTCAAGCGTATCATTTACATGTTTGTGTCTCTGAGAGAGGAAGAGAGACAGCTACATCCTCGAGTACATAAAGAAAAGAGAAACCCACGGTGTTAACAACACACACCGACACACATGATCCCATGATGCAACAGTGCATGATGGGAACAGGAGGAAAGAGAAAATGAGAGCTAAGGGAAGGGGAACAAGGGAAAAGGAGACAGCAAAAGGAAGAGGTGAGATGAAAAAGTATACCACAAGGAAGCAGTAAATAGGCTGTCTGCCTAAGAATTATGCCCTTCCTTCTGGCTCATTGGGTACCTTTGGAAATGCTGGAACAGTGTGCTGGAATGCAGCTCTGCAAGTTAGGGGGAAATGCAGTCCAATCTGTCTCAGATATCACACAGGACAGTCAGACTAATCAATAAAGCACAAAATGAATGGGTAACTTTTACTTTGAGCAACAAAAATCAATCCAGACACACAGGCCTCACACAACTTCACTCGTGCCTTGGATTCCTCACACAGTAAATACACAAACCTATCCAAACATGCACACTTCCACACACACAGCAGAGGGTCTCCATGGATCGCAGTGTTTGGAAATTGGCCTGTGTATGTGTGTGTATTTTCCTTGACGCGGCTTGGCAGAGTTGTACATTTTCATCGTGATACAGTCTTCAGTTCCAGCTGCTGTCGGCAAGTTTTAAAGGGATTATACAGTAATACTGAAGATGCCATCAATAACACCATTTACAACAATAAAATGAAACGTGAAGGGAAAGATCGCCTTTCTTGGTTCTAAAGAAATCAAGATTGATAGTTGGCACTGAGACAACAAACCAAGCATCTCGTCCGACCTCCTTGTTTTGGTGGGAGGACTATGTTGCATGTGGGTTGCTTTTAAGTTAAAAGCTTTTCACTTTTAGGTAAATTACAGTGGTTACAGTCACATTTCTGTCAAGGATCCATGGCGGTGCATGACTCATGTTCAAAGATTTGATTATACAGAACTGAGAAACACCTGTTTATACAAAATAAGATATATTATTGTATTTACAAGACGCCGACTCTAAAATACACCAGAGCTCAACCTGTTCCTTTGTGTTTTTCACTGTTCAGATATCTGCTGAGTATTTTTTGTTTGTTGTAAGGACAATATTTGCGCTATCTGCAAAGAACAAAACAAAAAACACATGCAGAGTGCATTCCACCATAGATGTCAGGCTCTCTTCTTAAAAGCTACTATATTGTTTGTGGCCATTCAGCCATACACAGTAAGAGGCTTTAGGGAAAGAAAGCCTTCTGCTTTATTGCCAGCTGTAAGCAAGGTGCTGTACTTAAAGCAACTCGGTGGCTTCTATTGAAACATGCCATGCTCTTATCTGTTTATGTGCCTTTTTTTCCCATGAGTCTCCCATCCATGACCATCCCCCAATTTGTCCTACGTCACTGCACACACACACTCTTTGCCTTTTCCTCTCACATAAACTGTCCCCTTTTCATTTCTAATGTCATTATGCTTCATCTCTCTATGTCTCTTCTCAATTGACACCATTGATCCCATTAGGAACTGAGCACAGGTATAACCAGGGGATGCAACAGCCCAAAACATGTTCCAGAAGTCAAAGCAGCGGAAGTATAGGGAGATAAGGAGGGATGGCCTTCAATTTGCTGTCTGTCACTAAACACCACACTCTGACCTATATACAGCTATTTGATATTTGATATAATGACCCACACATGTGAAATAAAAAGGGACGATAGATGGATAGATGTGGAAACATGATGGTGGAAGAGCGGGGCTCTAAATGATGCTTGTAGGGCAAAGCATCCATGGAGAGTGTGGAGGTGAGGTGAAGTGTGTGAGTGAGTGAGTGTGTGTGTGAGTGTGTGTGTGTGTGTGTGTTTGCACGCATGCGAGCGTTCGAGTATGTAGCAGGTAAAACGGAGAAGTGGAGAGAGAAAGACACAACAGATAAGCACATTGCCAAAGAATAAAAAGTGTGGTGGCAAGCTCACACACACACACACACACACAATCTGTATCATCTCTAAAGTACTTACTGGCGTCCCCATTAGTGGCTATACTAGCGGCAGTCAATAGCGCTCACCTTCGGTGCTCCTTACACACACACACACGCACACACCTACACGCACACACATACACAGGCAGACACGCACATGCACACACACACACACACACACACACACACACACACACACACACACACACGCAAACAGCCAACCTTTCAGTCCTTTAGCAGTAATGCTCTATAATCATTGTGCTTCCAGCTCCATGTGCCCAGATAAAACCTTAATGTCAACGCACATCTCACATCCCACACACACACACACACACACACACACACACACTCTGTTTGTTGAGATAAGAACATAATGCCATCTCTGTCTGGTGATAAAGTTCAAGGAGAGAGCTAGAGCCAAGCCCTTGAAGTGCCCTTTTAACTGCGCTGGAAAGTGGACGGCAGAGGATGCTATCTCTATCTCTCTCCCTCTCTTTTTCTCTAGACATGTGTGCATCTGTTTTGTGTGAATGCATGCTTCATTTCCTTTTTTGTTTGGTCACGATCAGGTTATGGTGAGTTCAGAAAAAGTGGTACAAGCCTGATACTGGCCAAACCAAAGAGAAGTGGGGCTATGTGTGTGTGGCTGAGCTGGCAGAGGCACTTGACGGACAATTAGCAGTTCCAGCTCCTCAAAGCAACATGTCAAGGTGTCCTTAAGCAAGATACTGAACCCAGTTACTCCCGATAGTTAGGCCTGTGCCTTGCATGGTAGCTTGCTGCCATCAGTGTGTGTGTGTGTGTGTATGTGATTGGGTGAATGAGAGGCAAGTGGCATTGCGGAAGCAGCATCTGGGATGTCTCAACAGAAAGACTAGTGAATCAGAAAAGAAAACAACATTTGGCTGTTACACTCTGGTAAGGGGCATAATACTAAATACATTACACATGAGGCTATGGGTATGCGTGGGTATGCTGCACACCAACTCTTACACCCTGTTTCTACTGACTGGGAAGAACCAAGACAAAGCCCACATTTATAACAACGTGACAATGAATAGATTCAAACATGTGTTGTTGTTGCTGTCAGGTGGAACAGTTCCTGTGCACACATTATATGTTAGTTTCATTGACACTGAGTATACAGGTGTGTTTAGTGACACACTCTAGATGTGACTTTCTGCTGAATAAAATCCTTAAATATCAACATGCAGCACTTTGCTTCGGTGGATATTTGCTTCTTGTGTTCACATTCTTTCATTGATTCTTCTTTGTTCTCAACTAAAGAGTAACCTTCTTCTTCGTCCCCATCACCATCTCTCTTGAACCGTTTCTGTTCATTTGCTCGTCACATGTTCATCCTTCACATCCTCTACATCATCCATTTAGCTCTCTTTATCTCTCGCTGAATTCTGCCTTGCCCTTCAAAAAAATCACTTTTCCACTGACCTCTACCGAGGAAGAAGTACAAATTTCAAAGTCCTAAAGGTCTGGGCCATGCATGCGAGTATTAATTGGAGATTAACTCAAAAACGCTGCGCATATTGTATTGTAGGTGATAGGAGGTCCATTAGTTTTTGAAGTTTTGTAAAATAAGTAAAGTCAGTCCATTAATCAATTTAAATGCATTTGAAGACACCTTAATCTTTGTTAATCCTTATTTCACCCACCTCAGTTGATCCCTCCACTTATTTCTTTCTCTGCCTACTTTCCTGTGTCACCCGTCTGTATAGCCTGCTGTCCACATTCTGACTGTCTGTCATTCCATCACATACACCCTCTCCTAACATGTCTTATAATTACAAATGTCAACACTTGCTCGTCATGCTCCATTGACACAGGAGTGACGCACAAACCGATGAATGAAGAAAAATATCTCAATAAGTCAAACTATTCAATCATACTACCCACAAATCTTCATTTTAATCATTGTCATTTTCTACCCTTCAATTGATTCTGACAATGCCCTGCCAGCCGAGTGGTTAATGTGCGAAAAGTTCACTAAGTTAACTCCAGACAGAGGCTGGTAGAAATGACGACCTTCATGTGTCAGTAAGCAAAAGTAAAAGAGGAGGCGGAGAGGAAGACGCAAAGGATGAGAACATATGGAAGGCCGTACTGAGTCACAATGTTATATATATCCGTTTTGGAACTTTATCCAATTTCCCCGTCATTTAAAAGATGTTGACATTTAGTGGAAGAGTCCAGCGATACGGTCATTTTCTATGTAAGAGTACTGAGCAAACAGAAGCACAGAAATATATAAGGCACTCAAATATATGGGAAAAGACAAGAGAAACACACGGATATACCGAATGATAAGACAAGAAGAGTAGTTAGCCGTTAGATCAATTTGTCTTATATATCCCAAGCTTCAAACATCTAGTTTTAATTCTTAATATAACTTAATACAAGACAATGTAATGCAATATGATATAATACAATATAATATACATCCTGCAGAAAACATTATCCTTTTTTTGACTGTAATTGACAGCCCACATTGTCTTTCACAAGCATATAGTTCATGGCCCTTGGGGCCCAAATGAATCAGAGACAATTCATTATAAACTGTGGAAAATTCATGCACAGGATGTTGATGAGGAAATACATATTCATCAATGGCAGTGGAGCAAAGCAGGATCACAACATCTGATTTAAGGCTCCATTAGCAGTAGAAGCCTGCTAATCCCGACCCCTCAGGGATGATTGTAGAGAATGAATTTAAAATGAAAAAAGGTGATCAGATCGGATCAGTAAGAAAATTGCTCTCCAAAAGACAGATGTCACACATAAGAGAGCATATTTTTGACTGGTGCTTCTTCATTACACCTGTGGGCAGGGATGCTACTTTAAATTGAATATTTTACGAAAGTCTAGCAAAGACAATCTTAAGGGGTCTTCAGACAAACCTATGTTCATAGTCCGTGCTGTATTGTGGGTAAAGGTCATGAGATGACACAAGACTTAGAAAAAAAACTCTTTTAAAAAAATGTTTTGACAACATGGATGTTGGTGATAATGTATTTAAATTGACCAGTTCTTTGTTTCCCTGTCTCATCCGTGTTGCTTTCATTGACACCAAAATAGATGAACATGCCACATCTGAAATGAAAAATCCCACAAGTTCTATTGTGGCTCAGTCCGGCCTGTTATTTCACCACCTCTCTGTGATAACTGCACTAAGGATTTGACTTTCTCCCACCAACTGTGAGGCTTTGTGTTTGATCAAGCCCTACATTTAACAGTAATTATATAGAGTATGCCTGTGTGTACTCCAAAGAAAGGGGGCAGCCAACAACAGACCACCTAAGCACATATTTTGTATGTATAAAAGAACTAGCAGGAAAATAAGCTGTTTCGTTTCCTGCATAGTCATCAGTGAACACTGCAATATTGTGGACGAAAATTATGTCTTTCTTTAAACACTGAGGGGTCTAAACCCACCATCAAATGTGTAATTTAATAAAGTGCTTTCTCACTTATTCCTGTCAACATAAATAGTTTTTGGTGACTGTGTTTCTTTGTCTCTCTCAGTGCAAGGAATGCGTGAGTTGGACTCTTTTCCAATGCGTATGGCGATAATTATCTGTACTGCTGTTATTACTACTTATATCCTACTTGTTACCAATACACCTGCAACTTGTTCAGCCCACAGCTCTCAGCAGAGCCACCCACCCAGACTGGAACAACAAAATTCCACCCACTGAGTAAAATAACTTCTAAGTTCGTCATGTTCCAAATGCCTTTTCTTCAGGCTATTCTTCAGGAGAGGAGCGTAGATCACAGGGCCTTAATATACCATTTCTGTCTGAGTTTGGGGAACTGTCGGCAAAAGAAAAATGAAACAGACCTTATAGTATGATCAAAAATACATAACTAAAAAAAGTAGAAAGCTGTGTCAAGTTGGTTTTACAATTCATCAAGTGCATGAGCCTCGGCACGAACACAGTCAGCAATCTGAGGAGTATTGATTTGTAGATGATGGTTTTTTTTATATTTTGGGAACAATGCAGAATGTCTTGTTGCATTTTCTTTGGGTCATATGGAGCTGTCAATGAGTATCCCAATGTTCTGCTGACTAAATAATATATAATGTACAATGTAATAAACTCTCCAACATGATAGTATCTTTGTCTGTCTCCGGTCAAACATCAACACCAGCTCTATAATTGAGTATTTTCCGGTTCTATTAGGCAAGTGGACAGTGATAAGAGCAGCTTTTAAAACTTTTTGGCTATATTCAGTGAATGCATTATTCAACATGTCTTATACGGAATATTTTTCTTCATGTTTCATTTGAAACATCTGTCATCTCTGGAATAATCTCCAACCCCTTTGAAGGCCCTTCAAGTGAAAAATGTCAGTTAAAGAGAAAATAGTCCCAAAATGGCAACGTTTTGAAATTTTAACGCTTTGAGATCAAATGGCAAAATTTATATTTTTCCGCTTCTTTGCATCTCTAATATGAAGTCTATGTGTGTGTGTGTGTGTGTGTACGAGGGAGAGAGACAGAGAGAGAGACAGAAGACTAACTCCGCCTGAGCAAATTTTGACTCATGGTTATGGTCCAAATTTCCAAATACTAATACCGTTGTTAATATTATATTAATTCACTCATTATTTCATGCTACGTCTGCCTACAAAATATATGATCAGTGGCAAGAAACACAGATGGACAAGACAATGTTGTTTTTATAACACAACGTCCTATAAATACCATTTCATGTTTTCTTACAAATGAAAGAATATGAAAAGGCTGTGCCTCTATCAAGTCACATTCTCTTCGATTTAAGCTCTGCTCAAATCCCACTGTAATAAACCAGCAAGAATAAACACTGACAATGCAGAATTCAAAAACTACTACTGATAACCTGGTTACAGCCTATGCATAATTCGTTGTTAGAATATGAATATGTATGACTGTATACTGATGTTATAGGATTATGTACTGTCCCTGTTTTTACGCTTCGTCTCTCAGTAACTAACAGGCATATTTTACCCACGACAAAACCTCCCAGCAGCAATTGTAATGATTTTCATTTTCTTAAACTCATCGAGTTACTGGTCCTTTATGAGCTGAGTAAGTCCAGGAAAGCTATTCATAATTCATGACAAGCAATATTTGTAATAAGACAATGGTCTTAGGGCAAGAAAGCCACTTTGCTCCTCTGACTACAGTGGGTGGAATAGGGAGATGTATGTGCCAGCAAGGAGCCTTGTTGGCAGTGGATGGTACACTCACCCACATGTACTAAACTGAAAAAAAGCAGCAGAGCAAGAAAATGTTAAATAATGCAGACCAGTGACTGAGCATGTTGGCTGTGAGTGTACATGCGTGTGCTTTTGTGGTAAAATGCATGGATGAGCATTGTACATTCGACTGGGAATCCAGCAGATGTTGAACTATATTTCCTGCTGAGCTCACATCACAACAGGAACATGAAAGCCACACATTACAGAAGAGCAAGAACAGAGACTCATATTAAAGTCACAATAATGAAGAGATGAGCCGAGAAGCTCATGATAACTCGCATCTCTCCTCAAGGTTTGGCTCAAAACCAGTCTTTCTCACATTTACAGCTTTGCATGTGTGCTCTATATGTGCAACCATCAACTGACATAAGACTCTCTGTTGTTAACCTATAAGACCAACATCTCATGGCCTGCATCAATGTGGGGGCAGTTTAACAAATTACAGTACATGCTTGAGCACCACATTTAGTTCCTTAAGATCTTACTTAATGCACTAAATAACTTCCGTAACATCCCTCCTGTATTAGTTCCTGTTTGTTTAAGTACTTTGTTTGGAGAGTAAGGACATCTACAGAGACTGGAAACTGTTTCAGTTTAGGCACAAACCCTTCTTGCTCAAGGTTAAGAGATGTTAAATGTAGGCACTTCCTTGCACTCTCTTAATTGCCTTCCATCTTCTAATCACTCTCGAGGCCTGCCATCTCTCCAATCTCCCTTTTTTCTCCTTCTGCCAAGTCTCTAAATTTTGGAACAGCTTCCAGTTTACATATAACATCAGGGCCTAATGCATCTGGATGGGAGGTGCTTTTGGTGACAAATGACATCACAAATAACTCTGATAGAGAAAAGACGAGGTCCCAGTCATCGCTCTCTGTCTCCACATGTCTCCCTGCCTGTCTGTGTCTGTCTTTCAGTCCTTGTCTCTCTCCCTTACCCCTACTCACCATCTTGCCAGAGAGAGAGAGATATGTGATCATAAATCTTAAGCAATCTTTACCATCTCCTGACACTTCATCTCAGAAACCTCTCTCCACATGATGTCTGACTAAATTAGATTAAAAGACTGCTTTGTCAACCTTCCCGGAGAGGGTAGAGAGAGCGACTCTGGAAAACTAATTTGGGTTCCACTCACACACTGAAATGGAGGCCGACACGTCCATATTGTATAATGTTAAAGCGTAAGCAATTTCCCCACACCTACTGCAGATCAGATCTCAATGAACGAATGGCTAAGTGATAATAAAGACGCACTTGTTCAATCAATTTCCAAGGGATAACCATGTTGCTGTGCTGCTGCTGAACGTGTGAAGAGGCAGTTGACCTAACCGTCATTAACAAAAGGTTCATTGTTGTGAGTTTGTGTTGAAGTCTGTCTGCTCTCTAGTGGTGAAACATCACTTAACGTTGGCTTAAACGTTTCCTTCAAACGTTCCAAGAGAGTGAAACCTTGAGACACATTATCGTAGTCCTCTGGCCGGCACAGTGTACTGACTTCAGTGTTTCTTCATGCAACACTTACATCGCTAAGACTACAAACACACAGGAACATGCTCATACACAAATACTGACGCATACACACTCACAGACACATAATAACACCCCATCCTGCACCCCCCCTCCCTGTCACGCCTCCAGCCAAATTAGATTGTGATTGCTCTTTCTGAGGTCACTTTTAATTAAACTGAGATGAGAACATGACACATGGGATTAAGCCCCATCCTATCACTTCAAATTATAAATTCATAACTAATGCTAGAGCCTATTGCTTTCAACCATGACCTCCATATCATTTATGTATGAGAGCAAAAGGAACTCCACTAATTGTCTTCTTCTGCAGAGATAAGGAGCATGACAGGAGGGGATGGGCAAGTATGTGTGTGTGTGTGTGTGTGTGTGTGTGTGTGTGTGTGTGTGTGTGTGTGTGTGTGTGTGTGGGAAGGGAGTAGTTAAACACACATATGTAAGGAAATACATATATTCTAACATCAATATAATGTTTCAATGTAAGTTGTGCTGTATACCATCAAGACCGACTTGACACTGATTGACTCTAGCTCGCTCTCTCGCAGGATTTAGATCAGACATGCTCACCTCTCAATAAATAGGGCTGCGAGAGTTTTTTAAAGCTACTAAGATGAACTTTAATCTTGTGTTGATTTTGGCGGTCCCTGTGGACAAAAGCGGATAGACCTTTAGATAAATTCTCATTTTACTGCAGCAGGGTCCGACACTCAGTCCTGGTTCTGGTTCTCCCGTGCCTTCAGCATGCCAAACAATACGGCCTTGGCCTGCAGCAGCGTGGTGTCTGGGTTGGCTTTCAGCGAAGCAGAGAGGCGAAGCAGAGAGGCGAAGCTCTACTCCTGGCAGGAGGTGAAGCCGCTTCTGCCGGGGGCGGAACTCTCCACCGCCCGCCAGATCGTAGGCGGCAGTGAAGCAAGATCTGCGTCTGTCTGCTGAGGGCTGGTCGCTGCCGGAGGACCCGGTGGAGTCTGAGCTGAAGGACTTTCTGGTGAACCTACATGATTTCTTGTGATTTTTGCACGAAGTCTAACCCAGTGGCACCAATGATGAGCATTAAGAATAACTATATACAAACGGTCATTTTGCTGATGGTCTTGTTTACTTATGTAGGTCATATAAAGGCATCAGCACTAAACTGAGACTGTTGAACCAGCTCCTCACCGTATCTTTAAATGAAAAATATCAGGTGAGAAAAGCTTGAACTACTGTTACTGTTACTTTCCCCATTACACAGAAAACTTGGGAACAAAAAACACCCTCCTTACCTCAGTGATAAAAGCCTTGGCAGTGGCTGGGCTCATGAACAGCACGGCTCTGCGTAGTGTATCCCTGTAGCGATGCAGCTCTTCCACGCGCAATGTTCTGAACAGACTTGTGATCATCATGTTGATATTGGATTCCACCTTCTGGAGGGAAACGTCCATTCCCTGCTGAGAGGTCCGGTCCAGGAAATCCTCAATACCACGGATATCTATAAAAAGAGAAGTAGAGTTAAACATGTGTCTCTATATTTGGCTGTAGAGGAACACACGCATTCCTATGAAAGTATTTCGAAAAAAACAAACAAGGAAAGGTAGAGAGACATACAGACATACACCTGCTCCCACACACACATTGAGAACATCACTGATCACTTGACACCATATTCACTGTTCAGTAAATATCTCATTTCGTGAGCTCCTACTGGCAGTGATTCTTGGCTATCAGTGCATTTGTATTACTCAAATGCTATCCTTTGTATTAATCTGAGCTACGGCTTTTGTTGTCAGCACTATGCCCCTGTCAGTGCTGAATGCCTTTGTCTTCTAGAAACTTAAATTGACAAAGCATTCTGTAGACTTGCCATCTCTTACAAAACACATAGACATGAAAACAAAAGCATATGTTGGTGACTCATCCAAAATAAGAGGCATGTTTTTTGCCCTTTAGGTCGATTGATGTAGATACTTAGGTCTATTGATATTGATAGACAATACTATCAATAACAAAGGACAAATTCACTACCACTGCATTTAACTTGAGTGTGATTAACTGGCAGTAAAGTAGCATATTCAAAAATACCTTTTAACGTGCAAACTGCAAAACTATTCATTGAACCCAAATTTTCGTTTCCCTTTATTATTGAGCAGTACCGAGGTACTTGGACTAAGGCGGCGTGCTGTGGTCCGACGTGCGGCTGTATTCTGCTCACCCTGGTATGGGCAACGATTGCTGCAATGGCTGCCCAGCATGGAGGATGCTCCCACTGTAACGTACTGGTTCATTCAAATGCAGAGCCTGCAGTCGTTTTTAAGAAATCTTGTAAGTTGTAGTGAGTACACAGTATGAGTATTTCCATGTATGCGTGTTGTTTTCTGGTTGGTGTGTTAACAGGGACATACATAAGAACTACAAGCACAAGTGAACATATTTTAACTTTTTCTAGTGGCACTGAACTTTTTTGAATGGAATTTAACACGATATCTTTGTGTATGATCAAGTGGCAAATAGCTGTAAGGCTGCAGATTGCAACAAACTGAATACCCCTCTGCTCACCCCTTAATGTCGAAGAACTATGGTGGCCTTCAGGTAACATACAAATGCAAAAGGCCCTCTAGAGCCAGTGTTTGGTTTGTCCGTTCTGGGCTACTGTAGAAACATGGCGGTGCAACACGGCAGACTCCTTGAAGTGGCGCTCTCTATGTAGATATGAAGGTCTCATTGTAAGCTAACAAAAATACAACCATTCTTAGTTTTAGGTCTTTGTGCATAAATAACAACATAGCTATACATTCTTTATTCCATTTCTGCCAATAAACCCATTTAAATCCATTTAGGTCCTTTAATTCCCACTTCTCATTTGTGAAGCCGGTATCTCGTGAGGTCTCTGGTCTGTGACCCGTCATTGTCTTTTCTTTTAAAAAAAGAATCCTTCAAAAACATAAGATTGCTATTTCTGCTATGCTGATGACACCCAGCTTCATTACTGCTAAATCAAAATGATAATTGAAGATGAAAAAATTCCCTAATGGCTAAAAAACCTTGACCAGTTCACTGCATGCAAGCATCTGTATTCTAAAATTCGGAAATGCAAGAAAGCAGTGTGTACGGAATTTTCTTAAATTTAGATCTCATATTGGTCAACCAGATGTGATGCATTTTAACAAACATTTCTCCCAATCCAGATTGTTTTCAGTCTTGTATGGATTCTTTAATACTGTAGTTAAGTGACAGAAAAAAGCAAGAACTTTCCTTTATCAATTGAACTTCAATTAGATAGGAACAGGGATTTGTTGTTGTGTTGAATATCTATCTAGTATCTGTGCTGTTACAGTAGAACAGGGCCAAAAGTGTCCCATATTTCCTGAAGCCACTATACAGTACATGCATATTCCTACCGGGACACTAAGAGAACAAATTTAGATGAAAGCACCAAGCCACTGTAATGATCTATATTAAGAGTTATTTCTGTATGATAACAAACCACGATGCTTGTGTCAGTAATTTTACTGCCTGGACTCCTTTATTCTTAATGAGTTACATTGCAGGTCAAGGTAATCCTAATTAAGGCACTTTGGTTGAGACCACTGCTAATGATCGGATGATGTGTGTGTGTGTGTGATAGTGTGGTTATGTAAAGTGGTTATGTAAAGCAACTACCTAATGATGTATTTGATATGGAAAACGGATGACACTGTCGTCATTGCCAGTGTCTTGACTGAGCAATTAACTGGATTGATGAGACTTGTTAAGGGCCACAGGGCTGAGGCGATGGTGCGATTGCATCAACGCCGAATTTTGGAGGTTTAACAGCGTATTAAGGAGAGAGACAGCATGCAACAGCATTGATTCAGACGGAGATTAATTTAGAAAGAAGACAAAAAACAATCCTGTGCGCACACAGCTCAGAAGGTTAAGCGAGGACAGTGTGGGACACATGCCGAAAAGTTTGTGTGTGTCAGATGTCACGTCAACACCTTTTCCCACACTGAGAGGATTAAGAGGGAATGTTGTCAGTCTTTCAGCAACAACATGACACGGCGAGGAAGACCGTGACAGCAAAGTGTTATTAGTGTCTTGCAACTTCTTTTCTTTCACACTTTCCTCTCCCAAACATATACACAGCAACACAGCAAGTTGTGTTGGCACAACCTGAGTGAGTGCATCATTTTAACTTGATAAAAAAATGATCATTCATTTTTCAGTGTATCCATATCGCTCACGGTTTGTCTAATAATCGCGACGTTGTATTTCGTTTTGTTTGTCTGATAAGAAAGGTAAATGAGCAAACAGAGACAATGAGATGGCATCTTTAATGGCCAAACAACACAGCTCTAATCGGTGCAGGAGCACAGAGTTATCAAGCCATTCAGATCTAATTACTATTATTAATTAGCAGAAATAATTACTGTTTAACTATATTATCATTGCCAATGATCACTATCATCATCACTAGGGCTGTGACTCCTAATGAGCTACATAACATGAATCAGTTGTAAAAAAGTAATAAAAAAGGCTGAGCGGCTCACATCCATCTCTCCACACGTAAACTACAGATAAACACAGACAAATTCCAGATTACATGTAATATGATGACACGTTCTCACTCCCAACTCTTCAAATACGGCAGTTTAATCAGTGGCCCCTACGTGCCAAACTATGATGCTTTGGGTATCCCCCTCTAGCGCCTGTTTTCCACGTTTCATTACATAATTGTGGTATGGGTTAAGAAAAGTATGTTAAGTAAGCAAACATGTTACAGTATGTTAAGTAGGCTGCGTTACAAATGCCTTGTGGTAACGTTACGTAAACTAAATAACCTCCGTAAAGGTACGTAGCAACGATACGTAACTTGAAATAAGTCAACATTGATTTCTGGTTTGACATGGGACACAAACACTCACTCTCCTAGAGGAAAATCCTGTGTTTGTTTGACCCATCCATCACCCCAGACCGCCACCCCGAGCGGAATTTGTCGCTCTTTATGCTACATAACCTGACTTTGTCCTTTACTCCCTCTATTGCTACGGCGTCGTGTTTTGCCTATTTGACGAGTTGAAAGTAAGAAAGGGTTGAAAATGCAGTTGAAAATGCAGATGCAGACATCCTCATTTACTTACAGCTGTAGGAGCAAAAATCACTGTTCATACAGTAGACATTAAACTGAGGTTTAATGAGGCTGTGGTTTTTTATAACCCACAAAAACAACACAATGTCTGTGCTTTAGTATACCACGACTCTGTCTTTCATCCCAATACAAGCTAAATCACGTTCACTTTCCTATGCTCATCACTAAACACCAAACACAGTGAGAAAGATGTATGGTTGCTTAAACACAGCACACATAGACTTTTACCAGTCAAAACAGATTCAAGCCTAGTTCATAAATCTCTATATCTATCAAAGCACCGTCACTGCCATTCATAGTCAATGGTGCCAACCTACGTAAACATTTCACACTGTCTCTGACGAAGACTATGTCTGATTTATGTTCGCTATGCGTAGAAAGCTTTATAAATCAACAGATTTAAAAAGCTTTCTTCAACAGAGCAAGAATAAATTAAATAATGTGGAGAACCCAAAGAGCAGAAAACTCGCTTGCTTATTATTATGCATATTATGCTTGTTCCTATTTGTATTTAACATTGCAAAGTCATTTGTGCCACTCCAGTTTTCCAGTTTTAATATGTTTTTTTATAAATTGGCCTGTGTGTCTGTAAACGTTGTCCTTGCTTTATGTCATGTCTGCCTATTCTAGTGACTGTATTACAGGCCTCTTTGTCACCTTGTACCTGTTCGTCCACCTTCCGGCCATTCTCTCTGTCTGCTTAGCTGCTGATTGACTAGAGCAGGGGTATTCAATTAAAATTCACTGAGGTCCATTTAGAGAGAATTTCCTCACGCAAAGGTCCGGAACATCACAATAATGTCTAACTTGCGCCATATGCATTGAAGTAGCCAACAGTTGTATTAACGTCTGTATGTAGTCAACAACTGACTGTCAAATCAAATATAGAAAGTGCAATTGAATAATATCTCAACAATTTTTATAGTCAGTTTTCAAATTGAACTGGATGGATTATAATTAATAATCAAATACATGAATTTAAATAAATTAAAATATGGGCTGGATTAAAGTACTTCATTTTAGAAAGATGAACTGAATTGACCTGCAGCTTTAAATTCAGTTCATTCAGGTGTGAAGTCGTGTCACCCAAAAAAGCCACAATATTATATTCTTATCTTCTAAAAAAGAGACATTTGTGTGCAGGGACTTTATCTGTGGTTATTGAAACCACTTGTTTCAGCTCTATTCCTCTCACTCATAAATAAGTCTATATAAGTAGTGTAGCATGTTGAATAAAGTCAGAGTATATTATGTCAAAAAAAGTCATAAAAACTTTATAGTACATCGTAAAAAGTCACAGTAGTAAAATGCAAATTGGGTAATCTTTTCTTCCAATCAGAGCAGTGAAACGTGCCACGCAAACAAAAACGAATTAATAGAAAGACTTATTATTATTATTTGTCTTGATAACTATTATCCACCAAATAATTCAGTTCAAAACTGTTTTAAGGTCTTAAATCCATCAACTGACTAATTCCCAAACTCAGGTGCAGGTGAGATGTGGGTGTGGCTATAGTTACCATACGGTACACGGGATGCACTATATTAGCATTTGAATATGAATTTGCAAACATAGACAGCTTAACAATGTTAAAAGGATCATTTGTGGAGTTACTTGCAACAGCTTCAACTTTTGTTGTGACTTGTTGCATGTATGATTTAAAATATCTGCAATCGGCAAAGTAATTGTTTTTTGTAATATGCAGTGTTATTTTATTACTGCTAATGGGTCATAATGTGTGGAGTTTTGTGAAAACTGTGCCATGGAAAACATGGTGAACGCTGGACTAGCAAACAGTGAATTCATAAAAGGAGACATTATCTGCCCTTGAGAATAGAATAGAATGCTGGATGACACATGAATGTTCTCCGACTCGAATCAATTAGAATGTTGACGTGTCATTTTAGGTGGTTGTGCAGATTAAACTCAGTATCTTCAAAAGATCCACAGAGGACAGCTGAGGCTCTGAGGTAGGCCGCGACAAAACCACTGCTCATAATTTCTAGTAAAGTTGTATTTTATTTGACTGTGGTCAGGCTTCCTGCGGGGCTCCCCACCCATCTCAGTTATGCTGGGATTGAGGTCACCTAGGTAGTATACCTGGCTTCTCGGAACCAATGCTGACGGTGAGTGTTTGAACTGTGGGGAAAACGCAGTCGCGCTCTTGAGTCCAGCATGGTGTTAGTTCGCCGATGTGGGGCAAGCCACAGGCTGCCGTCAGCAGAGTGTAAAGATGGTCGACCAGTTGTTCAATGCTACCTGGGGGGCAGGAAGTCTACGTGCCAGTCTGCCTCAGAGCTCACTTCAGGCGTCCGGTGTGTCCGATGTAGGATGCTGTGGTAAGATACTTGCATCAAACTCCTGTCGTATAAACCAGTAGCATACCTGACCTGTAACTTTGGATTCAGAATAGACTTTGATTGCTACAACTTTTCGTAAATTGGCTCAGGATGTTTGGTGCCACCATAATGATTTCAGGATTACCAAATCCCTCCTTGAATATCAAATTGTTAACATTGATTATTTACTGAGAGTAAAGTACAGTAAAACTTAGAGAGCTTTGCTTATAGGAGTGATATTTTTAAATATAGTATTTATAATCATACAGTTGTAAAATAATTAACTAACTATGTCAAATCTTGGGATTTACTCTAACTTCCTACATTAGGACAGTGTTTGTATGCTCTCATTCACTCACTCTTTGTGCTTTCTCTCCTCACAGGTTTCCGTGGATCCTGGTTATATCTGGACCCTGGACCTTCCTCCTGCCATGGCCCTGCTGACCCCCACTGCTAATATCTTTTTTATAATTACTCACATTACTATTTTTTATTACCAATACCATTAACGCACATTACTGACTTTGCTTCTTCACCGGAGTCTCTGTGCTTTCTCTCCTCACAGGTTTCCATGGATCCTGGTGATACCTGGACCCTGGTCTTGCCTCCTGCCGTGGTTCTGTCATATGCATTGAATGTGTTGTAACTCTGTAAATGTTGTTCATTCTGTACACATGACACCTATTGAACTTCTGTCCATCCTGGGAGAGGGATCCCTCCTCTGTTGCTCTCCCACAGGTCTCTCCCTCTTTTCTCCCTGTTAAAGGTTTTTTTGGGGGAGTTTTTCCTGTTCCGATGTGAGGGTTCCGGGACAAGCGGATGTTGTGTATACATATATGTGTACAGATTGTAAAGCCCTCTGAGGCACATTTGTGATTTGTGATTTGGTGGTATACAAAAATAAATTGAATTGAATTGAATTTGCCCCTACTGTTTTCAACAACTCCACACAAGACACCTGGACAGCTCTGAGGCAGACTGCGGCAAAACCACTGGTCATAGCGTCTGCTCTAATGACATAGCATGGCGCTAATTTCTTTGAAAGATATTTCATTTCATTTTATTCGGCTGTGATCAGGCTTCCTGGGGGGCTCCCCACCCATCTTAGTTATGCTGGGATGGTGAACTTCTGTTGACGTGAAGGTCTGTCTAGAGGGTCGCTCTGGCTTTATTTGCACTCATCAATTCTTTCTCCATACTGGTTTATAGTCCAGGTTGTACTGCATGTCTAACACATTTGCCTTGCTCCGTCTCTGTGAGGAGCTTAAAAAACAAAACCCATCTGTCTCCCCAAATCACGCTCACTAGATTAAACAGTTAAAAATGTATTTGTAAACTTGTGCAAGCCGTGATCTTTGACTTGGTTAAAGATAATGTGGAACATGCTCAGATCTATTTAGGCTATAAACCGTCGTTGATGAATAACTTAACACCCACCCACCAATCACGCATATATTAAAAGTGTAAAACAAAATTAATTAATTACAATAGATAAATGTTGCTAGGCAATGTTGCCCATAGCAATGTAGAAAAGTGAAAACATGTAGAAAAGTTCAGCTACAGGTGAGATATTCAGCATTGGAATGTTTCATGACAACCACTAGGAAAAAAAAGGAAAAAGTAATTGACTTTCAAATGTGGACATATTCTGGACCAATTTTACACATTACCAGTCAAAAGCATCCTCATTTCCTCCATCAGAGTTCGGCTGAGTTCCTGCCTCCTGCTGGTCAAACGACAAGGCTTAAGCACGCACTCCCCCCACTGCTGAGCGGATCATTGGCTGTCAGCTGCTTTCCATCAAGGAACTTCAGAGCGCCGCAGCGGATAAAAAGACGGGTAAAATTCCCACCGACCTTGCCCACCAAGGCAACCATCTGTCCGAGAAGCATTCCTCTGGGAGACGGTAACGCTCCATTAACACCATGATCAACCATCACCTCAACAGCTTTTTCCCCCCCAAGTGGTCACCTTACTCTACCACTCCTCCCAAGTCTCCCATGGATAGACACACTGTGCATCCCCCACAGTCCCACACCTCTTTATCCTCATCTAATAGAGATGACTGTATTACTGCTGCCATGCTATTCCCTGCGGCCAAAGTGTTTTTAGCAACATTTATAAAAACAACTTTTAGAGTGTCTATATGACCCTGATTCACTTCAGCTTCTGTACACTATGCCGCTTCACATACTAGTGCTTTTTTTTCAATTTAGAAACCCAATTGTGCAAAAACACAAGATGTCATGTTTTCTTCAAATGTATCTCTGCACTACAATGTTGGTTGTAAAGTATATTTTTTGCAAAATCCCTCTTTGTTACCTTTATTTTTCATAAAAAATAACTTAAAGATTTAAATGACATGACATCTTACAAAGAGGTTCATTGTCTATGTTATTACTATTCTTATGTTTTCTATTGTTGGGACCCAAATGTTTTATATTTTTGTGTGAATGAAATAACTTACTACGCTGGAGCCCCATCCATGTCCATTGATTACCTTCTTAATGCACCTTCTCCCACCTTTTCAAGTGTTATAGTGAAACTAAAGAAGGCATTTTGTCCCTCTCCTCCATTCGTCAGGCTTCTCTTCTTTCCCCCTCTATCCCATCCATCCTCCAGTTTCCTTGGCTCAAAGGGAAAGCTGGAGTTAATGTAGTGTAGCAGCCAACGGTATGCAGGGATTTCACCTGCATGTACCGACCAGCTCAGTGGTACTCCGTCTGTGTTCAGAAACCCCGAATCCACCCTCCCCTGCCTGCTTTCCCCTCAATCCTCTCTCTTTCTTTTTTTCTGACTCTTCATCTGAAACCTCCCTCCGTTTCCCTTGTTTGCTTTGTGAATCTCATTTTGAGAGTGTGTAAAGTCCAAGCTTTTCCTCTCTGGAAGGCGGGCTCTGTGTCATGTGTGATGCCCGTCAATTCCACACTGGAGACCTGAGTTCGCTTCCCACCGACAGTCAGTGTTGTTGTTTTTATAACCAAACCCTCACCTCATAAAATTAGCAATTCCCGTGAACCTTCTCTTAGTTTATTTAAGTGGTCTTAGCCTTAATGACCTATTTTGTGTTTTTTTTTTAATAAGTCAGTTAAATGATTTGTTTATCTACTGCATAAAATATTACCAACATAAGCTATGAGAGAAAAGATTAAAATCAGCCTCTTCTGTTGATATAATCACTGGTCAAGATAGTGTACATGATTTTAGGCCATTATGTACCTTTACACGGGAAATAAAAGAGAGAGAATCTAAATATAGCATTTGTTGGAGTGTGCACTGAGAACACCCGTTTAGAGGGAGGATATCAAAGGAGAAACTTCTATATGAACTTTGCTCAGCAAAGAAACGGACAGTCCAAAAGGAGGTGTTAACACATCTGGTATTAGAGGAGATTCCCCTGAGTGTGGCGAAAGGGTTAAAAATCAAACATCTGCAAATGAGCTTCAGCCAATGTTACTCCCTGGTTGTCTGTCAGAGCCTCTCTTCTCCCCAGTTCTCCCTCTCTCTGCTTGACTTGTGAGTCTTCCCCACCATCAAATAACAAAGGAAATGCCAAACTTTGGGTTTGTACACTTTAACTCTACATCTAACTTTTCAGCCTTTTTCCTTCCCGACCTCCTGCTCTGTTTCAACCATTCCTCTCCCTGCCTGAGGCATTTACAGCGTTTGTTTGACAGCTAATGGGGAATAGCATTGAAGAGTTTATACCTGTATTCTTTTTATACTTGTGTAAAGTATTGTTAAGAGCAATGTTGAAACATTGGTATGGAGTAATACATTTCAGAATTATTTTTACCTCCCTTTTTAGTTTTTTCAGTGACAGGTAATAGTGCTCGAAGATTTGCCAATAAATCTTTCTTTTTGAAAGCCTCTTAGAGAGGAATGAGCCAGGTTAACTTCAGAGAACCACTGCTCCAGACTCTCGTTCAGCATGATTATTTTACAACATTAAATAGCAATATCTATACATAGGATGTATTGACCTTGATCAATTGAAAAAAAAGAAAAAGAGGTATTATGTAAATCTGTCTCTCTAACTATCTCCACCCTGTTCTGCTGTTAGATCAACACCCGTGTGTCTTTGCTTTGTCATTCCTCTCAGCCTTTACCTCTGGCTATCCTTATCCCTGCCTCAGGCATTTCACTGTTGTATGGCTCGAAGGCAGTGGCTCTTGAAATATGGATTGCGCCTCGAATGGAATGCCCGCCAGTTTCTCATAAGCCTGCCTGGAAAATTAAATCATCAGCTGAAGTTGTGGCTGAAAATGTTCAAGTAGCCAGCTCTTGGGATCTGAACTGAAACTTAGGACGTTTACCTCCAAATAGCAAATGAAATGCTTCAGGCCCTGAAGCATTGCTAGTCTTCCCAACTATCTATTGCTCTCTAAATTGTCTATTCCTTTAGATCTAAGTGCCTATCGCCATCCACCACTCTTGCTTTATTTCCCTTCCTTCTCTTCCTCCCTTATACCTTTTTTTTTTTTCTTTCAACGCTCCAGGCTTTGCATTCCCAGAGTCCCTGCAGAGAGTTTAACCAACACATGATAAAAACCAACACTCTATAAAAGGCTTGACACCTTTTAGGTGTGCATCACCTTCAATACCTCCCCCATCTTCTCCAGCGTGTAGTCACCCCCCCCCCCACACACACACACACACCCTCTTCTCTGACATTCACATACCTGCTGTGTCTAACTTCATCTCAACTTTCCTCAGCTCCCTTCTTTCTTCTTTTATTCATGACCTATTTTGATGTGGACCTGTCTCTGCCCTGGGCTGCTTTGACATTGCTGAACTGCATGTACCACTAGAACCCTTATCATTCACTTGTACTAAAGGATTTTAGTCACAAGCACATTTCCGTCCAAAACAAGTGCTCTGGGATTGTGACACCCACGCGACCACTGGACACGTAGCATTCTGGTTCCAATGTCTGTTTGAAAAAACAGCTTCAAACAATACTGGCATTGTGTCTGCTCTGACAGCAAATTCTGAGGTATACCACGGCCCCTGCCGTACCTCTATTTAATCCTGTTAGATCTCTCTCTCTCTCTCTCTCTCTCTCTCTCTCTCTCTCTCTCTCTCATGACAAAGGGCATTTCCCCTCCAGTGTCCTCCAAGGATGTAAACTGCTAATCCAGGGTCACGTTTGTAAAAGGTTTTACACCCTTTTCAGTTGTTTTTCTGTTTATCTGCTTTCCTGGCTGCCTTTTTCTCTGCCCTACCAAATTTGCTATGCCTTTAGATCCCCATCCCTCTCCCCTCTCTGCTTTGCTGTTTCTGTTTTCCCTTATAAATTCACATCGCTTTTATCTCTTTTTCTGTCTTGCTCTCTGAACGATTTTACTCTAGAGGAGACAAAGTAAGACATGTCCTCCCTTTATAAAGCTTGTAGACCTTTGGTGTTTGGCTCATGAGTGTTCCTGTTTACCTCCATTCTTCTGAATCTGCCTTTATCATCAACTTTCCCACGTCTCTCTTGGCACAGCTTTTATGTATTTTTCACCTCCTCTTTCACCTCCCACCAGCTTTCCCCCCCCTGCGGCATCTCTGGGCTTCACTAGCGTTAAAAAAAGATATACATCTATCTCTCATCATTCCTTGTTCTCTTCCCCTTGTCTCTAGAAGCGACTTCATACTGTCGTCTCTCCTAGTTTCCCTCCCTTACTCCATTTTGTCTCCTGCAGTGCAGATATGCTTCAAACATGGCACGTCACTGTAAGGTCCAAACCAACATCCATGAGGCCACTAGAGGTCGGGCTCATTAACCCTTCTTTCTTTTTCGGCGCAAAAGATTGCTGGTGTGACGTAATAGGTTTGTACCTTTCAACTTAAGACTAAATATTGCTTCAGAAAATCAAGCTGGACAAAACTGTTTCCTATTTTTTTTAAATGAAAAAAATGAATGTATAGTACATCATTGAAATAAAATTGCTCAGCTTTTGTGTTTGCTCCTAAATATTACAAGTTTATGTTAAGTTTGAACCATGAGAAAGGGGACTGTGCATTTGACTACTGTCTCACATTTCCTGTGTGTTAAACAGGTGAATTTGAATCCATTTTTAAGAAGTAAGGGAAAGTGATCAATATCTTCATGTCACATTTAAAATCTCGTCATTCAGTAAAAGTAAAGGCATTTGAAAAGAAATGAAAAAGAAATCCCATTAGTATCCTGCCCCAAACACTCTCCTGTTCTCTGCTGAATGTCTTTATATGTAGCCTTTAGCGAGATCAAACGCACGCTGGGAGGTTACCTACAATGAGTCTTTGTAAGGTGAAAACTTGGCATTTCCAATTTCATTCCATTTATTTCATCATTTTTTTCATTCATTCAGTCTTAAAAAGTCCGCATGTGATCAATTTAAGATGAAATTCTCTTATTTAGCAACAGCCTATTAGAGACTTTTCTCCTATATGCATGAAACATTTCTGTATTCAATGGCATTTCTTTCTTTTTCATTGTATTCTTCTTTTTGTTATTACCCTTTTCTCCATTACATTTGTCACACATATCTGCCCTGTCAAGTAATGTATTTCCACCTCTATAAAGGAGCAGACACAACAAGGTCAGGTGACACTCTTCACTGTAACATTGGCGGGCACAATACGGTACACTCTTTGTATGAACCTATAAGATCAGGTGTTGGCCTGTTCACACCTTTCCCCTGTGTGATGGGGAGAAAGAAAGAAGGGAAACAAGAGGAGTCTTTCATTGTTCTCATCTGGGCCATTACTCACTAATGAGCAAATTGTTAGGAGGGAGGTATATTTCAAGGTATGGATTTTTGTTTTAAAACTATTAGTATGCTTCATTAGGCAGCACTATGCAAGGTGACAGAGACAAGTTTAATAACCATGAAAATGGGTTACAGCAGGAACTGTACTCCACACTTTCAGCACATGGCACAGCCCCAGGACACTGCATCATACTATATGAACTGCATTATGACAAACAGGGCCTGGTATGAATGATATCCTTCTGAGGTGGGCACCACTTTATCATGTTGATTTCATAATTAATGTATAAACTTCTGGTCAAATATGTATAACTAGAGTAGACACGCAGGTAAAAACTGGAGGGTGGGACACTACGCTTCCGCAAAACTGCCACCGTCTGAACAGCATTATCAGTTTTAACCGCCGAATGGGCGCAGTGCAGAGCAGCGGCTATCAGCCAGCCAGGGGGGGCACAACTGTAAACAAAGCACAGATAAGCTCGCATTATAACACACAAAGAGGAAGAGTGACTTCATTATCTAATCAGGACGCCATCACTCTAATATATCTTTGCAATCGTTTGTTGCTGCTATATTAATATTCTGAGTGTCATATAGAGAACCTTTGAGGTTACTCATTACTTTTTATCAAACAAAGTATACTTGTCCAAAATATCAGCACTTTTATTGTTCTCTCATAAAAAAAAGCTGGCAACCTAACAAGCATCACACTTTTGAAAACGGCTCTTCCGTTCGGTATAACCTTTTACTATTGTGCCTCAGGCCCCTCTCTTCATTGGCTAAAAGCAAAACCAAACAAATCACCTTAATGTCAACAGTGTTGTTAACACTAAGTGGTACTTCCCACATTTGCTCAACAAGGCCCCGTGTTGCTGTGGTTCTGACTGGATTATGGGCAAGGTCAGTCAGTAGGTAACAATAACTTGTCACTCACATTTTAAATATGTCCGTGTGAATACAAGTGAAAGAGAAAACAGAAAAGAAGAATGACAGAAAGGAATATGGAGGGAGAGAAATAAACTGTGGCAGGAGGGAAAGAAAGATAATAGAGAGAAAACATGTGTTCTCAGTGTCCAGAACGCACCACTAGAGTTGAAAATAGTTGCACCGAAGCTTCATTTGAGAGGACACACTCGGCTGTCTGTTCTCTAAAGAACTCTCCTTGTACAGAGACGAGGCCTTTTGGGAACATTGCTATCATCTTAAAAGGCCACCTCTGTCTCTCTCGCTCTCTCTCTCTCTCTCTCTCTCTCTCTCTCTCTCTCTAACTCCCTCTCTCGCTCTCTCTCTTTTGCGCTCTTTTTCTCTCCCCTCTCTCCTTCAACAGGGGGTGAGGCCATTAGGGAACAATGGTGATATCTTTAAAGGGCCTTCTGTGGCTGAGAGAACATCACTGCCAAAACCCAAAGGATCCATGTGCTGAATCAGTGGTCACAGAGCACAGAGGGGAAGGAGGGATTTAAGTGGGGTGCAAACATGTGTGTGTGTGTGTGTGTGTGTGTGTGTGTGTGTGTGTGTGTGTGTGTGTGTGTGTGTGTGTGTGTATGGGGTCTGTTGTGTAGATATTTTTTGAACTAACTATAGTTGATTAAAGGTTGTCTAGCTTGGCGAAAAAACGCTGTTCCTACTTTCAGTCTTGATCAGGGTTACGTTAATGTCACAGCAAAAGCCTTTTCCCAACAGGCATGAATATATCTGTTGTTAATTTGCATGCAACTCTAAAGAAGTTGAATTCATGGAGACCTTTGGTGCAGAAGAAAAATAGCCAGAAACCAGATCAGTTGATTCAGATTTCAATATATGAGGAAAGGCAGCGACGGACAAGATACTGCTTAAAATTGCAGTCAAACACACTCAAGCAAATATGTTCTTATTGTCTCTCTACGATTTCTTCATACATTTTTTGGACATGTGACACTACATTGTTGCCCATGCAGCACGTGGGCTCTCACCACACCATTCATCGTGGGTCAGATTGACAGTTGTTGTTCTTAGTATGCAAAAGTTACCAGGCGCTATGCCAACAGTGTAACATACACTATAGTACTTAGTAACTGTGCTATTGTATTCTTCAATCTACCATTAATTTACTGATTGGATGCCAAGAGTATATTAGGGTTTATGTAACCATGTCATTGACTACACTGACATCTGAAGTGTGCTACTAGCACTTCCAGAAGGGCCACATCAGCCACTATTCAATATTCATCCAATATAAACTGCTTGGTAGAGCTCACCAGCTAGAGTGCATATCAAATACACCAATACAAGCTTTAAAGCCTTGGAAGATTGAGCTGGAGCCTGCAGAGCGTATTGCAAAACAATTCCGCTGCAGATATATCCCATTGGAGATCAATGCATACAACACATTAGCGGTGTTAATTGACTACAATGAGTGAGATGAAGCCCCGCTATATGGATTAAATCAACACTGAATCACCTCGGGCAAGAAACTATTACACTGCTCTCTATAGGCTAAAGCGTGTTAGATTTCTGTCCACCCACCGATGAGTGATGTCACAGCTAGTGTTTTCCATCAGCTTGCAAAATACCTGTCCAGACATCACTCATCGGGGTGTGATCCTAAATGCAACATGCTTTTAAGTTTCAACCCCTTGGCACCGGCAGTGTACATCCCTTTATGACTCAGAGTTGAATTAACTTTACACATAGAATGAGACAGTGTGGTGGCGTAAACTGACAGGGTACGTGCTTTGTGCGAGTCTGATTAAGTTCAGGATCTCACAAGAGAGGCTCCTCGCCAAGCAATCAAAAAGGTTGGACTTATAAAGGACACAATACGTAACAGACCACATGCACACCTACACATTATGAATACACCATAATGTCCACAGAAAACAGCAACGTGATATTTCTGTTAAAAGAAGCTGGGACACTGCACAAACAAAGTTGCACTTTATAAAAGGGACATATGATGCTTCTAGTCTAATGTTAGAGCTTAATGGACTGGAAAGAGAGAGGGCGGACCAGACAGAAAGAGACGGAGAAGCAGTGTGAAATGAGACAGCATGCACACACGCAGGCAGACGGATGTGTCACCAGCATAAAGATGCATAAAGATACATATGTCATAGGCATATGCATGTCTACTTGTGTGTCTGTTTGTTTTGAGAGAAAGACAAAGAGAGAGA
Source organism: Leptoclinus maculatus (assembly GCA_032191485.1). NCBI lineage: Eukaryota > Metazoa > Chordata > Actinopteri > Perciformes > Stichaeidae > Leptoclinus > Leptoclinus maculatus. The sequence goes on from JAVDOI010000005.1 coordinate 15,793,078, forward strand.
GAGAGAGAGAGAGAGAGAGAGAGAGAGGAGAGAAAGGAGATAAAAAAGAGAGAAAGCAGTGTTTCTGACTTAACCATACATCCATTAGCTCTAATGTCCTACCATGCTGAGAAACCATTGATACTGTTACGTTAGATAGATTCGAGCAGTTTCATAGACCTACTATTGCCCTACAAATGCAAAGCACAGTAATTTCACATTTGATCAAAATTGAGTTATAACCTCAATCTGACTTTCTGACATCTGTTCTAATATATGAAAAAGAAATATCATGCCACAGAAATGTGTATTTTTTTGCAAATTTTCAGCTCTTTAAATCTTCACTAACAAAACTGACCTAATAACCAAGCCAAAACGCACTGTGGCTGTGTAGTTCCATCATTCTGACTATATATTGCTGCCCAGGCCACAGTTAGTGCACTCTGGCTTGATAGTCTGTGTGCTCTAGGACTCTTTCACCTTACTCTACATCACAGAAAGGCAGCTAGTCGACTCTTGTTATCTGTATATCAATTCTTAACATTGATTTCATTCAGTATGTTATTCCACATAATCAAATAAGCTGTCTAATGTGTTGACACTAGTCATGTGATTTGGTGTGGTTAAGATACCTTACATAGTTAAATGTATTCATTTATCAACTAATGTATTGTATTGCTTCCAATATAAGTGTTCCAAATTACAATCCTAATTACACACACACACACACACACACACACGCGCAGACACAGGCAGACAGACAGATTTCCTTACCAAAATCAGAATCATAGAAGAGGATGAACTTCTGCCAGCTGTACTCAGACACCACTTGCATGATGACCTCATTGAGATAGACGGGTGGGCGGACTGATAGGGTGTAGTCATCTGCTCCAGGGAGGCGACTGGTTGCTTGGCAGGTGGAGCGAGGTGTTCCCGCCGGGGCGCGCTGGATGAGGAGGTGGGGGATGTGCATGGCATTAGCCAGAGTCTGAAGGCTGCCCGCAGACATGCAGCCAATTGAACTGACCAGAGCCAGGATACCACGGTTCATCAGCTCACAGGCTGGATGGAGGGGAGGGAGGCAGCAGAGAGAGGGGGAGGAAAAACAAAAGAGGAACATGTTATTTTGCAAAGCACAAATTATGAAATTATGCTTCGATGAAGACACAGCAGTGGTAAAATAATATATGTTACGGCTGTGGGCGGTATCAAGTCACAGTTTTGATCACAGCAATTATTCATGGTAAGGGTGCACTAAGGCAAATAATTATTATTCTACAGGTCACCACACTGCAGCACCAACTAAAGACACGGGCCAGTTGTCAGCGAGTTGTTCCTGCTTGTTTTCACGTGCATTGCATTGTCATTTTGAAGACTAAAGAAACAGACAGGAACACTTACGAAATATACATACGGTAAAGGTACATGGCAGCACAGTAGGAACATATTGCAGGCTACATGTAAAACAACTACCTATAGAACAACCAGAGAGTTTATTCTGCACTCTATTGTCTATAAATACAGGCAAGCTTCCAAGAGCCTGAAAGCACTCTCGTTTCAAGCGGAGTCTTGATATGATGTGAATTGATATACTGTAGCATGACTGCATCACCGAAACACTTGGTGCAGAGCATGCTTTGCTTTTTTTTTGCCAAGCACTATTCTAGCTATTGAATCAAAGTCTTCGGCCTGGAGTGAAGCATGTGTCCACATTATCGATTGACCTCCGGGCTGCTTCATGAGCAGTATAACACAGTATAAAGCAGTACATTACAGAACACTATTAAAGTATGCTTTTATAACAAGTGTACATAGTTGTATTATAAAACCATGTTGTAAAAGATGCCCTTCTTGGCAGAGAAGACTTTCCACAATCTCCCAGTTGTTTGTGCTCCACTGTCTAAATGCTCCTCGGCTCTGTATACACTTTCTATGCTTGATTCGCCTCCTTTTCCTCACTTCCACTTTTCATCCTTCCTACACCTCGTGCGCTGTCAAAAACACCTCTACCTCCTACCCTCTCAACCCACTCCCCTGTTATTTCCCCTCTTGTGCAAAACAGCCCCTCTGAGTGCTTACCTTTCAGCCCCAATCATTTCAAAGCTGCAGTCTTGCAGTGATTTGTATTTTAGTTGCCTCAGAGCGCCACTGAATGTTGTACACTGTCCTCAATTTGGAGTCATCTGCCTTCCTCTTCCACCTCCTGCCAAGCATCCCTCTCCAGCACCTTTTCCATTCCAGCATCTTTACTCACCAGCCGTTCTCTCCCACATCTTTTGTTATCCCTCAAGGCAACACAAACAACCACCTATCCTCTTTCCTAGCCCCCAGTCCAGCTATCTTTCCATTCATGGCCTCTTCATCACTCTTTTGCACACTTCTTTCCCTTCCACAATCTGCTCTTCCATTACTTTCACCCACATGGACAATCACATGTTGCCCTTAGTTCTTGCCCCTTTTCTCTGTCCCTCGTCCATCTTGTTTCATCCGTCACTTCTGCTCCCATGCTGCTACTCACTGCGTCATTCACTGTATGCTAAACACAAATCTTAGGTGTTTATTTCACTTCTAGCTGACTTAAAACTTGACACAGAGTCAGTGGGTAAAACAAAAACAAGTGGGGAAAAAAGGTTTAAGAGGGCAATGTGTGACATCTGGCCAGAATTTAAGTTTAAAACATTCCAACTAACACGATCAACAGAATGTTACAGTGTTGACAATGGCATTATGACAAGATGTCTACAGATCTATATTGTGTTGCAGAGACATGTACTGACATTAGCATTCTAACCAGCTAGATCTGTCCTGTCCTGTCGTCCCCTCAGTCCAAAATGAGAGGATAAAGAAGTAGAGGTGCCCCAAGGGCTTGCAGTTGAATGTAAAGGGTCCGTGTACATTTGATAGTTTGTTTATTGGATTAAATCCATAATGGTAGAAACGAGAAAACGACTCAAGAGTTTTGTTTTGCTGATCTGGTGGGGAGTTGGGATCAGACACCTGGTGATGGGGTTTGCGCTGGCTGAATTCAAGTTGCTACACAGCCGGAGCTGTGGCACAAGTCTAATTTTGCAAATTCTTGCCCTGTTGCTAACTAACAGTTGGCTTTTTTTTATGTAACTGATGAGAGTAAATTGAGATCGTATAGACTCAGTAGTAGAGGTGAAATGCTGCCCCCTATTTGTTTGGAGCATGTAGCCAGTACAGTGAAGACAAAGACACAGATATACACACACACACACTCAAATGGTACGATGGCAAGAAAGCACAATCTAAACCACACACAGTCAGCTTGAATAGTATAATGCCACACAGACCACTTTGTCGACACTGCAAAAACTAAGCTAGAGAAAAGAAAGAAAGTTAACAACAAAGAAAAGCTTGAGGAGACAGATTCGTAATGCTGAGAAAAGCAGAATAAAACATCATATGTGAGCATGTGTGTGAGAGAGAGAGAACATAAGAGCTACAATATGACAACGTCTACTGTGTCAACTGGTTTGTACGAAAACAACCTAATGAGTTGGATTTCAAAGTGGTTTGTGAGGATGAATACTCAAATCGTGACATGTGTGTGCTTGTCTGCCTATTAACGAGGCACAATGTGGTGTCTGCTTCCTGTAATTGCATGTTGTTCAATCACATAGTTCAAGCATTACTGATTTAATTATGATTTGCTACTTTTAGGATGTACAAGTCACCCTTAAACTATATTCATTCATCTGTTCAAGATACATTCATTGTCTTGAACACCGAGCACATGTGGACAAAAAAATGCATGCTGGAGCTGGTCCACTCACAAAGGTACAGTTTATAAGGTTAGTTGGTTACAGTTGTCAATCAAGTCAATTATGTAATTAATTGGCAATACATTGTTTGGAACAATTTCCCTCTTTAGTAATAGCTAAAGGGTTATTTCAGGCAACCATTGATGTCGATGATTAATGAGTGGAAGCTAAAGCACTTTCAATCTCTCTGCCCATTGTGCAAGTCCACATTTTGAGGAATTAATTAAAGTGTAACAATATATGATTAAATGTCCCTAAGTCTCAGCATACTGCTTAGTCATGGTCATTATTCTTCAAACCAATGAGCCCAGGATTCATCTTCTATCTAGATATCTACCTTCATGTTTGAGCAAAGGTACGTCTGTGGGTGTGTGGGAAGGTGCACCTGTGGACTCATGTGCGTACATTAAGTATGAATGCATTTTGAGTCTGCACATGCAAGTCTGCATTTCTCTGAATATTTGAGCCGAATAAGCCAGTCATGTATCATAAGCTACTTTATCTACTTCATTCCACATCCCTATTACAGCAGTCATGCTAACTAATGCTTCATCCGCCTTGCTCTAGTCTAGCTGTAGCGCATTAGCTTAGCATCATCAAGGCTTTTGGCTAATGGAAGGCTTTGCTAATCCTCTACTTATTTGGGCACTTTAGAGAATTAGTGCCCTCATCCCCTCAACATCACACATTCTTAAGTCTGCAGGGGGCTTCTAAGCACTAGGCTCATTCATGCTCTTTGCTAATGACTTAAAGGGCCCGTTGCGTTAATCCAGCCCAATGTTACATCACTCTGAAGTGTGCAACAGTTCAAGGAGAGTTTGACCTAAGAGGAACACACTTTGCTATCGGTATGGAAGGTCTAAAGTATAATATATTTTGAAAGTAAGTCCTGCCCGAGTGAGTACGAGTCCAAAGTTCCTTAAACCTTTTTTAAACACTTTTAAGAACAACCACTGTTGACAGTGACTGCAGTTGGAGCGCAAAAACACATTTGGTGTGTAGGAGTGCAAACAATTGGAGTTTTTCCACCTAAACCGTAACCGCCTACTAAACAACACTCACACACCACCACCACCACCATCATCGTCATCTCCAGCCCACACACAAGCCCACTCACACATGTGAACCCCTGCTGTGCATGAGCCGTATCCTGACTCATGATAAATCATTCGGGGGTCAATCGGGCTAAAACAGGTAAGACCTGTCAAGCAGCCATGCAGAGGTGTTTATTTGAGGGATGTACATGTCCGTCGTACCAACACACATATAGGCCTACACATCCCAGAGCTCAGACTGTCAGCCACAGGGATCACTATATGTGTCGTCTATTATTTACATATTTACCTCCCTTGCCTCTTCATCTTTGTAGGTGATTTTCTGTGTTGTTGTTTTTTTGTTAATGAAATGCTTGATTGATCGGAAACCTGTATGGGGAACTCAACAACGTCTAAGTGTGTAACCGCTACCTCGTCCTGGTCTTGTCTATGTTTACCGACACTTGTGATGCATGCTCAGCGCGCATTGTACATGTGTTGTCTGCAACAGAGCATGTTATTGAGCCCTCTCTCCAGCTTGTCGGTCTGTCAGAAGAAATAGACTGCAAGCACTTCACCAGCACTCAGGTGTGACCGATTCTTCTCTCTATCTGTGACTCTCCAAGCAGCTCTCCTCCCACCGCACACTCACACACACTTTATCACACTGATGCCAATTCTCCAGTTTCTGTGGCCCAGTGACTGAGGAGGGAAAGGGGAGGAAAGAGAAAGAGGTACTGTAGGATGCAGGGAAATCAATACCTGAAGAAAACCAATACAAGAGTGTCCGTATGCCTGTAGCTGTAAAAGGTCTCTTGAGTAAGTTAGACACTACAAGAGACTTGGGCAACAGTTTTAAATAGAGTGAAACAACTCACTGTGAAAGTTGTCTTTCGACATTATTGTCCTCATGTCTGTTGAATTGGTCTTTGTGTTTTTGCAGTGTTGTTATTAAGGTTTAACTTTTTTGGTATTTGTTCTTTTACTGTGGAGTTTTCATGGTCTTTGCTATATTTTGATTGTATAGCAATTTGGGCAACTGATGTTTTTAATTGTCTTTTATGAATAAATATGGATTGGAGTGGACTGAATTATATAAAAGCCCTAACTTAATATCCCTTTACAATCACCGGGGTGAATTGGTTATCCGAAGCAAAAATGACAATAGAATCAGGTGCACATGACATAGACATGCAAAAAACATATATTAACACTGGTAGAGCAACATAGTTACCCTTTGTGTAATGTGCCAGAAGTACCAATCTCATGACAACAGTAGCTATGGCAGCTGCCTGCCTCGTTATGTCACCTGTGTGGGTGGATTTTATGCTAAATGAGGGATAAAAAACATTACCACCAAAAGCACTATCTGCTATGAAGGGCATTGAATACTGTAAATTGCAAGTTCAATTTAGTAAAATTCATATGATTTTATAAGACAAAAATAAGGAAAAAACAAGTTGTATCTGAATGGATTATTAAAGGGACAGTTCCCCCCTAAAATCAAAAAAAGGTCACATTTACATTTACTTGGGTTTTTCAACCAAATTATGTTGACGCTTTGATCACCACAAGTTGAGTGCCATATAGTCCCATTATTTAGAAGGCAGACATCTCTACGGACAATATCTCCAAAATGGCAGCTCACACCAAAAAAATCTAGATTGATAAATAGCACTACAGGTAAGAGCAAACATCTGGATGGGATTTTGGGATGAACTGGTCATTTAAGAGCATCATAACTGTGAACTGGAAGTTTCTAACACGGAAACTTTAAAACATATGTTCAATGACAAGCAGGCTTTGGTGAGTCTCCAAAAATCTCCAAAGCTCTGAATGGAAATCCAACCTATCCAACAATCCAAAATTAGGAAATGACTGCAGTCTAAGCTAAGGGTGGGTGGTATCGTCAATATGGCATGCACCATTTTGATAAAAACAATATGGATTTAATTTGTTATACATTCAATGTTATCAAAATTACATTGAGAGAGTTTTCCAACATTGCCCACAATGGTCTCATACAGCCAGTGATATTTGAGGGAAAGATTTCACAGAATAAATGCTATAGAGGAAATTTCTCCGACGATTGACAAATTGATATTGTCTTATGGTTTATATTGTCATCCAATAGCAATGCTAACAAAAGGCTATTTCTATAAGCTGTTTTTTTTTTTCAAGCTTAGCCGACAGGAACAAGTACAGCTCAATTTATGAGAGAAGTAACCCATTATGTAAAGCAATAAGCTGAATGAAAAGACATTGAGTGTCTGCTGGCTGTAAGATGAGCACGTAATCATAATCAAGTGTTTGGTTTCATCAGAAATCCACTGACAGAGACAGAGAGGAAGTGCTAGCCAGCGCCCACAGCACTGGCATAGCCAGGAGTGTATCTCCACGTCTAGAACTGTGTGTGTGTGTGGGTGACCTACTTGTGTCTGTGTATTGTTTCATGTATTGTTCCAGATCCACAGCTCCAAACTGCTGCCATGCATTGTGCCATACACGGCTAAGCACTGAGTGGCAGAGAGAGATGCTTACTCACACCGCTGGCGGGCTGAAAATATGCTCTGTACACGCCTCCGTGTGCGTGTCTGTGTGGACCGTTGCTTCGCTGATATACACTCCTTGAGGGAATTAGCACTTGAATTAATGTGGTCAGGGAGATAGAATGTGCAAAAGATAACATGCCCTTTTCGGCTTTGTTTCTCTTGAAATTTATCACTCTAAGTTCTCTGACTCCTGGCACTTCCTGTTGCCGAAAATATCAGACCGATGATTTCTCGCAAACACAATCTGTTCTTATTCCTGCCCCCAGTGCGCCTCCCCACCATCCACCCTGTTCCCATTAAATTTTAATGGACCCCCTTTGGTCCCTTCATCTTGTCACATTTAACATCATCTATTCCTAGCTAGCACCAGTCTTTGTGCCCTGGAGATGTATACATCCTCTCTTTCATCCAGCCTATTTTTTTTTTGGTCTTCTCTATAACTTTGTCTGTACCTCCTCTGCTCATTCCCGTCAACTGCCCCTCAATTCAGTAACCTTTACCACTATATTTATCTACTTATTGCACCCCTGTTATCACACTCGCCAGATGAATGCCCCTTTCTCCCTTTTTTGAATCCCCATCTCTCCCTTTTTTCCCTCTTTCTTGTAAATGTTCACTATGCCACACTCTCTACTTGCCTTTCTCTCTTCCCCTTTTCCTTAAATAACCCTTTCTTTTTTACCCATCATCATTCTTTCTCATCCATCTTTTGTATTCCTCCGCTCCTCCATTCCCTCCCTGCATTCAACACGAGTCAACAGTATAATTCAATCCCTGGTGTTTAGCTCTCAGTGTTGTTGAGCACGGCAGATAAATGCCTGCGCTTCACACCGCCACGAGCTGATCACTCCCTCCTTCACCTTTTTGCCACCAATCCAGACTCAACTAAATCCTTCACTCCATTATCTGAGATTGGTGCATGTACATTAGATCATTGTGGCCTCCATCCATCTCTTCATCAGCTCAATTGTTTGTCAAATCCAATTAAACTCCACCATGTGAACTTTTACCTCTAGTGTCTACTGCACATCTCCTTTCATCATCTACCCACCCACACCCTCCTTCCCTTATCTTATGCTTTAAAATCATTTCATCCAGAAGCAGTAATCCACAACAGTTACCCACACATCATGTGTCAACTCAAATATCAACATACATGTCTCTGATGAACTGTGAAGAAAACCTGTAATGCACAATTATTTTGAGCAAAAAGCTCGGGACAATGTTTGAATGGAAAGTATCTCTTTATATGCACAACCTCTCTTCATTTGCATCAATTTGTCTTATCTCTTTCGCTTCTCTTTGGTTCCCTCTATACCTAAAGTATCTGTTCCACATTTAAGGCCTTTTCACACCAAATCTTAAATCATTTCAGTCAAAAAGAAAGCAGTTTTTTTTCTCCTTTACTTTCGTTTACAGTTTTCTCTTTCACACCAAGTCTGGTGTGAATTTGTAAAGAAGTGATCTGCAGAGGAAAGAAGAAAAAACATCTGAGCATAGACTACCTCCTCCTGTTCTCCATGGATTGGAAGAGAAGCTATAGCTTTCATGGAATTGTATGCGTTTTCTCTCTCCCGCTCCCTGCCCATCTTTAGTATCAAATAGGCCTCTTTTTCTCCTAATGTTGATGCATATCGTACACACACACCGTCCACATTCTCCAGGTTGTCAGCAGTTTTCTCTCGCTGTTCCATGCTATCCTCCTTGCCATTCTAAATTACCAGTGGCTCATGTTAGCAGCGGCTGTGAAATGATGGGACACAGATATGTATCGCACACAAAAGAAGGCGGTGAAGCAAACTAAAGGATCAGTGTGAAAGGCTTTGCATCTCTCCGGCTGCACAGTGCAACAGTTTATCCTCTTTCTCATTTCTTGTTTTCCCGCGTCCTTCAGCTACTCTGCCCCCACTCCATTCACCCTCAACTCCTCAACCCTCGAAAAAGACCCGATGCTGTATAAATCTTTGTGTCCGAGGTCTAGCCGCTGTAAAGTAGAGGAGATGAACGTGTCCCCTCGGAAAATTCATGGCTCTTTTTCTTCACAGCCCTCGTGCCTTTGCTGCTATTTCTTCACCCGGACAGCTTTACGTCATTCTTCTTCTCTCCTCCCACACACTACACATGCACACTTCTTTTTAATTGTTTCCCTTCTCAAGCTTTAGTGGCATTTCTGGCCTTGTAACAGATTCTAATGTGGACCACTGTAAGCCGCTTTCCAAAAGGAGACGCAAACACTCACACGCAGCATGTTATTCTGCGTGTTTATACAGATTGACTGTTGCCTACCTCCGGTTTCTCTCTCTTTTTCTCTCGCTATCTATTTCATATTCTCCTTGTCAGCTAGGGTAATGACCCATTTGTCAATGCTTTAATCATATTAAGAAAATGGGTTGGTTGTTGCTCGCTGCTAATGGCTTAGTGCGTCTCTGTTTTCACTGCCTGTGTACACAACAGATGTCACATTTTCCCACTTGGTGTCTCAATAGTCGATTGCACTCAGGTGTGTGTGTGTGTGAGTGTGTGTGTGCATGTGGGATGCATGTATTTCTGTTTGCCCGTGAGCTTTCATGCCTGTGAGCGAACATCATCGTCAGACTATTATTTGAGAGCGATACTGTGGTTTGCAGGCTGATGATTATTTTTGTATATAATTGAAAGTGATGAGTAAAATGTAACTGTTTCTCAGCTGTTGGCACTCCCTACACAGACTGGCTGGCTGATTGTCACGAAATTTGGGATGGGACTGCGGATAATCAGCGAGCTATTCATCTCACCATCACACATAATATTTGATCAGATTTTGACAAAACGTTTGGGGGTGTCGCACCTCAATCACCACAATATGTCACTGTGTAAACAGTGCAGTAATTGGCCTGATGTGATGGACTGCGGCATGTGTGTTTACTTCGAACTGATTGACCCGATGAAGAACTGTATTATTAATAATGGGAACCAACATGTGCTGATGTCTGAGAGCGTGGCTGTGTGTGTGTGTGTGTATGTGTGTGTGTATTCCACACGCAAGTTGTACCAACACACATGACTGGTGAGTTTAATATAACCCATACTAAACATTCAGAAGTATTTACACCATTTACCAGTAAAAGACATTCCCCAGTGCTATAGCGGGGAGACAGCACCATGTTGAGTGATGGAACAACTTCATTAGCTGCAGCTGTATACCGAGATTTGGAGGAGACGGGAAGTAAATGGATGGATCGAGTTAGAAATGGTGAGGAATAAGAGGATTACAAAAAGAAAAGGGACCTTTTTTTTGGTCTATAGAGAGTAAGTTAGGGATGTGCATTTCAGAAGAAAGGAGAATTGGAGACTGGAGAGAGGAACAGAGGGATTCGTTAATCGACATATCGCAGTAAAGACCACTGGAAAATGAAGGAAGGGTAAGAGCCTGTGGAGACGGACACAGACATATGCAAATCAGCGGGCAGGCCGGGGAGAGGGTGAAGGCAATGAAAGGAGGGGGGGGGGATGAGAGATGGATGAATTATGGAGAGACTACGGGGAACTCCGTAATTATACACGACTCTATCAGAGTAACTTCGATGAGAAAGAAAGTGGCTGCTCCCTCACTGACAGAGGTGGGAACAGAGGGAGAAACAATAGGGAGCAGTTGATATGCTTGTAATGGAAGGTTAGAGTGATTAAACCAAAATTAATTAATTGAATGATTTCAGCAGAGAAATTCTTTGCATTGAGACGCGTGAGGAGGAGCTCACACAATATGGTCCATGCCCATATAGGAAACTGAGCCGTCAGCTATTGGATATGTTGTTTGCTCTACACAGAATTCACCTATAAGTTCTCATGATTGCTTTCGGACGCATAGTCCCAAATATCTTTTGCTCCAAGCTTATTTGGGAAACGTTTTAAAATGTTTTCCCAATTTCCCTTACTCCTCAAAATCATACATATATTACTGGAATGAGAAATGCTCGAACTCATGTACTTGCATATGTAAAGACACACAAACACGCTCATCAGGTATTACCCCATCGGCACATGTTGCTGCAGTAGGTTCTTACATGCTGTAGTTTTTAATTAAAAAAGAAGAAGAACCTGAACTCATAAGCAATGAGGTGAGTTAGTTGGGATATGATGCACGCACACACACACACACACACACACACACACACACACACACACACACACACACACACACACACACACACACACACACACTCACAGTGCTGATGTACGCATCCAGCTGCCAATGGCTGCTTGTATCAAATTCCAAATCCTGGAGCTGGCTCACAAGACTGTGAATGAATCTGTTGCCCCTCTGCTCCAGGCAACTCTCCAGCAACACATGCCAGCCAGTGTCTTGTGTTCTGTAACTACAAACAAATTTGCTCTTTTCCTTATGCTGGGCTAGCTGGCACACTATTTTATCTCCTAGCATTCTATTGGTGCAATGACCTTCTAAACCCTTAAAACTAGTCTCCATCTTCCCCAACAAGGTGAAAACTGTTTTCAGGAACATCTTGCAACACCCTTGTCCAATTAATAAATGAACGCTGTCCTCTACTCAGTCTTATACAAAAGTCTCTCTCTTATTCTGTCATTTCCCAGGATTACACTCTTACATGATTGCTTTTTGGGTATATAAAAAGGGCAGAATAACCCTGACCTTTCCTGTCCTACAAATTTAATCTAAATATAATGTTGCTTTAACTGAGAGACTGTACCTGACCACATCGGCTAAATGCATAAATGCTTATGTAAATGTGGCCTTTCAACATATCAGCTACATTAACCTCCAAGCCTCCAAGCCTTAGTTCCATCATAGAATACACCTGATAAGGTGTTGGGTTTTTTTTACACCTCCAGCAAGAGCAAGGTTTCTTCTTTGCCATTAAATATCAATGCACAATTTCGGGCTTGGATTTTGAAGTGGCTCTTTTTTCTTTGAAATGGGATCATTTCTAACACTATTGTGTAGCAAATCATGACCCAATAGTGGAGTGGGAAGGTAACATACCATCAGCTTGGGGAACACGGTAGCCTTCAACGTGCAACAAACTCAGAGCTCATGCAACTTTAAAGAAGTGTGTGACTGTGGATATTCCACCTGACAGTTTGTACATGTGTTTAAGTACGTTAGTGTGCACATGTGCGTGTGTGTGTGGGAGAAAGCACAGGAGGATGGAGCCTCTTATACCAACACAAATGAACAGCTGAACATAAGTGTGTGGGTTGCAGTAAGTGAAAGTCACCATTATCAGCTAGCAAACACAGACGGCTAATTTGATGGATTCACAGAGAGTATGTAAACTGCCATATTATGCACAATCAATACATTGTGATAACAGATCAATTGCTGATGAATAGTTGCTAATCTAAAATCCATTATGTCAGCAGGACAGTCAACAGTGTTGACCCGGCTACCTACAAGACATATATTGATTACTGACAACTTTAAATGTGTGGTAAAGTACAACAACATGCTGTTTTTTACCTACTAAAACCACATTTAATGATCTGATGATGAAGGAGTGAATAAAATCAGCTCAATCAGCCTTGTCTAAGTAACATTTAGTCTGTTAACCCAATGTTAATTAATGATGACCTTTAGTTTATGATATTCGTGGTATAATCTTTGGGCTTCCCTCTCAAACCTTCTTGGTACCAAAGGCACAGTTTGAGTCCAGATGGAGCCACATATTGAATACTCAAACTGTACGTACAAAATGTTCTCATTGGCACTTGAGATACAAGCATCCCCAATTGGCATCTATGAGAGATCAGACAGAGGCGAGGACCATGCGGTGGAAAGGTTATTTCAGGTCATAACGTTACTCAACCTGCCCATGCTGAAAAGAGGGAACAAGAAAGGGCTTTGAAGTGCTTGTGCCTAGCCAAAGGCTATGAACACCTTTTATTTTACAGAAGTGCCAGATGGAGGGAGAGAGGGGAGGACAAGGAAAGACAACTGACAGTGGAGGTGTGGTGTGAGGGGAAAAGAGAGAGAGAGAGAGAGTTTAATACAGCTCGACACATATAAGGTTAGACAGAGGGAGAGATGCACACACATCGAGATACAAAGAGACAGAGAGAAAGAGGAGAGCAGAGACAGTGAAGAAGACAGCGGGGAGAAAAAAAAAAGAGATTAAAGAGCGACAGTATCTCAGTAATGACAGATACAGAAGAGAGAGATAAAGAGATTCATGTTTTCTCTGATGCGTTCCAATTCTATTTGGACGCTCTTGCAAGACTGTCGATGCGGCGTTCGTGCCAAAAAAGCATATTGAATTGAACTGAATCGTCTCCACTCTGGCAGACAGGCAGCACTGCGACTCGCAGCTGCTACAATCATTAGCAGAAATGGACGACTGCTACGCATTTGTGTGTCCATATAGCTGTGTTTCAATAAACGATGAAAGGCGTGTGTTACTGTGTGAGTTTTTCACTGTGACGCCCTTAAGAGACGGAAGATAGTTCCCATGTCTTCTTCAGTGCACCGCAATGTCTTTCTAAACTACAGTTTAACTGAATACAAACTATAAACACAGAGAGACTGGTACACAGAATACACACACACACACACACACACTACACAGATATACTGTACACACAACCACTGTCCCAGAAATCTAAATTGAGAAAAATATACAAGAGTTGCGCCACAGCCTATCACTTTCTCTGTATCTCTCTCCCTCTCTCTCTCTCTCTCTCTCTCCCCCCAGACAGTGTGCTTGATAACTTTTATGTTGCTGTAACAATGAATGAGCTCAGAGGGAGAAAAAGAAAAACAAGTGCATGTTAGTGTGTGATTGCGCAGTTCTGTCGCGTGAATGTTTGAGCCGCTGCATGCTTGCTTCCAGATCTTTCTTTTTATTTGGCCGCGTTTGTGTGTGTCGCTGTGCGCGCCATATGACAGATGGCAAGCCCCCCTGTGAAGACCCAGAGAGGAGAGGAGCAGGGGACTGATGTGTTTCAAGTTGAAAAGCGACAGCCGAATCTGTACAAAGTACTCAGTGAAGCCCCTCTGCTGTCAGTCTGTTGATCCGTAATTGAATGAGCAAGTGTTTATAGCCACTCACGCAGCACGAAAACATTAACAAACAGACACGCTTTGTGTTTTTTTTGGGGGGTTGCTTTTGATAAATATCCATTTTCAATGAAGTAGCTGTCAGCTTTGGCGTTAATGATGGTAATGTAAATCTGTTATGATCAGTGCGATAGCTTTCGGCTTGGAGTCTGTAAAGGGCTTTAGCCTACAGGAGTCTGTTTTCTTCTCCTCTGTCTGTCTGCTGAAATAGTACTGAACTGTTCAACGGCACATGTCTTTCATTTTTACAATAAAAAAAAAACTGACCGTGTGCTTCAGAGTTTAATGAGTGTGCTTGTGTGCCAGCACAAGGTACATTGTTGCTGCGGGAAAACGGCAGGACCACGACTATATCAGTGCCGTGTCCAATAGATGTCAATTTGAATGGTTAGAGATTAAGGTAATTTTGATGGAGATGTCTTTAAATAAACATGGTCTGCTAATGTGTTTATGTTACAGAGCAAAACCTTGTATCTAAAAGGCATAGTGTATATTTATTTCAGCCTGCTATAACAAAAGGGGAACTGTATGTGGGTGGGTGTCTAAAGCATGCCAAACAATTAGTGGATTATGCATTAGTGTTCCCAAATGTACCTGTGTATATATCTACGTGCTTGTTAGTGGCTGTATACAGTTTGGGGGAAATGTTAATTGCGTTGAGCGAGTGTTCTTGTGTGGGAGAGACACAGAGAGACGGGGACAGAAACTGAGAAAAAGAAGAAGTTGAGTGTGCCAAATAAAATACCCAATTCAATAGAAGAATGTTGTTCGTTATCTGTTTGGTGTTACTTTAGAGACTTTTCCAGAACCAGCAGCGATGTCTACATTCATACAGTCAGCTGTGTGCAATTATCAGTGCTCAAGTGAGTGATAAATTGGGTTACAGTGAGTGCCTTCACCATCTTTAGCCTGGCCTCTGGTTGTTCCCAGTTAGTGTGTGAAATCACTTGTGTTAAGCAAAAAAATGCTATTTTGTATTGTTATATGTACAATCAATATAGTAAAATCAATATTCTGACTTTGCTGGCTTGATCACAAACACGGTCTCTTTCTTTCTGGTAAGGCATCCATTAAAACCCAATATTCTCGAGAAGTTGTTGACAGCACTTACACATTTAGTGACCACTAACAGTGGAGACAAATTGTCAGCAAGCAGTGGGCAAATGTGTCCGCAATGGAAACAGACATTGAATAATAGTTTAAGTAACTAACTGCTGTTGAACCGTAAATACTAGCCCTTTCAATAACAACAGGTTCAGGTTTTATCTGACTTATACTTGTTCCTTAGATAACAGTAACTAGGAACAACAATAGGAGATGCTTCAACACAATGGAAACAATAACAGCTTTCAGCGCTGTGCAGCTGAGTGGCACGAACAGCAGACGGACCACCACAGAGAGTCAGACAGCTAGGAACACAAATGGTCGCTCATACACAGATAAGCAAACACACGCACATGCCAATTAGTGACAAATATTGTAATTGCATCTCATAAGGACAGCAAAGACTCATTAAAAATTGAATGGAAAAAAAAGAGTCCACATCCACCATACTGTGTCTCGGCAGAGAAAAACAAATATCTTTTATTGGCGCTTTATTTCTAAAAACAATAATTTAAATTTGATGTGTTTACCAAAACACTGATTGCTTTAATGAGCGGCACATTGTTGAGTGGTTGTTTATGTGACTCCCCCCGCCGGAAATTAATTGACTTTGAGGCTCAAACTTTGATTGGAAATGTTGTCTTGCTGGAACATCCCTCTAGCAGAACTGATTTTGGAATTAAGTCTGATTTTGGTGAAAGTTTATATATTGTCTATGTACTCTAAAACTTTTTCTGGTGGCTTTTTTAAAGAAGTGCTGAGGGAATTGCTGTTCGGAAAACAAACAAACAAACAATTGCGAAGACAATTAAATATGTTATGTTAATTAATTAATCACAACACAATTAACAAAACCAATCACATAGCCATTGCCTAATATTGTGGCTATTAATAGTTGTATATAAATCATTTTCATTCTCTTTGGATTTCTAAACAAATAGGTCACTATTGGGTGGTTATCGCCATTTACATTATATACAACATTATTAAAAATAAAGGACAACAACAAATTTGACAGAGCAATTAAGAGCAAAATTCTGGAATAATTAAGACAAATCATCCAAAGAAGATGGAAATGGCAAATTCAAAACTACAGCTTTGCTTTGAAGCATATTTCAATTAATGATTATTATTATTATTGGCATAATTAGAGTCTGTAAAAATGACCATTTCCATTTTAATGTCCTCTCCGTCCACCTTACACTATTGTTGGAAAAATTCACTCAAGACCGATGGAAAATCATTAATCATTGTGCATTTATTCTTTGCAAAGAAGGAGACAGAGTTGATTCACATACAATGGAGTACACGGATCAAGGCTGCTCAGAGGTCTGACTCTGAGTCACTTGTATATATACTTCAAAACAAATGCAATGATTGGCACAGGATTGGTTTACGATGAGGTCTTCGTCACAGAAGGTGACACTCACAAAATGGCGTCCACGCCGTGTAGTCCAAGAAGAGTGTCTGCAACTTCACTTGAGCATTTGTTCTGGCACAAATGTCACTTTCTCGTAATCAGGAAGTTAGGGTCATAACATAGCTCTGCGTCTATCTTAACGCGTCTACAGTCCTTATTATCATTCCAATCCAGGACATGCTGAGAAAGCTCTCTTTCTCAGCAGGCCATTGACACCTAAATAGACTAAACAGCCGTGGCGCTTAATGTCATAGGAAGTTCACACGATGAGGACAGGGTGCCATAAAAATGATTACATGAGGACACCAGACTTTGTAAGCACACATATTATAACTAGTAATTTAGATTTTGACCCCAACAACTATCAAAGATGAAAAATACAAAATATTTTTGTCTTTGTTATATGCTCAGTAAGCTCATCGAAGGCACACTGCAGATACTATTTGACAGGTGTCCAAGGCATTCTCTCACAATGAACCACAACACGGCAATCAGAAGCATAAAGGAAACGTGCCACAGCCTAAGCTATCAAAATGAACAGCGCCAAGATGAAGAAAACACAATCATCCTGTGGTAATGTACAAAACTAGAGCCCTAGAACATTCTCATGACTGTTCCTACAGAGGTTGTGGTTGAGAAGGGATTACAAATAAAACAGACTCATGCAAGGACAAATTACAAACAGAGTAATTCATCCTGCGGAGCTTCTGTTCGTCTATTGTTGTTTCACCTATGATGGCCTGTTAGTTTAACTAATGCACATGTATCTTGCTTCTCACATATGTATGCATGTATGTGATTGAGTCTGTAAATCTGTAATGTTTGTGAGCTTGTGTCATATGTGGGGTGGAGGGTTAGGGGGGAACACAATGACTGTACCGACTGTGCTTTTAAGGAGACATCCTAATTTGTCACGGCAATATATTGTGCAAGCAGATTGTACACGCCACTTAAGTCACTACGATGCATACATTAAATAAAGATCAGAGAGATATATACTGCCCTTTTACAAGTATGCATACCCAGAGAGACATGGACACATATAATATGATTAGAAAATAATCACACTGTCCATGCACACGCACACAAAAAAGCCCATCAGTGGATAGACGGAGTACACCAGCAGCCAAGTTTACTTAGTCGATAACAGAATGATCAACGCTTGCATGCCCCTCCACTACTATCTGTTGCTGTGTAGCAACACATTTCCGTCAGCATCACTCTGTCCTACGGGCATAAACATATCTTGAATTTTAAACATCAAACATTGGCAGAGGACCAAATCTACATAATCAGTCAAAACGAAAACCCAAATGGACCATGTGGCGAAGAACAACAGCGTTTGAATCCCAATATACAATGTGAATGTCACGCCTGAGAATATTGGCGAATGAACAGGTGCTTCACTGGGGCTGACAATTAAATAACAATTAGTTTGTCCTGCTTATTGCCTCTGGGAATGGAATGACCTCCAACACGCTGGTTTACATTCACTCAGCTGCATTCATTCACAGCTAAAAGGGTCACAGTAGGTCTCTAATGTAACAGGGATCGCCTCCCTTGGGATAATTTTGGCCACCATTTTTCAGAGTGCATATTAATTCTAGTAAGTATGTGTATCGTCCAAAAGAACGGGGCAGTAAGGTGTTTTGCCTGGAACGTGTTTCCTCTCTTAGACAGGCATATCTAAAGTAATAAGACTGCAATGTTCTTCATTTTGGCGTATTGAATAAACTGCTGGAAACAGCACAAGTGTAAGAAACACAAGAGAGGTCAGTCAAATATCATCATATCATCCTTTTTGGGAGAAAAAAGCATAAAGGCAGGCTGATGCCATTGAGATTAACTGGGATATAAGTACAATTTACAATTTCAGAAGTTCACTTCATGTTTGTTCACCTAAGCAAAAGTAAATGTAAAATGCATGACATAAACTATTTAAAGATTTTTATTTTTTTTTTAAAATGAAAGGCCAAGTACATTAACATAATGCCATGGTCATGTAATGTGTATTTTAGGCAGCAGCACTATAATATTTTAGCCTTTTTTGCAGCTTGAAATATAAAAACAACAGCCTAGTACATGTCATGCATATTCAACACGATATTCAGTTGGATGGTTTATCCTTTTGGTCTTGCCTCCAGCACCATTCACTTGAGATTATGAAGTTTGTCATATCCGACATAGTAAATAAGGGGTGTGTGAAAGTCCATGCTGTTTGTGTGTGTGTGTACTGATCAAAAACATCCTGCTTGATATGCTTTATCATGTATAATCATAATATCCCCCCCCCCCCCCCTAATAGTGTTTCTGATTCTGGTTTGACCTGGGCCCCATGTACATTTTATCCACTGGCCTTTGTTGCCACTTAGACCCACACTTAGAGTACTTACCTACCCAACGTCCTGACCCATCTTTCACGTTTTTCTATCTTCTCTCTCTCTTCCTCTGTTCTTCTACTCTAAGCCTCCTTCCTTCTTTTCTCTACCGCTCTTATTCCACACTGTTTTCATCCCTTTTCTCTATCTAACGCTGTGACTGTTGTCTGTTTCCTCTCTACCACCTGTCTGTCCCCCTGCCTAAAATCTCTCCTCTATAATCTCCCTCCCACTCGCTCCTCTCTGTGCAGAAACCGGGCAGATGCTAAGGTTTAATGTTGTAATTTTGCTGGCTGTCAGCCCTTCAATCTCTTTGATACTTGTACACCTAGTCCCATCGAAGACACTGCGATCCAATTTGAGCAGGCTGGCGTTTGCTCAGACAGACAGGGGTTTGTGAGGCGACACAGTTTTACCTCCGTGCTGTTTGAGTGTCTTGGCATGTTTGTCGGGTGCATGTTATTTATTTCACTGCAATGCATGTGTGTAGTTGCGTTGGAGGGAGGGCAGGGACACAAAGACTAAAAGAGATAGATTAGTCATTTGGCAGGACAAAATGTCTAGTGCACACGAACGCAAGCGGCACCTACAAATACACACACGACAAAATACACATGCAATTAAAGCTGCCAGAATGTTTACCAGAGAAGCGAGAACAACACTGGAGCAGACCAGCACAGACTAATCTAGAGAAGGGGTTGGAACAGAATGAATATACTACAGTATATTGTTAATAGGAGGAATACTTTAGGTGGAGCTGGGAGGAACTCCAGCAGTGGCCAATCAATCAAAACCACTCCTCAAATCACCCTTAAGACCCCCCAGCATGGCACAGTGACAGTTTTCTAATCAACCACGAGGAGAGTCCAGGCCAGATTCTAAGAGGAAGTTAATGTTCTTGCCCAAGAAGTGCACAGTTCCAAGATGCAAATATATCAATATTTATAAATATAGCACCATAGATATGAATGCAAAGCAGGCTAGATATTGTGCTAGGGGCAGATAATGCCCATTATGAAGATACATGTCATTTTAAGAGACAAATGAAACCCCTACAGCTGTGTTTCTAGTGATAAATAATGCACACAAGTGATTTTTAAATAAAATGTTATCCATGCAGCCACTTTGCAAAACAAAATGTGTTTGGTACTTTACATTATTTTATTTTTTTTATCATGTAGACAAATTATGGAACTTGTCTGAAGTCTAACCATACTGCAGGTGAGTTGGCCTTCCAGGTGTTTTTGTTGTTGTGTTTAGTTTTTTCACTAAACATGTGTCTTCAGGATGTCTCCATGCTTCTAATACACGTCCTAAGGTTTCCTGGTAAACTTCTCATCTGTTCCAGTAGAGTAATGGGTTGGTGGGCAGACCATTGTGTACTTATATTTGAAAGAGCACATGCTTGTTCACTGGATTTAATCAAAGTATGGATGAATGTATGAATGAATTGATAAATTACAAGCAGCTGTGAATGACGGTATTGAATATAATCACCCATTAACCTAAATGAGCACAGATTATGTCTCGCTCATCTTGAAAATGTATTTAGATTTTAGAATTTAGAACACGGACAAGGCTTTGTTAATAATGCAGCAAACTTAAATGAAATAAAAGGGGTTATGAATGTTGAATCAGTATGTGCTCCTCTGCCAGTAATGACAATAACTCAGTGCACCTGTGTTTGCACTGGCCAGGAAGGGCAGGCTTGGTTTCATTCCAATGCTGCACACACAGCATCTGTGTTAACAAACCAACAAACAGGTACAGGCAAACAAAAAACAATTAAACGCACGTCTTGCAGCTCATTTTAAAAGTTAACTTAATAAATAACAATTCATTTAAAAAAAAAAAAGACATGTCTTTCATTTTCCCTCTGGGCTAAACAATCTATTGTGATCCGAACAAACACTTTCCTTGTGCTGATAGAACTGGGAAGAACACAGTGCTGAGAAAGAGAGTGTCTCTGTTTATGTATTTATGTCCTCCTCCTCAAGCGTCACTGAAACGATTTTATGTTCCAATCCATTTTACTTCATCTAAGCTTGTCTCATGTGTATGTGTGTGTTCTTCCCACTAAAGCCCCTTTCTAAACTGCCACAACTCGTTATGACCACAAAAGGAACTTTTTACCTTATGATTCATTTTTTTAAATGTTTTGCTTCGTCGCTTGAATAAAGATTGTGTTGTTTTTTCTGAATGTGACAGCAGAAAAACAACTTTTCTCTTTTAGATGTAGACATCAAGGCGGAGAGCTCATGTTAATAGGACAGTCCTTGTCCAAAACATCACAAGCAGAAGAAAAGCTCCCAGCACAATAACATACGAGTAAGCTTAGTTGGAGTTTGTGGCACCAACTAAGTCATTACCCCCTGAAAGACTGGGAAATGCAATTTGGGCGGTTCGACAGCCGCCCGGGGGCAGGTGTGTGTTTGCGTGTGAGACAATGTGTCTCAATTTTTGTAACAAGGGAGGTGAAATCATGCCAAGTCTAAATGTCAGAGACAGACAAACCAAACAGCAGGCACAGCTCAACACCCAGCTCATAACAAGTGGGTTCTTGGAGGAACAGGGCGTATGCAGTTAGGAAAGAAAACTTGGTTCAAAAAAAGGCTAGCATTTTCCTCACAAAACAGATGTGACAGTCAGCATGTTCATTATCTGCCAACAGTCCTTCATACCTTAGCACCCTGGCCGTTCCCACCGTTGAGGACACTGGTACTTTCTGACTAAAACTAACTTGACTTTGGTGCTTCAAAGGTTGTACAATGCCAAGATTACCAACTAGCTCATCTGGTCACCGTTAGCATGAGGCTGATGTCCCTGTGCTATTCAGCACAAAGACAAACTCACAGGATCAAACTATGTAATTATCACATAAATACACTTCATATATTCTTTGGTTTATACAGTGTAACCTATAGGCTCAATTTAACAACACAAACACCTAGCACTGTCAACATTCATTTTCAGATGTTTTGTGACCTTTTGGGCCTCTTCTTTATTTCCATCATCATTGATTGCAACATTTAACCTGATTCTTGTGTATCACTGCTTGACGGATCATTCATCATCGTTCATTCCACTGACATTTGTCGTAAAACTGTTGTTATCACATTTTAACTCTCCAAACATCTTAAAATGCACGTTTTCCAAAACCCTGTGTAGTCATGCGTAACATTCATGTTCAAAACGTTTCTCTCACATTCTTAGGATATTATGTTTCTGAAGTTTGAGTTTGGAAAACACTGAAAACAATCTGTTAATTGTGCATTGACTGCATTGATTGGTAAACCGGTCCCATGTCTTGCAGAATTAAAGCCTCATAATCCAAAATATCTTCTCCAACAGCGGGCTTCACTGAAAAATGCCATGGCAACAAGTAAATTCATAAAAACAAATATTAACTATGGAGTGATTTTTATACTATTTTACTGCAATAATATTTTAAGTTCCCACACCAACCGTAGGAAATTAAGTAAATCTGAACACAGTGGAAAGAAACAGAGTATTACATATTCACAAACTCAAGGAACCCTGCACTAATGACAAAAGATGCGCCCACACACTGGAGGCACGTGGCCAATGTGTGTGCGCGTATACTTGTGCACATTTTTCTTCCCTGAAACTTATCTGTATGGTTATAAAATGAAATAGATTTTTACACATGCACCATTTCTTTTTCACTTACGCTTTTATCTTTTATCCCCAGATGTCTTGTTCAGACATACAAAGCTTTTTAGAAATGTCAAAGAGTAATGCTTTTTACTTGTTTTTTTCTGTAATTGCAGAATGAATAGTTGAGCTTTTAAGGGCTTACATACAAATACTGCTTTATGTTGCATAGCATTAACTGAGACAAAAAAAACAAGGAAACATCCCGCCCCAATTAAATAGGCAGAAACTAGAGAAGACAACTAAATGAAGGAATACATCAATAAAACTACAAGAATACTTTCCTATTTGAATGGTCAGTAATGTTGACACCACATATGAAAATAGATAGAGAACTTGGTTATACCTCTGCTGTATGACACACGTGTGTGATAATGCCATGAAATCACATGATAAAACATGACCTTGCTGTAGTATAAGTATACAGTATGAGAGTCAGAGGGTGGTGGTAAAAAAAAGGTCTTTTGATTGTGAGGCTGAAGAAGGAAAGGGTCAAATAAATAAAAACAGAAAAAGTCAGCATCCAAGCATAGTTAGATAGGGTTTATTTTAAGGCTGTAACCAAGTAGTTTGAAGCTTCGTTCATAACACTTACATCGTCTTTAATGGTCTGTAGATCATTTCACAGTTAATGTAAACATTAAAAATGTCCCAGCTATCTTCCTGTTGCAGTAGATATGCCCAGTCACAAATAAAGATATATTATTAATAGTCTATTAAACTATTTGTGGACTATTCTTACTCTTTGTATTTTTAGACTTTACCACTACTAAACCTTTTTAGTTAGGAGAAAACATCACGGGTTCAGACGGGCGGGTGACAAAGCGGCGCTCAGAAGAAGTTATTAATAACTTACAGAAACTTTGCCTGCAATAGTCCACCTTCCACCTCTCTGTAACTCTCTCAAACACACACACACACACACACACACACACACACACACACACACACACACACACACACACAGACACACACACACACACACACACAGCGAGCCCCCCAGAGCTCAGATGTTCTTATGTTGACGAAACTGATGTGTTCTTACAAAATGATCTATTTAAAGGAACAGTTTGCAGGAGTAACCCAGAACAGACAAACCAAACACAGGCATTAGAGAGGGCCTTTCACGTGTTTAACATTACCACAAACAAAGCTTGGAACATTTGGCACAGCCCTAGTTTATTATTTACTGTACTAGAGTTCGGAAGCTTTCAACCTCTTTCTAGCAAAACTAGAAGACTGGGCAGCCTCTATAACTCCTTAAAATGTTTGTCTCTTGAACTGATATAATCTGTCATGATAGATGTGTGTCAATATGTTAACATGACATACCAAAGATGTCTTGTCTTCAGGGACAGACGGAGGTACAGATTTTTGCGAAAGACTTGCAAAAACATACAAGATTACCCAGAGCCTTCTTAAGAAGAGGGACCAAGTGGTGAGGACCAAGACCCCTTTAAAAGATACAAAAGGTCCAAGCTGTGACGGAACACACTGCCAAAACAGTCAGTCGGTTTGGGCCATCAAGCTGTTCAGCGGAGCGATCGCATCAAAGCCAAGCCCACGTTAATTCTTATGACGAATGTTCAGTTCTGAAGACCTTCGACTGCGGAGGTGATTAATGTTCTGAGCAGAAAAATGATCCAAAGCATACAGCCAACTGTATATTGGAAAGGCTTCAGAAAAAGCAATGAGATAGTCTTAGAGTGGAGCTGCCAAAGGCCTGTGCAGCCACCCTGCTTGAATATTAAAGAGAGAAAGGCATGAAAGATGTTAGGTTCAAAAGGGACACCTACACCTTCAGACTGAAAAACCCTGAGACTCTCTGCAACTTAATTAAGTTCAAACATGGGAAACGGTTTCCACCAAAAAAGTGCCAGACAAAAACTATTTACGTTTTCAATGCTGGGACTGCAAACCCAGCCACATTGTAGTGCCAATATCCATACATCTTTTTCTCACCTGTCTGAGTTTTTCACCTACTCTCTCGGGATATTTCAACTCATCATCCAGCTTGATGAGTTGTACTCCCCTGAGTAACTGAACACATGTCTGAACCGCCATTACAGCCCTGCAGTAATTGCTCTTTGCTAAACACATTTTCCAATTTGCTCTAATTTAGAACGGTGTGTAATTTAATTCATTTTCCAAATGATCAATCAGCTTGTGTCAATCAATGCGTCCAAGTTCGTTGCGTGTATTGGCCCGTGGCTACGTTGTTGTGCGATGGTGTCCATGGTGATGCATTTACAGAGGCGTGTGTACGTACGGGTGGCACCTGGCAGATGAACATTAGGCTATTTTTTTTTGCATCTGGGTTGAGTCTACAAAAACGTTCTTTTGTTGTTATGACAATGTTTTGTCACAAGCTAAATTGATACTTAGCTGTTGATTGTCAGACATCAGCAAGATAAATGCCTCCCCATGCACACCAAAGCTTCATTGTGTAGCTGCTGTCATTCAAGCCCCTCCAGCTGAAAGCACAGTTCTAGTGTGTTTGTCCAACATATGAGTGTGTAGTTATTGATGTTTGAGTGTCTCATGCAACGTCTTCCATTGGCGTACAATAAGGAGTACTGAACATGCAGTGTTTCTCTCAAAAAACACAGCAGCACATACGGTAGGAATACACCTATGCACATCAAAACAGACAGACGAAGACTGGAACAGATGTTCTGTTTTGCCCCTTCCTTCTGCTGTTGGACTATAGGGAAGTATTTGCATCCCCTCTTTCAGTTCTTTTTGTCCGTATTCTTTCATCAAAATTGAATTTCTTTTCTTCTGCTCTACCTCCTGTCTCAAAGATATTTCCACTTTTGTCTCTTTTCATAAATCAAAGCTGTCGTGTGATTTCTGCTTCCTCAGAAACAGACATTTGGGAAACAGAACTCTGTGTTTTTTTTTGCCTCCTCTGGTAAAATAAGCCACATACAGTATAATCCAGAGCCTTTTTTCTTTGTCTACCGTGAAGGGAACAATTGAACACCTAAAAGAGAGGAGAACAACTGAAAGAGAAAGGTACAACCTTTCATTTCTCCTCTCCAGACATGCCAGTTGACTACCTAACAGGTGCATGAGATCCTTTGTGCTTGTGAGGATGTGTGTGTGTGATTGTTCACGTGTGTGCTCCTCTGACCTTTTCAGGTGGGTGTGTGATAGGTCAATGAGACCTTTCAACAGTCTGAGCTAGTCGGTACACGTGCATGCCTCACACATGCACATGATGGAAACAACTTCTCACACCACCCAGAGCACAGAATGATGTACGGGAAAGCAAACATCCAGAGTGGTTTCTTTCTCAACTGTCGAAAGGATGTTTTGAATCACATTCAGTAATGGGTAAATGGGCTTTTGAAGGCCACTGCAATTTTTCTCATTTATTTTCTAATATCCGAGAGATGGCTAATGGTCAACATTTAACTTCCAGGACACACTGCAATTGCCATTTGCTTGATTAGATGAGATCAGGTACAAAAAGACAGATTCAAGCAGGATGGATGGAAGAGAAAGAGCTCTGGTGGAAGAAGAAAGGAAAAAAAACACGTCTGGTTGTGCAAAAATTGCAAATGTTTACATCAGACGGACAAAAGATGTACTGAATATTATCAACAAAAAAAAAGCTTGCATTCAAATCATGGATTTATATAAACCTTTATATAGACCCTCAGTCCCAATCTGTTTTCACTCACCATGAGGCCAATCAGTTTAACTTTGCACTCCTTTATATATGAAGCTACTGTCGATGAAACTTAACATTACAAGCCGACCGGGTGAAATATGCCCTTCAAATCAATGGAAGGCTTTTCATGTGAAACATCTACGCAGGAAGTGTTGAATTTCCCTGACAACAGCTTAGCACAGAGCACTATTCCTGTTAAGAGAACAGCCTGGTGACTGTGACATGACGATGCTGTTGCAACACAGTGCAAAACTACCTTGGTTAGAATGGACATTCATTTGATTCATATGAACATTTCTAGTCATTAATCCATGATCACCTCTTCCAGACTTTACCAAATTGCGTTTTGTCCCCAAATTCTAAGCTCTATAAACATGTCCCTAACAAATATTTGACCCAATGAACCACACTAAATGGAGTATCTGATTTATCTTTTCTAAGTAGACGAGCATATTAGATATATTTTTTGATGGAGTACATCATGTACTCCATTATGTGGCTCCATCACAATCTCCAGCAATGAGAGCCGTGTTCATTTCACAGCATTAGTGAGATCTTGTTGCATCCCTTTTCGCCCTTTTCATTTCCTTCCCTCGGCTTTCTTCTTATCCTTTTCTCTCCCATCCATCTATTCTTCCCCTTCCATCCCGCTCCATATGTTGCTACATCCACTGTCTTCACTATTTGTGCCGAGTACATGAGCTGAATCTCAAAAAATGTGGAAACTCTTCACTTGATTGGGTGTCTTATCAGTTAAAACACAAGAGCTTTAATTAAAAAACAAAAACTTTGTCACACATTACTGAACAGAGATGGGCAGTGAGATTGGCTGTAACCATCTGCGTGTGAGTTTGCATGCGTGTGCGTATTTTTCAATGTATCTATGCAATTAGGAATGCAGTTACTTGTGTGTGTGTGTGTGTGTGTTATTTACTTGTGTTTGAATGTATCCATGCATCACTTTCATCAGCATCATTTTAATTACAACATCAAATTATAATTACTTTCATATCGCATTAAGCATCATAATGATTCTATACGTTGTCATGCATACATTCCTCTCATCACAGCATCCAAGGACGCGATGTGTTGGTGATGCGTTAAAAACCATCGTGATCATATACAGGCTTGGCAATAATGCAATAATGCAATAATGCAATAATGCAATGATATTGCCCCAACCTTCTCTTAAAACTCTCCGTGGTAGTATTTTCAAGGTATGATAAATAGGATCATTGATGCATAATGGCTTTCATTTCTTAAGATCCAGACCAGTAGAGACCAGAGAGGAGAGAGGAGACGGAGGGTAATTCAGAAGACAAACTGAGAAGAATGAGACAACGACAAGGCCATTAAGGCTGCATTGAGGAGCAGAGAAAGGACCCAATAGAGTTGTCTCCTTCCTAATGAATTTAGCTTGCCTCCTCATAATCATCTGAAAAAACAAAGACACTGTCCACATCTTATTCTTCCCAGTGCCTTTCATTCTCTTATACCCGCGATATGTCCCTGCGTCATATGAAACATATTCATGCCGCCGTGTTAAACTTAAACTTTATAACAATTGTCATATCTTTACATGCAATGTGACCACTGCATTTACAGCTAAACATTAGGAGCAGTGGGGCTGCTGTAAAGCGCCTGGGGAGCAACTTGGGTGTTTTTGCTCAAGGAGACTTTGACGAGGAGCCAGGAATCGAACCGCCAACCTTGTGGTTAAAGGACGACCGGCCTTCAAGCCACCCCGTCTACAGACGTGCTTCAAACAGTATAAAGGGCCTATTTGTCTTTTAGTTTTTTTTACACACTACACAAAAAAACATGTTCTCGGAGAAATGATGTGAAGGCAGAACAAGTTCATAGTATGTGGTCTTCCTTGACCCTAAAGCCTGTGTTTACTATACATGCAGTTGGTCAGTAATCCTTTTCTTTTCCTTTCTTGTAAAATATTTGTCTTCGGTGAGAGACGGCTCTTGTTTACAGTCCATGTTCAAATGGATATAGGTATGTTTCTTCTTTTACATTTTTGAAAGCACCCTGACGGTAAAGCAATGTTTGGTGTTGTCAACTGTAAAAAACAGATCTTGGTATTCAATCAAGTTTACGCAGTCTCCACAGTGAAGCTGGCATAAGAAGCTGGCAAGCAAAGGAGCAGCCTTGAAAGATATGCACTTAAAGCTGACATTACCACAGATTGCTGAGCACAAACAGACCTTTACTACACACAGACTCACCAAAGCATGAAGAGAGCCTCTCTCAGCATTGCAGGTCCACACAGAGCACGGATGGAGGAAGATAAACGGTGTCGTGCATGTGTTTGTGTGCTGAACTGTAAGTCATATTTTTCTATCGTGCCACATTTACGGTAGTTTCAAAAAAAATGTACTTACATGATTGTGCCTTAAAACACATGTATGTGCATTACTACGGACTTTGTTCGCATGCATGCTTGGCATTTTAAGTAATGCTTTCCCAAGTTTTCAGTAATGGTCAGAACATTTTGCTGGCTCAATTGGTCCCCATTCACGAGGGATTCATATTAGCAAAGTTCTCCTGCATCATTTCCCTGTGATTAGGAATCATTCTGTAGTTTGAGTCTGGTAAACACTGCTATAATAACTACTATGATATTAATAATCCAGACAAAAATCCCACAACGTTATTAACGAGTACACGTCGGTATATTAGCTTTGGGAGGGACTTTTTCATGTTAACAATACAGATGAGAACAGATGCAACTTATGAATTTTTTAAACGGGTGCAGCTTCCTTTTAGCGCCGGTGACTGAGTAGCCTCATTTTACTGCGTCTTTATGTGTTGTCTAGCACCCCTCTGAGGCTACATAGACATGGGGAAACGACAACACATTAACAGTGTAAACATCTCAAGGACTGACAAGGTTTCACTGGAGACTATAGTGTCTACACACAAAACACGCAAAGGCACAACTGGCATGCAAGCAGATGTATGTATCCACAAAGTATTTCACGTAGAGACCAATTGATTTGATTATCCCTTATTATGCCTCGCAAAAACCTAGAAACAAAAGACTTCATTTGTAACGCTTTGCCCTCGAGAGTCTTGGTGCCATATGGTCTAAATGCTGTTTGAGATGCCTGACATCACTGCCAAGAAACATTTCTAGGGGGAGAACAGAGGTGCAGACAAACAGTTTGACTCCTCCTCCCACTTGCGCCGCACTGACTGCCCTGTTGCGTTTTCCTCTCACTCATACTGCATGGTGCCCTGTTCCCTCACGCAAGCACACTGAGCTCGGCTCCTTCCGCCACTTGTTCCGCATCCCTTCCTCACGCTTGTCTTTACCTCCCATCGGCCTCCCCTAACTCCCTCCAGGCGTACACACACTGCCAGCTCTTTCTCCTTCTCTCTCACTGTGATCTCATAGGGGAGCACTCCTGTCCTGCTACTATTCCTCCTCGCACATTATTTTGCTTCAGGCCCTTTGCCTCTCTCTCCAGCTCCGCAACTACACTTCTTCCCTTCCCCCGCTTTCCTTTCCTTTTTTCTACCTCTTTTATCCAAGTGTCGCATTCCTCTTTTCCTCCAGGTCTCGTCTGTGTCGCCAATATGTTCCTCCTCCGATTCTCCCCCTCCACAAGAGAGGGAGTTATCCGCTTCTGACAGAGATGCCGCCCCTCCTGGAATTGCCACTTTATTAAAGTTGATAGTTTTTCGGTGCCCCAATGACCCTGGGATCTGTGGTGCCTGGAGCATTAGTTCCTAGTGGGATCGCCTACAGAAGAATTGGTCCCAGGTGAATTGCCAGACAAAGACGAATTCTTTGACGCCTATAGAGCAGCCTAACAGGAGGTGAGCTACCTGGCCTGGAGGAGGAAGACCAGGGCTTCCACCTTGATCTGACGGGCTCACAGATGAGCACCAAGCGATCAGACTTCAGACTTTCATATACGGAGCTTAGTCGTGCTCTTCGTCTCGCACCTTTTATGCCTATTGTGCTGCCATTACAAGCCCATAAGCAGACGAAGATGGATGGAGAGAGGAATGGATAGAAGAGCCCTTCGTCTTTGGCTCGCTCGTCTCTTGCCTCGAACCCCTTTCATTGCTTTCACCTATTCACCACGTCTGTCTTTACTATTCATCAATTTGTCTTGCTCACATCGAACAGTCTCCATCACTTTTGTCTTTAAGCACCATGTGGATGCAAGTCAGGTCATTCACATC
Source organism: Leptoclinus maculatus (assembly GCA_032191485.1). Lineage (NCBI taxonomy): Eukaryota > Metazoa > Chordata > Actinopteri > Perciformes > Stichaeidae > Leptoclinus > Leptoclinus maculatus. The sequence continues at coordinate 15,823,956 of JAVDOI010000005.1, forward strand.
TCAGCATGAATGGAATGGCATCTCATGTCTTGTGTGCACACACACAGACACACACTCAGCTTTTCACGCTCCATAGCCTCCCACCTCCCTCTCAAACACTGTGGTGAGGCAGGTTGTCTCTCTCCCTGCTCCACATGCATTCCCACCCTGTCCATCACCTCTGCCTCCTTCCGCCGTCCTTCACTTGTCTCCACACTCATCTTGTCTCTCCTCTCCAGCAATTTCCTATATCCCCTCCTGCTTTGAGGCTCATTCACACCGGCTGTGAGTTCAACTGACTTTCTGTTTCTGCTTAGCATGAGTCACCGCTTTCTCTCTACCCCCCCCCTCTTGCATCCTCTCTCTCTCTCCGGTCCTTTGTTCATGTTTCATGTATTTTCCAATAGTTCCCAGTGGCTGTGTCCTCCTCTGCCTCTTCCTGGTTATCACTCCTCCTTCACCGTCGTAACCCCCCCCCCCCGTTACTTTCCCCTCTGCCTTCACACTTCCTTCTCTCATCTCCCTCCTTTCTTCACCAGTGAGCCCAACACTTTGCACTGAGCGGTTTTCTGCCCCCCTTTTAAACGTTGCATCCTTCATTTCTTCCTTCCTTCCTTCCATCCATCCCTCACTCCTACGTTAAGCAAGAAGAGTTACAGTTCAAGCAGTGCATGGTACGGGGTCAGAGATTTAGCCAAATGGACCAGTGATCTTTTTGAAAAAGGCATCAGCTCACTCACAAACACTTTGACTCCATCCCTCCATTTCAGACGCTACACCTCTCTTTAGCCTCACACACAGGCACACGCAGTAACAGTAGACTTTGCAGTCCTTTGTCTTCTCTCATTGTCTCCATCTGTCTCTCAATCTCTCATCCCCATCTGAATAGCGCGGCCCGCTTGAATCGTCTGTCCCATCACAATCATTGCAACAGCGCCTCCATCCCTCTCTTTCCTCCCTTGCTGCTTTTATGTCGTTACGCAACTTTTTGTTTCATTTTTTAGAAGCAAGCTGTGCTCACCATCTTTTCACAAACGACTGCCAATATGCCCTTGAGCAAAGTCATTTGCCACAAATTGCTCCGATTGAGCTGCTAATGGTTATACTGGGTCGCCTCCAGGTGAGCGTGTGTGCATGTGTGTCTGCCTGTGTGCTAGTCCTGATATGTCCAGTTATTTGTAATAGTTACAGAGCTTGACTCTAGAAAACTTCCACATCCATAATGTCTCCATAATATCGGGATACTTCTTGTTTATTTCTGCGTTGGGTTTGGAAACTGCAGTGGGAATTTGAATGAAAGCCTTGATGGCATGTTTGGTGCAAATTCAGGAACCTCTCTCATCATCATCAGCCATTCAGAAAATGAAATCAGTAACGCAGTACATTTTAATTAAACACAGAAAGCCACATTAAGCCCAGGTGAGGTGAGTCGCAAATTCCTAATTCACGTGAACCACTACAGGTAATTGTAGTCCAGTGCGAATATGACTAATGTCTGTTGCATTACTGCTATGACAGGACATCTGTATTGTTAATGGTCAGTGTTAATGGGATCAGGGTTCTCTGGAATCCGTCTCCCAGTTTACAAAGAAAGGAGTGTCTGCTGTGTTTGTGAGCTGTGACAACAGAAGGTTCCACATGTTGACGTGTCTTGGATACAGACTTTACTGTAAACAGATGACCTTACGATAGCTGGATTTAGCCTTAAGAGCTGGTAGCAGACTTACAAAAGCTCAAAGTTACAGTGAAAAACTAGCATACTATACCTTCTTAACAATCTTAAATTCAACAGCAACATCTAGAACAGAACATTACCCCACCACCCCAACTGTGTGTGTGTGTGTGTGTGTGTGTGTGTGTGTGTGTGTGTGTGTGTGTGTGTGTGTGTGTGTAGACTGTGGTATTTCCGAGGGTTTGTGTGCGCACATTTGTAAGAAGTATGCATGTGTAAGTTGCCATGTCCTGGCACTTGAGTCAGTCACTGTAACAAGATTAATGGTTGACTGAGACAGAAGTCAATTTTCTTCACTAAAGAACAAGTGAGAGGAAACAGCCTGCGCAGTGTCTCTCTGCCGCCGTCCCTGAGGGATCATCTCTGTCAATCCCTGCTCTCTCTCTTTCTGGGGTCTACTCTTGCAGATTATTATTGTGGATCTATTCCTCCTTCTCCTTCCATCCTTCTCTCGGTTTCACTCCACTGGGAGCTCACACAGAAAATAAACCCTTCTCCCAGAAGCAGCGACGAGAATAAAATAGTTTGACGAAGCTAATTAAAAAGTAAAGACTGATGTATATGCTCACAGACTGAGTAACGAATCGTGGTAGCAGAAAAAAAAAGAAGACAGTGATTTGTGGGGAGAGGTTGTCTAAACGACTACAATCACTTACCTTCACTCACTGCTACTTCTTGTGTGTTGGAGCTCACACGCACACACACACACACGCAACATGACTGCAGAGAAGACGATGTACAGTACTGTATGTTCACACTGACGTACTGTATGTGGCCGCGCACACGCAACATAAATGATGACATATCTTCTAATGAAAGGGAAAGCATGCGAGAGGCAACAGTGCCATGACTGCAACCATGAATGTTTTATGGCTATTTAAACAAGTCAATTTCATGCTAACGTGACCACTGCTTACCATGCTAGAAAATTATAAACAACCTCCTGGTGTGGGAGGAGGGTGCAAAAGGGAGTGGAGGAAAGTAGACGCAGAACAAAAAGAAAGGCAGAAACCTCTCAATTTGCCAGTTTGGCATCTGGACAATGTGACGATCGTATATGTTGTACTGTATACGCATGCTGCAAACACCAGCGATCTCTTCTGTTCCCTTTCCCACGATACCTCCTGCTGCTGTCTCCTGTCTCAGTCTCCTTCACTTCTGTGATTGTTAACCTTCTTCTGTCATTCTCTCTTTCTGTTGCTCTCTTCTACAAAAATTCACCAAAGCAATTCACCCGATTCCTCAGATAAAGCTCTCGGGAGACTACAGGCACACACGAACACATTACTTTGGCTTTCCTTTATCATTGCAGGGGAGAAAAGGAGGGATCTTCAAAGTACTGGAGAAGAAAAATGCAGCCATCGAATCAAAGAGGTAAGAGGGGGGGGGGGGGGGGGCATAATATGAAACGGCGAAGCTTTCCTCGAATCATTACACAGAATGCCATGGACATTTTCAGAAAGCAGAGAGCTGGAAGAGAAGACAGAAACAAAGGATGATGCCAGAGAAAGAGGTCTGAACTGAGGAAAGCACGAGATTGGTATTTCCAAATAGAGTTACGCGGATATAAGATGTGAAACAATCACGGATCGCTCTATCCTAGAGTGAATATTAGCAGGACAAATCATCCATAATATGCCTATCAAATCTCATTTGCTGATGCGAGTTCTGTGAGTAGAATACCATAAGGATTACATGAGTTCTTCTTGTTCTTCCTCTTATTTCGCTCTCCACCTCTCCCGCTCTCTCCCTCAGTCCTCTGGAGCCCTAACATTATACAGCATAATGGAATATCGACAGAGTCGCTCCATTGTGTTTTAGACACACACACACAATTCAGCCCATATTCCGATCTGGAATAGGAACCAGTGTGCATATAATGCGAAGGGGCATGGGGATTATGTGAAGGATCTTGTTTTTTTGCAATCCAAACCTTATCACTGTGTGAGGCGCAGGGCTGAATCCTCGATGAGCGCACTGCACTCACTAAACACTCATTTGCTCCGTCTCTCTTATTCAGTCTCCGTCCATCACTGTCTCAATGCTGCGTCCCTCACAGACCGATAGTCTCTGCTTTTCTATCCCACCTTTTTCGTCTCTCAATCCCATTTACATTTTTCTCTTCCTCTATATATATATACCCTGTATATATCTTTGTGTGTGTCTGCTTTCTCTCTCCCTGCAGATTGCCATGGTAACAGGTGATAAAGGCTAAGGTTGAGATCAAAGGCCCTCTGCCACAATGGGTTCTTTTAATTGGTCATTTATTCAAAATGCTACTTATATGGTTTGTACCAAATGTATCCGTCTCTTTAGGATTCACCCTCATAACACTCTGTTTGCATTCGATGTTTAACTTTCACTAACTTCACTGCATCCAATAACGTCATTCATTATTGTTCCACATATATGATGGAACGGAAGGGAAACTGGTAACTAGCAAGCATAGCTCCATCAATTGAAAGACACATTTGTCTGAAAGTGCAATCCATATGACCCTTTCAAAGAGAGGGTCAGCTGATGTTACCCTTTACATTTATGATAAATGATCTATTGTGTCTTGGCTCTCTTAGCAATTTCACGACTCAGTCACTCCCCATGTGATGGGTAAATATGTGGAAGAAAGGCAGTCAATTTATATAATTGTGCGAGCTAAGTAAAGAAAGGCTAATGATGATTGGGTCAAATGGAGCAGAACAGAGGGAAGAATGTTTGTAGGTTTTTATGGGTCAGCTGTTCTCTGTACTCGAGTCATGAAATGAGGAGGAAAACTGTGGGTCAGTCACTCTGTAACTGCCAACAAAGAGGATGAGAAACATTACGGAAACAACGGATGAAAAGCAAAGGAAACTCAAATTTCATATCATTATGTAGATCATCTTTCCAGAGAAGCAACATAAAGGGTCCAAAATGGTCACGAAAAAGGCATTAACTGAAGCGACAGTGGTGTAGAGGTTTTCATTTGACCAAAACGTTTAAGTATCATGAACTTGTGTTTGCCACAAAAAAAAATAATCCAAAATCTAATGGAAAGATTCCATTGCCTTTTGTCGAGGGAACCAGTGTGATGCTAACTTCTGGAGTTCGCCAACGAAAATGTGTCACTTCTACCTCACTACATTTGGAAGACAAATATTGTACTTCTCTCTCTATTACACTTATTTTGACAGCTTTAGCTACTAGCTACTTTGCAGGGTTAGATTATTAAAACTAAATATAATCAACTAATAAATGATGATGATCTGTATGGATTAAGCCACTGACAGTACATTAAGTAATTAAAACAAGCCCCCATCTTTACCAGCTGCAACATCAGTCATGCTTTATACATAGATGCGTCAATAATTATAATCGGATATAAATATAAACTCTGACAAGTGACTTTTTGGTACTTTTAGGTATACTTTAATACTTTTGTATTTTTACTTAAGTGACGTTTTGAATGCTGTACTTGTTCTTGTAACATTGAATTCTGTTGAAATCTTAGTTTTGTCCGTTTTCATCTCTGGAAATCTATTTCTGCATTCTGTGCATTCATTACATATCTCACTCCACCACCCACTTCCTCCATTACTCCTCTAGATATCCCTCAGACATTTTTTTTTCCTTTCCCACTGATGGTATGCGCAGTTGCAATGACTTGTAAATATCCAAACCATTCATCTCTTCACTTATCTATTCATCTACCCCTCTGCCTATCTATTCATCCATTTACACATTAATCTCCCCATTCGTCCATCTCTTTGCCACTTTTTCATTTACTTCTCTTTCCCTGAATGAGCTGAAGAGCCGTCGGACTGAAGGATTGATGGTCACCTACGTTTATGATTTCCCTTTAACGTCACTGACCCGCTCATCTCTCCATCTGTCTGTTCCCTGCTCTCAGCCTCCTTCAGTCGTGTCGCTGCAACCTCTTCAATCCTTCATTTTCCTATCCATGTGCATGCAAGTGTGATTATGTTTGTAGAAAAAGCAGCAGAGAGGACATCTTTGTTATGGGGGATGAGAGGAGGCACAAAAGGATGAGCTGATGAAAAGAGCAGGAAGTATTACATGCTGTACATGGAATTTGACTAAAGACCCCAAAAAAGGGTACAGAGGATAAAAAGAGGATGGGTAAGAGAGGCAGGTGGATCCGGGAAGATGTAAAGGGAGAGTTTAGCTGTTATTGATAGCAGCTGTGGAGTTACGGTGTGACCAATAAACTCCTCTAATGGTCAAAAAACAGGATTTCTTTGTATGTTTGTTATGTACTTTGTTGGGTGGGCTGTTTTAATTATTCTCTTCTTTTCCTTTGTTGTTGGTGCGTTTTCATGTATTTTCTCTGTATATGTTAGTTGTTGCTGTAAGCACTTCACTGAATTTGCTTGTAATTACATTTTCCATCAATAAACTTGCCCTGCTCGCTACGTATCCTCGTCGCGGCCTAATGTCTGGTTTGCTGTGTTCAGATGTTTCGGACGGGTGTCACACTATTGTATCATAGCGCCACACGACATTCTTCAGCCTAATGGCTGTGTATGGCAGTGGTGTTGTTGGTATCTACTGTATAGAAAACGAGTTATGTTAGCTCAATTTAATGCTTGACTACTCCGTAATCTTCAGCATGTCAGGGAGAGTGAGTGGTAGAAAAGTGCCGGCCACGACACGGACCATCCAATAATCAGCAGCCCTTTAGGTTACGACAAAATGCGTTTTATTTGGTGTCATCATTCCTAAATGTGTCTTCCACAAGCGTAAATGAACGGTTGTTTGCAGTAACGCCCCAGCTTTTACTCAGTTCCTGAAAGGGTTCTATTTTCTTATGAATGCATTTACTGTACATATGGAGAGACATGAATTCTACAGTACTCTACACTATATTATAGTTAGACCATTTTTAGTCTCTTTCTGAGGTATTCTTTCTTCTTGAAAGAATCTTGAACAGCAGCATGCAAAGGCAACCGTTTGACTTGTGCTTTGGTTCCAAGTATATAATCAATTTGTCCTGTGACTGATTGTCGATTAGTTAACTTTAGGTAGACTTTTCTTTCTTTATGACGTTATTTTGAATTAAACATGTGATAAATGGGTGTGGTATATACATTATTAATGAAATGTGACTGGTGTCCCTTCCCTGGGGCTTCCAGAGATTACTTTCCTACAGAAATTCAATCATTTGTGAGCTACTTTTTATCTAATTATTCATAAATTGCATTCACACCATAGCATACTCCCCCGAGGTACTGCTGTGTCCGCCAAGCTTTCCTTCTCTGCAGCTTATTTGCTTGCACACAGTTGAAGAGCTGTTATCTGACATGGCAAGGACTCCAACGTCATCTCATCGCAGCCTAATGCTGACGCAAGCCCACCCAGCCAATCAAAGCACACACATGACAATACAGCATTACTTAGACTGCTCGCACCAAGACAACTTTCTAACACTAACTTGTGGTTTCTATGGCACCAGCCTATCAGAGGGCCCGGGGCTAAACCAAAGAGTTGTATATAATCCTTCCTATGATCCCAGTCTGTTTCTCTGGGCAACGAGCCTCCTGACATGATTTATGTATCCGTCTCTGCCGGAGCCTGCAGAATTCTTGCTTGAGGTAGTGAACGAGAGAAGCAGCAAAGATTGAGAAAATAAATTAACTTTAATCACAAATGTGTTTTTGAAAAGATGGAAGACAAACGAGGATTATTCTCAAAAGTATGTTCCCCTCTCGCTTATATATCTGTTAATCAACCAATTGTGAAATAAAACAGCACTTTCCTCTCCAAAACACAATTTATGTCACCTTTATAGCAACATTAAAATACTTTGACAGTTTGCTGTTTTGCTTGATTCATCAATAATAACTTCTAAGTTGTGCTGTCTCTTTTATATTGCTCGTAAAGCTGCATAACTTTGTATCTGACCTCTTCAAGGACAACTCACATGGACACTCATTGTCCTCCACAAGGACAATATCAGAATCCCTTTGTGCTCTGCTACTTAATAACTTTGTTATCCCTTGCATAGGGATTCTAAATCGCCTTTTATAGTCTTATGTCTGCTCCCAAAGGACACTGACGCGCTATTTGAGTATCTAAAGGACCCTGCACGGTCTTGTGTTAGTATCTAAGCTTTAGAAAAACCATGGGGAACGCCTGGTAATAAACAATGGCCTGGGCCAGGCTTTCAGGGGCTTCTCGTGGCTCAGTCGTGGAAAATAGCTGCTGATACACTATTGAGACCTCTCACATCCTTAGGCACACACACAAACACACACCACTTGACTCTGAAGCGAAGGAGGGGCACTTTTAAGCTCAGCAAATGAATTGGAAGTGATCCACATTTACTGTTCTATATTGTAAAATGGATGAGACACAAGCTGCTTTCACAGGTGTGGAGTATACTGACTGGGTTGCAGGAGGCTTGTGTGTGTGTGTGTGTGTGTGTGAGTATTTGAGTGTGTGAGAGAGAGAGGGAGAGAGAGAGAGGGAGAGAGAGAGAGACAGAGCGAGTGCCTGCAGACATGGTGGTAAGTAAGTAACATTTACACTCTCTTTTCAATGCCATACATAATATACTACAGTCTACTCAGTTATATCGTGGAGCAAGTAAAAAGACAAATTCTCCAAACCGAACTGATAGTAGAGCATCCTTCACATGAAAACACTGCATGAAGAAACAAAAACAGCTAATTCTCATCTGTTTCCTCATTGCCAGATTCATGATTAGAGTTGCCAGGTGTTTGGATTAACAGAATGGTTTGCTGAGAAAACAAGTGGATTAGTACTGTGGGGGAGGAAAAAAATGAATATTGCTCATTACGTTGGAGTTTCTCTTGACTTACTGTGCTATAGAGAATCAACAATGTAGGAGAACAGCTGCAAAGGAAAGAAGGGGTGGACAACACAGAGTGCATTTTTTGAGGTGATATGGTTTATCAGCAGTGTCGAACCATTACGTGTATTTTAGGTATTTCATTTGAGTGTATCCTCTTCATTTACAGTTCACCAAACCCACTCTAGTTCTATGTGGTGTGCATGCTATCTATCCCAAAAGGCACTAATAGAGATCAGCGACCCCTTTGTGTGAAACGTGTAGAATACACAAAGAGAAACAGTGCTTTCTTATGTGGCACAGTACAGAATATTTACTCCAAACCAGCCTTGGCTATTTTCATCAAAGCAGGATACGGTAGTTTGGTTATTTCAGGGAAGCATACATCAGGCATGGAATTGGAATTGGAATATGAAAACGAATGGATATTCAAAAGATGTCCATAACAATTTGATCAGTCACTGGTCTTTAATAGAAATGTGAAATTGTTGAGGCGGTACGCAGCTAGAATGGAGCCAAAGGTACATAATTAGGGTGTATTAAGGTACATTCATAATTTTCACCCTTTTGATGTTATCATAATAATACACACCAACAACTGAGCAAAATGATGGCAAAGGACAAACTCAGAGCGGTCACATTGTGTCCACACTACACACCTTTTTTCCACAGCAGACAATTTAGCTCATTATAGCAAGAAAAGCACAGGTGTAAGTGATATGATAAGAATGGCTTCATGCATTTAGGTGCTTTATTTCGAGGACACTTGCACTGTGCATGGAAGCTTGCTGCCATGGCTTACGGGGACACTTAAATGGAACGGGGCCACTGTTAGTGCCATTAGTTACACCTGTGCTTTTCCAGTTTGGACAATATTGATAGTAAATTGAGAAGGCTGCTATGACCAAACTATCATTGGGTGTGTTTCATTACCAAACTAAGTACAGTCCAGAACACTGACCCTTCAGTGCACGAGGTACCTGTACACGTTAGTATCTTTGCTTTGATATGAAGCAAATTAATGTGGTTTACTTTTTTCCCAAAGTTCTAAAATGTGGGGTGTTTCTACAACAAAAATCAATGCTTAATTTATTTGTACAGCCACACAGTCCCACCCTGAGGCAAAGCTAGCTCCTCACTGCCAGTCGGAGGAATGAATGATTGATGAGTAAACACTTCTGCTTCCTTTTACTCAAACTTGCAGGGGGGAAATCAACGTGTCTTAGTTCTGTTGAATAGAGCTTTTCACTTTCACATGGATCAACACACCAAACACCCAATTACAATGTTCCATTTGATCGATAAATATGACATAATATGTACCAATTATATGCTTAACAAAAGCTTTGGGACTTAGTAGACATCAACCTGATGGCAATTGCTTTCTAAATGCACTAACACAGTCGGCGACTAAAACAGATGTGAGTGAACATGAAAAGCTGAATAATATGTGATCAAATTAAATGAACCCTTATGCAATACGATGAGTAAACAAGCACAACTGCTCTCATTTACTGTTTTTGTTTTGCTTCATAACACCACATTAAGATGTCAAAGAAAATCATATTCATAGAAACCAACTCTCTACTGCTTCTGAATTCTGTGACTGCTGTCAATTTAAAGTATGTATGTATGCACATATCTGTGTATTTGATATAATTGCAGAAATGTCTATGTTTTTTTGTGACTGACAATCCTTCAGACAGTGTAACTTGATCAATACATACCGTAAGGTTGACTTATTCCTGTTGTGAGTTGAGACATTATATGGCGTCTGTGGTGCACACGCCATGCAGCAAAGTGGTGCTCTTTCATGTATAGTGTTGGGTGAATCGTCTTGGTAAATGGCGTGAAGGTGCCTCTGCTAAAGCACTTTATGTAAATGAATGCTCATGTACGGTCTTGTCCATGTGACAACAGAAGTAAAAAATATCATTGGATGATTGGTGCCACTAAGGTAAAGCTATAGGGGTAGGCGGTTACTTTGGGGCCATTGTGAAGGAAATCTTGATACAATTTCAGCATAGTGTAATTAAAGTGGTCTGAGAGAAAACTAGACACAACTACACAACATCTTGACTCTGTTTTCAAGTTTTAGAAAATCTAACCCCTGATGGGAGACTTTGGCAATCACAGGTCATTACAGGAAGAGCGCGTTGTTACTATTGGCTGTTCTACAAATGCAGATGCATGTGCATGTCCATTCGGTGAAAGCCCGCAGAAAAAGTTGCTACCTCAGCATTGGCAATAACTGCTACACTGCAAAGGAACTCAAAAAAGGAAGATGAACTAATTAAAAAGAGAGTGTGGCAATAAAGGCAATAAAACATGTGCCAATAGCTATATGACTTTTAAGGTGCACCATTCCTTTACCTAAAAAGTCTGCAGTATCCATTCTAAATGGCAACCCCCCTGTAGCACTCAGCCCCATTCTGATGAACTGCTTTGAGAAACTGGTTCTCCAGCACATCAAACACAACATTCCAGCCAGCCGCGACCTTCACCAGATTGCAGACAGAGCCAAAGGATCCATTGAGGATGCTGTATCCACTGTCCTCCATTCAACCCTCGCACACCTTGAAAATAGCAACACCTTCATCAGAATGTTGTTTGTTGACTTCAGCTCAGCATTCATCAACACAATCTCCCCCATTGAAACCGACTGGTACATTTAGCACTCAATGCTTCAGTACCTCACTCTTCAACTGGTTATTAGACATCCTCACAAACAGACCCCAGACAGTAAGGATTGGCAGCCACACCTCCTCCACTCTAGAGCTGAACACCAGAGGCCCCAGGGCTGTGTGCGCAGCCCACTCCTGATCATGATGTACACCCACAACTACTACCCCAAACATGAAGAGAACTCTGCAGATGACACTACCGTCATCAGACAGATTACAAACATCGATAAGGCTTCATAGAGAAAGCAAATCAACAATTTTGCAGAGTGGTACTCAACCTATTACTCGATGTCAGTTAAACCAAGGGGTTGATTGTCACTGATCGTCTGATCTGCCTACATCAATGGAGCTGAGGTGGAACAAGTGAAAAGTTCCTGGGAATCAGCATCACAAACACCCCGACATGTTCATTACACATAAATGGCTGTATTTCTTAAGGAAGGTTAAGAAGGTTAAATTATTGTGCCAAATTATTGTTAACTTTTAAGGAAGAGCAATAGAAAGCATCCTGACTTGAAGACATTACAAACTAGCATGGGATATGCATTGCCCAGGACAGGAGAGCTCTACAGCGAGCGATTAAAACAGCTCAGCACATCATTGGTACCCATCTACCAATCATCACTGATATTGATGGCAAGAGGTGCCTGCAAAGAGCCCAAATGATATTAAAAGACAATAACTTCCCCAGCCGCAGCCTGTCCACCCTGCTGCTGTCTGGCAAGAGATATAGAAGTATCAGGTGCCATACCACCAGACTTCAGAGCAGCTTCCTACCTCAGGCTATGGTTTTATTTTGTGTTTTTCTTGTTGCAAAATGGGACTACAAACTGCATTTTGTTGCACAACCCTGTTGTAAAATGACAATAAGTAACCTTGTAATATCGGTGAAAACTGCCTGACCATAGCTTTAATAAAGCCTGATTACACCAAAAAATCCCTGCATACATTAATTGTTTTAGGCACATTTGAATTTGTTTTTACAGCTTTATTAGGATCCGACTACATCTGTTAAAAATATATATGGTTACCTTCAGACTTGATTTTGATTCCATTATAATATACAAGAGTTCAATGTCAGTTCTAGCTGCCAAACCTTAGTCAGAGCCTTGAAGAGCAGGGTGTTGTGACTCCCGACACCTAAGCAGCAGTGAAATGCTTCAAGTGAAAAAAACATCAATACTTCAAGTTTTAAAGGAAGCCCGTTGAAAAGTTAATTTTTTTGTGTTTCTCAAGTCTTTGGCAACATGAAACCACTCCCCTCAAAAAGGCAGACACCTGCTGAGAGTGTAGGCGAGCTGACTCACAGGGGGAAAAGTAATAAGTAAAACACTTTTTACATAACATAAAACTTTGTGAACTTTGAAAATCAAAGCTTCGAAAGAAAGCAATTATTAGTTTGGTAAATATATAAAAACTTGTATCCCCTGGCAATGTGTTGAAGATTCTGAGCAACTAGTGCCACAGACACCCATGATGTTCTGTATGCTGCTTTTCCAGTTTCTTATTATTTAGGTCTTTGAATGATCCATTGAGTTACCAGTCAGAAAACCAACAGCACATTTAAGAGATTGTTGTATGAATGATACATATTAATTTCATATTCATCTGCTCTTCAATGAAAGTGGTTATATGAAGCTTAATTTCTACCTTTCAAGTCTCAAAGAATTATATTCAGCACTTCCAGGTTCTGTGATCCTAATGAGCACACCCTTGACTGCACTTACCAGGTTATTATCAGGTTGGAGGAATGCAGATGTGAGGCTAAATGCAACTAGCAAGCACACAGCAGTTTATCATTAGATTGAACAAAGGCACAGCCAGAGCCCTTCTTAAAGCTGAGGCAGGTTGACTCAGCCTACTACTAGATCGTCTGCCAAGCACAGTTCACAACCTGTATCTACCCACTGCACTACCTGTCTCTCCCAATGTTTCCTGTTTGTTGCCTCTGCAAGGCACTTTGCACACTGCCAGCCGTTGAGTCATCGGTTTGAGCACAGCAGCTTTAATGCAGTCTTATGCACACACTTTTACATGCACACAGACACCGAGGTGGAAAGAAATTAAGATGAATGAGCCCAGACAGGTACACACATACAACAGACCACGTAGGTTTCACACAAACATCCAAACACCTCCTGTGCCACCTTAACCTAGATTAATGTTTGTTTGGCTGCACAGCCTAGCCAACCATGCCAGGATTTTCCAACAGGTGTTATACAGGTGCATCAGGTTAACACCTGATGGGTTCCATTTGCAAACAAGGGAACTTTAATTGCAATTTCATTGCCCTGTATTGTTGTGCTGGTGTCAACAATACAGGCTAGACAACAACAAACACATGTGTTTTGGGAATTGTTAAAACACTGGCCACACAGTTTGAGACAACAAATCTAATATCAGAAGCCACAACTCAATTTAAAGCTCGCTGACATAAGAAAACAGGGTCAAGAAAAGAAATATACCTATAATGAGGTTCAAGTTCTCGAAAAATACTGATCATGCACCAATCACCAATTTTGGCAAGGTTCACTTGTTCTGCTGACAATGTGAACACACGCTATGAACGACAGTGAAATCTGATTTGCTATTTCAATTTGAATAAATGAGCAGCTGTAGACTATTAGAGCTGGGAGTCACGTCCTTACAATTCAGTCCTTGTATGTCTTTTAAAAGCAGTGTTCACACCTGGCCAAGGTGCACTGAGTGTTTCATAATGTTGCATCGAAGAAAGTCCTGCAACCTAGTTTTTTTTGCAAACAGCTCTGATAGTGTTACATTCTTACATTATTATCATTAACATTATTCCATTAATATGTTCTCATAGCTAATTGATATTACGAGCTGTCCTGCTTTGGCCTTCCAGAGGACTTTTTGAAAAGGAAATGATGTAGCATATGGAATTGTTGCTGTTACATCAAGTCACTGTACGGCATATTTGGTGGCATCCTGCTGAAGGATTTCAGGGATGGAGAATGCCAGATCATTTTGGATGTCCCAAACATGTTTCAGGAATATCAGTGAGCTACTGTTAGCAATGAATATATATTTCACGATTGAGAAGGCAGAAAAACAGGCAGAAAAAAAAAGTGATACTGAAACTGAACGGATGACCTGATTTGTATTAACACTCTACTCCACTCTATTCACCCCAGGCTCAGTGTAAGAAAGAGTGTGGGAAGTCCACACAATTATGGAACAGGTACAGGCAAGGGAATATCAACTACAAATAAAAAATAAAAATAAAAACTTCACCAGTGCAAGGTGTCTGCACTTGATGATAGCCAGCATGAAATGCTGCACCATAAAGAACAAGTAAGGCTGGGAGCCCAAAATGGAGCAATCTCTTGAGTGTCGAAAGAGGTCTGTTTAATGACTTTATTGTCAATCAGACTGTCCAAAATGAAAAACTGTAATGCATAGTATTTTATACCTTAGTGACTCTGACTGGATTGTCTGCCAGAATGATTGAATGACTCTGGCTCTTTGACTCCATGGAGTGGCTCTCCAGGATGTGCAATGTAGGAAGACAAATGTACAAATTGTTCTACTGAAAAGAGAATTGATTGTTAGACTGTATTAAGTGTAGGATCCATTAGCTAGTGAAATAAAAGTACTATTTGGTGTATAAAGTGGTAGACTGTGGCTATACCACTTTGAATGTTTTTTTTATTATTATTATTAAACATGAATGACAGCTCTCTGAAATAGGTCGAGACATCTCAAAAACACAGTTGAGAAAATAAAAATCATGCCGACAGAAGACAGTCGGCTGTTATTAAAATGGTTCAGTTGTCTTGGTCCATCTTTCTCTGTCTTTCCGACATTCT
This sequence comes from Leptoclinus maculatus, assembly GCA_032191485.1. Taxonomy (NCBI): domain Eukaryota; kingdom Metazoa; phylum Chordata; class Actinopteri; order Perciformes; family Stichaeidae; genus Leptoclinus; species Leptoclinus maculatus. Next base: position 15,838,989 of record JAVDOI010000005.1, read on the forward strand.
ACTCAATCATGTATGTAAAGGGAGTACCTTTTTGAAGTTTTGACTGACTACACTAGCAATGCTGAAATGGATGCAACCGACGCTCCACCAGTCAAGTTTACGCTGGTGCCATTGTACTGCACAAGTCGCTGCCTCTATGTAACGGGGGAGTTCTTAGATGTATTGAACAATCAGGGGAGTTTTCCATTCCTTTATGTACATGTCAGCCATATCAGGTAAAGCTCAATTTCAACTAGGTGAGCAAGTGTTCTTGCAGTGACAATAAACTGAAAGGGCTCACACACACACACACACACACACACACACATATATATATATATATATAAATCATTTTTACTACACTCTTTATATTCCCTCGGCTGCCTGTATCTCTAGATCCCTATGTACAATGTGGTTTTAAGTTGCTGCAGCAACTATTAGTGTACATCGTACCGACATTCATGGCAGGAAGAGCTGCTGCACAGTAATGATGTGGTCTACTCAGCTCTCCCCTGAGAAACACTGAACCTATGCTAAACAGTTTCGCTTGGACACAAAAAAAACTCCTCTGTTCAGCTCCAGATAGGAAGAAGTATGAAAGTACGGCTAGCAATGGTAAGGGAAAAGGTGATCGAGAGGAAGAATGAAACAACGGCGTCAGGTCTTCCTTGTTGCAGGTCAGTCTCTATCTTACTCAGTGTAAAAGTATAAACTTTAATCATCTTAGGAGTTTCTGGGTAAAGACTGAGTCCCTGATCATTAATTAATTTTCCTGTGTCCTCTATCTTGCCTATAAATCAACAGACTGGCATGGAAGATCACATTTCCTCACCTGCATTTGCCAATTATATTCACTAAATCATATTAAAGTGTGTATGCCCAAAGTTGTGTGTGTATGTGTGTACGTCGCTGCAGGGTCGCGTGTTTCTCCTGCTTCCCTATCTATTATTTAAGGCATCATGCAATATTACTGTGAAGTTTGTCTCTCCAGTACCAACCACAGACTGTCAGTGTGTTCCGGTAGTCTGTGGTTTGCATCGGATTTATCTCTATTAACATATTCTGCATTCATATGCAAAACTCTGAGTTTGTAGTCTGGGTACGTAGTGACCAATCTGGTACAAGCAGGCTTTGGTTGAAAGCAGGTAAACAGTCCGTCTGGAGAGCAAAAGAGGCAAAATACACTGGTCGAAATGCAATCTGGGAACCCATCGGCTATCCTCTGACGATGATTTAGCTTCGTAACGGTTTGAAGTTAGCTTCTAAAATGTGACTTGTTAAACAATCCAGTCCTGCGGGTCGTCTCTCAGCTCAGACGGTAGTGTCTTATCTCGCTAATCACAATTTAGATAATAAGTAACAACCCGGAAAAGAAGTCTTGGCCCAGATATCCGCTGGCTACACCGGAAACCCAGAAATATAGCCCCTTGCCCCCAAAGGCTTATCTTTAGTCAGACAGATAGCTGACGGGCTCTGAGATTGATACTGGGTCAAATGTCACCTTAAAAACTCTGCCAACTCATTGTCATTTCAAAAGGTCTCCTCACTGGTCAAATGAGGACAAACTTTAGCTAATGAGCTGAGAATTACATTTGGTCACGGATATGGAAATCACATAATTTGTTGTTTTTGACTGAGTGTCACATCCCCCTAATGACAGATAATCACCTCAAGTCTAAAATAAAGTAGAAATTAAAAACAAAGATCAAGTGCATATACAATTAGACAGTAAAAACGTGTATGCTTGACATAGAAGAAGAAAAGTCATGTATAGCAGGTTTTAAGACACTAATGACCAACAATGTTATCAAAGGGAAGAACAATATCAATGTGGTGAAGCACATTCAATTAATTTGTCTTGAAACAATAAAATGGCATGTCTGTGCACTAATATCAGGAAAATGACAACTGTGGCAAAACAAGTTATTTTCAGTTTTTCAGAAAACAAGATGTCAGGATGTCATGCAGTTGGTTCCTTAACCGTCCCCTGTCTTTGCCTATTTTATTGCACTAATTCCATAGAGTTTTATTAAACACCTCTCCACGTTTTCAGCTCAATTACTTCTTTGGAATTTTGCCTTTATTGGAACGTTAAACATTGAGATAGAGGGAACACTTTGATGACAACCATTCAACCAGCCAGACACAGATACAAGGCTTTGCTTAAAAAAAGAATAAGAGAAAACATATAATGTGCCATAATTGACACTCACAAAATGAACAAACATGCATGCTTGCAAAACACATATCAAAGCAACACACTACCAGCAATGTTTGAGGTAGTGCCAGTTAACAGAGTTGACATGCTACCTTCAAGCTAAATTGCTCAATTAAATTAATGAGTTGGCTCCAGAACCAAGAGAAAAAGACATAAAACCCTTACTATCATCCCTTCAGAAATTATAATTATAGACCAATCTATGTCTCTCTCTCTCTCTCTCTCTCTCTCTCTCTCTCTGTCCCTCAACGTCTCTACTTGGAACTCTCTGGGAAGCTGCAGTGGGTCATTTGGAACAAGTTTAGTTGAATAGTGCCTTGGGGAACACAAGCTTGGAAAAGTCTCAGATCCTTTAATTGGGGCTTCATACGTTTTCCTCCCAACATACAACGGGGAATACAGGCTGCTTGTTGTAATGAAGATTAATAAATGGAACGGTTTCTCCATCTCGTCAGTGTCATGTTTGTGATTTCTCGTGCAAGCTGCTATTACTGTATGAAACAGTGAAACACAATAAATGCCCTCATGTATAGACTAATTAGTGAGCACATAGGTAGAGTAACTATTGGATCTGTGTCTTGTAGCTACTGTACTGTGTCTTTATGGACTGGTGTTAATGGGGGGGGGGGGCATCCTTTAATCAATAAAAGGTTGGCAGGTTGAATCCTCGGCTCCTCCTGTCTAAGTGTCCTCAAGCAAGACACGGAATACCAAGATGCATCCCGGGTTCTTCACAGCAGCCCGCAGCTAAAATGCTTTGGATGGGTTGATTGTATGTTTTAGCTTTTCTAAATATATCTAAGTGAGCCTTCATTGTTTTTGATAGCTCTCTTCTTAAAGAGGGTACACAGTAGCTATGAAGTAGATGACATGTATTTGTCTATGTAATGTTCTAAATACTGCCAAACTACTGCAGCCTTGATTCTAACCCTGACAGACATGTGAGTAAGAGAATGTTCAAAGAAGAGAATTTGGCCTCTAATTGTGAATAATAATAAATTGTATTTCCACGTAGAACAAGCATGTGGAAAAAAACAACTGTGAGAGATAAGAGCAAACCTCTCCAGTAACAATATCAATGTAGTCTAAATACATATATGCTAATTGCATCAACTAAATATCAGCAACTTCCAAGTGAAACAACTGCTTAAATGTGAAGTTTGATTATACAGATTGTTACAAATTGCAGATTGAAAACATAAATTAAGCTTTGGAGGAAATGCATACTAATTCATTGTAATAATCTGTTACTTATTATACCGCCGCCCTTCATAAACTCTGCTGCCTCTGCTTCTCTTTTGATGTTACACACTAGAACCAAATAGGCATATAAATAAATTTAAAAAAAGTATGCAAACAAACCAATAACAATACATCTCTGCACCAAGTCATTTGCAGTGTATAAAGTCTATATGCTGCAGAGAGAACAACATATTTCCAAGAAAATCCACTTGGGGGTGATGAAAAGTGGAGCAGGGGTTCAGCAAACACATGGTTAACAGTGGCATTTCTACCACGGGTACATCTGTATGCTCAACTCTCTGAAGTGGTTTGATACACAAGAGCCACTTCTGGGAAGGCTAAACAACATTTCTATTCTAACCAATTCTTTATAGGCTTAGCTCCTCTTTTCAACTTTGTTGTCTTTGAAGTTGGGTGTTTGTAGTGCTTGCTTTGTAACGGTTGCCATTACACTGTTAGAAGCATGTAATCTGGAACTGGGAGATAAATTAAAGTAGTTTGAATAAAGAAAAGAAATGTAGAAAATGTAGTCCTACCCTGTCACATACACAGAAAGTTTAATCCTGCATGTGGTCGTGTGTGTGTGTGTGTGTGTGTTTGTGCTCATGCATGTCCCAAGAGTTTACTGGATGAACACAAACAAACAAATATAGGGTCCATGGCAGTTTTCTAATTAGCCCGTCTATTAGTGTGTTGGTCACGTTATGACCGAAGCTCCTGTAGCTAGCAGCCTGCTCAGTATGATGAACACATCTTTATGAGTGATGGCAGTGTCTGCATTTGAGAACAAATTAATGAATAAATGAAAGAAAACATCAAAGCGTCTGACTGCAAAATGAAATTAGGGGCTATGGACAGGAACATGAGGGATATAAACAACATCTAGGTATGTGGTGCAAATATTTTCCCAATTGTGTTTTTCATATTGTAATTATAATCGTCTTCACATTAATAAAAGAGTTTTCCTTTCTCCATTTTTGGGACATTGGAAATAGCCCCTCAGTACATTTATGTAAAATCTGACCTGTTCAGTTAGTGGCTACAACAAAACAAAAAGTAATCTGACTACTACCACTTACCCCTAACAGTTTTTCGGAGCACGTTGATGTAATACATAATCCTGAATGACTTTGGAGGTCATTCAGAGAGCACATCAACTCAAATATGCTCTGACAACAATTGTACTTGTTTCATCCTCTCCCACATTACACATGGCTCTGCACATCCAGGCTGTTGTAAATATACTAACCACTTAAGTGTACCTTCCACATACAGTTCAGAACAATGTGTCTATTTGTGGTTGAACATTGTCCTGCACTTGTGTGACAGTGTGGTCATTCCACAACACTGCATGCTCATATTACAAAGGATTTTGAGACATGGTATCGCTAAGACGGGATGTGCTGATAAAGATGATTTTCATACTACTTCAGTTTTAATTGCCATCTGGCAGGATAATCCATATTCTGTATCTCAAACCTCAGCACATGTAAGGATTATGGGGGTAATACAGTACATGCAAGGATTATTGCTTTAATGTGGTCATATATGTACATACGTATCAAAGGAACTGCCGTCTAATGATATCTTTACGCTGGCTCCTTCTTTGTAGTAATTTAACGATGAAACGTCTGAATGTGCGTGCGTCCGCATACCTCAAGAACCGTTCATCCAATGTACTTCACACTATGTGGGTGTAAGGACCCGAGGGAGTGTTGTGACAGATATGTTGCAATTTGGACACAATTTCAATATTAATTAACTTTGAACAAACAAGAAAAAGCAGCTCTGTGCAGCAGTCGTGGGTGGGGCTTCAGGGCAGATGAGTATGACTATGGCTCACTGACAGCAGTGTCTATATGCTGGTGGTAGTGCAGTGGTTAGTACTACCACCTCACAGCAATAAGGGGGGAGTCTGTGGGGAGTTCGCAGGTTATTCCTGTGTTTGCAAATGTAGTGTGGGTTTATTCTTCTAGCGAAGAACGTATGGGCAAATCAAATATGTGGATCATTAAAATCTGATTTCCATACTGAATCGGTTCAGCCCCGGGTTACCAACTTGATGGAAACAGATCATCTTCTGTGGCGACCCCGAACGGGAGCCGCCACAGAAAGAACAAACAACACATTTGTCTATTAGCACAACCCATATGGTCTACGGCTGCATGGAATTTGCAGACTCACAAAAAAAGACTGATCCATTTCTTTTTTCTTCTGACCTGGGTTTACTTCACTAATTAGTCCATATGGCCACACACACACACACACACACACACACACACACACACACACACACTGGTCTATTGCCAGATATCAAAGCGTACGTATATGTAAGTGTTTGACATTATATTAATACCTCAAGGTCCATTGAGAATACACACTTTATAATATATGCTTTACATTGACAACAGGCCTAATTTGTAAAACCATCTCATTTATACATAGAGAATGATCAAAATATGTCATGAAAAACATTTAAAATGCAAAGTAGACATCATGGCTTTATTGCAGCCATTTGGCACCAATGTGCTCCATTTATATCAAATGTGATTTTTTTTTGGCTAGCATTTCCCTGTCAGCTTACCTGCTGAAAAACTGATCAATGGGTGTTTGAACTATACATCTTGAGGGCCACTTGGGATGAGGCATCTGTCATTTTGGAAACTATGCTGCAAATGTATCCATTCCATTTCCAATGATGGGGTTTGTGTGAGTGTACACACCGGTCAGGTTCAATATCCATGCCTGTGCTTGTGTGCCTATGCAAGATAATGTGTGTGTGTGTGTGTGTGTGTGTGTGTGTGTGTGTGGGAGTCCAGATGGTCCTATCCTGCTCCTGTCTTGAAGCAGCAGCCCAATGGCCTCATGCAAACTAATCCTTGCATAACAACAAACCCTCTCCGTTTTTAAAGGCAGACATTGCAGCATGGGAGAATAACTCAGAACAGTTGTAATCCTTAAATGAATAAATCCGACAGATGTGTTATTCAAAGGAAAATCCAAGAGTTTCAGGAACATAGCATCTCTGACTGACTCACTGGTTATTCAAAAGAACAACTAGGGAAAGACTATTTTAAAGAAACAGAGTGGAAATGTTGCAGGATAACAATGGATACAGTGGCTACTTGAGTGCAGTCAATAGGTTGAAGAAAGAAGGAGTTGTAAGTATATAAAGAGATGAGCCTTTGCTATACCCCTTATGATTGTATATACGAACATGGAGAAATCCATTTACAAGTCATGCACCACAAATGCTACACAGTTGAAGTGGTGCGTATGCAACTTGCCAGATGGCATCACTGTCTTTCCAACACGACAGCCTTACTGCTGAGCAGTCGGCCAAATCTACCACAGCTTTGACCATACAGAACTCACTGTGTGGACAAGCACACACACACACACACACACACACACACACACACACAATAAGGGAGCTAACTAATTTATATTCGGCATTATGCAAAACATTTAGTTTGTGTAACATTTGGCCCTCCACCTTACAACAGCTCTATTGCCAGAGATCAGTGTGCGTCCACAAGTCTGTGTGTGACATTAAAGAATGTTTTGATGTCCTTTAGGAATTCACTCTTTTCACTCTCCTTTACTATATACTCAGAAGGCTCAAATCTCTGGAGAGCTTGACAATGACAGGGCTTCATTTGTTAAACTAACTAATTTGTACATAGAGAATGGTCAATATTTGGGCCACTTGGGATGAGGCATCTGTCCTTTTGGAAACTATGCTAAAAACGTATCCAATTAATTTGCCAATGATTGGGCTTGTGCGAGTGTACGCACCAGTCAGGTTCAATATTCACGCTTGTGCTTGCGTGCCTTTGCAAGATAATATAATATAATAAGATAATAATTCAGCAGTGATATGAAGGTAACAGTGCAGTGTGCGTACAGTTTAGGTTTTCTGTCTGTGAATTAAATGCTACTACTCATCAAGACTGAAGCCATCTTCAAGTGGGCTGTTTAACTGATGGCAATAGTCGGTTAAAAGTATATAAAGCCCATTATTGATGATTTAACATAAAAGATAAAATAAAAGAATATATATTAATAAAACATTGCTTCTGTATCAAAGTACTGCTTAAGGAAAGGAAGAATGAGTTCCTCTTTTTGGAAAAGAGTCAGATGATATCTCTTTCCTCTGTGACATGCTAATGTTTTGTTTTTAGCTTTAGGGACTGCTGGATTTTGAAACAGGAGAGGGGGAACAATACCGTAAGAGATGCGCATAGGCAAACACACATGCAGGCATGGGCAGATGCACGCTCACACACTTCAGCACACAAATATGCTCTGGCCTTACATCCCCTTACACCCTCCTGTGCCCTCTTCACAGTTTTGAAATAGCCTTGCAGTAGCTAGATGTCGCTGCACATAAAATGACAGTAACATCTCCAAAGGCAAGAGCTGACTTTTCCATGCTGAGAGAGCAGTTTTAGTTTCTCTGGTCTCAGCACACACACACACACACACACACACACACACACACACACACACACACACACACACACAAAGACACACTGTCCATTTGGATGTCTGGGTTATCAATAGAGCATGCGTCCCTCAGAGGGTTTCCAGTAATATATCTGCTATAGATCGGAAACACACAGACCAAGTGTTATGTTTAAATACTGATGGGCATGACATATTCATACAGCACATTCTCTACAGCATGAAGTGATGGTAAATTAACAATTAACTGCCATGTAGGAAATAGCACATTAAAAGGTGGCCTGATAAATAAAAATATTGGACAAGATGGAGATCAAGCCATGTTTGCCGAAGAGTCAAAATCCATTATTTTTCGAAGTGCATTATTAGGCTTATACCATGGCTACTTGAAGAAAAAACTAAATAAAGAAGTTTGTAATGGATTCAAGCGAGAGTATGGCTGGTTTCAACAATGACAATTAACTGGTAATGTTCCTTGTAAAAATGTGCTGTTGCTATAGTTACCTGCAGTTCAATATACCAAATGCGTCAAAATTTACAACAATGGTTAAAGTTTTAACAAGAACTATGTTTGAGGTGTCTCAATAGGCAACTTTAAGATACGTGTCAGTCAGTAACCAACTTTATTTTTTCTTTTTCCTTAGAGGCCATGGTCTAATATGCAAATGATTGTCCAACTATGGCAATTATGCAGTCTACCCAGGTGCTCAGCTGCGATCTACATCACAGACCTGGGCTCAGTCTATTTAGCCCTGTCAGCTCTAAAATTCATAACGAAGAAATTCAGTCGCTCCAGGCTCCAAACGCACTTTCACTCGTGACATACATTGAATGAGAACTGCAGCCCATTATTGGGTTTCTGACCAATAGCTTATTAATATTGTCCTAAATGATGTGGATAATAACTGCTGTAAAAGTGCTGAGAAAGATCCAACCACAGAGTTCCTGCTGTTCATCCATCCATCAAACTAAGTGTGGTTGTATATGAGTGCGTGTGGGCGGGTGGCGGATGATTTCACCAAAGAGTTCCTGCTGTACCTTCATCCGTCAAACTAAGCAGCATTAGAGGAAGCTGTGTGTCCCATCAATTATTCCTCTCAGCACATTCATTATTGATGAGTGCTACTTAAAATAAGACACTGAAGGACTGACAAGGCACTGAGCTAAGTGACGGCTCTGGGTTTGAGAGTTTGCTTGTGTATGAGTTGGTGTCTGTTCATGGATACATTTGTGTATATCTGTGTGTATGCCTGGACATCCAGTCTATCGCTTGCGTGTGTGAGTGACAAACAGCTAAGTTTCACAAGGGGATTTACTGGGAGGGGGGGGAGGAGACCATAGAAATAAAATAAGAGCAGAAAGGACAGAGCGGCTGCCATTTTTATTTGCACCGTTGCCATTGCAACCACTGTAGAGGGCTAGCTTCCCTATATTTTGCTGCAACGACTACAACGAGCAGTGGAGTAGTAATGTTACGAAGCACAGAGCACCAGAGTAAATGACAACAATTTAACAACTGTATGCTTCAAAGGAAAGCACATCGCTATCGCCAGATGAGTGACAGCTTTGTTCGGCTCATTGTATGTAAAGAGTGTAGCATTAAAGCATAGCGGAATTAGCATTGGCTAGTTAGCTAACTAGCTAATTCCGCCATGCTTTTGCCAAATTGTCCCCGAACATTCTTCGTAAATCAAATCAAATGATGTCTCCTCCATTGCCATTAAGCCTAAAGGCATTTACATTTTGTCTTCCCTCTGGTAAGTAATGAGGCTATAAAAATATCAGAAGCTACACTAAGAAAAATAATGAAAAATGCATGGCAGGTGGCAATAAATAACCCATGATATATAGACATCCATGTGAGCTGCTAAAACAACTATCGGCAAAGACGGTAAACATGTATCACACTCGAGTGATTTGGTGATATTATCTTATTTATTTACAGTAAATCTCCCATCAGCAGTCTTCCTGGGGGTTCAGGACAGTAGTCAACAGCTGATGCTCTTCTAACAGTTTGGCAAACACCACACGTTTGACTAATATTATTTATAGCTGTCCTACATCTGCTATACTCCACCTTTCTGGAGTCGATCTCTCTAGATACACTTTACGCCGTTTCTGTAACCCTCACATAATGCTGCACAGTTCCCTCTCTTTCCTTTCTCTCATCTTTTCCCCTCCTCACTTGGTCTCCAACCATGCAAACATCCCACACACCTCTGTATCTCTCCCTGTCTGCTTAAGTCTTGTCTCTGAGCTTGTCTACAGTGAACTTCCTTTACCTGTCAAAAGCCAGAAAATTAGCAAATCATTATTGTGTTCACGTACTTTCAAAAGCACATCCACAGTGAAAAGCTGTGTGTTTATCCCTTACGTACATCTCTAATGTTGTTTTTGTATTTAATACTTGGTGTGTGATTACTCATTTTAGCTCATAATACCAAAAATGATGCTTAAATGGCAACAACAAAAGTATCACACATCAACGCTGTCAAAATCCTTAATTTACATGCAGCTATAAACTTCCTCTGAACACATTCATTATGGTCATAGTAACGGTCAAAATGTAATTGGACAGGTCTTTGCACTTTATTACAAATGTGAATTGCTCTGTTTACTGTAAATCCAAATATTTCATGGGTAGCTGGGGTTTCCAGCTATTGTTTTAGAACTGTGTGCGGAACAAAACAGGAGGGAAAACTCTTTTCCTTTCTCTCTCCCTCCCTCCTTACTGTGTCTGGTCCTGTCTCGTCTCAAAGCATGCCAGTGGCCATGTCTCTCCTCGTGTGGCCAGCTGTGTCACAGGTGATCCATCACCACAGGTGGAGGTTTATTATTGGCCGAACCCCATGGGCCCGCCGATCCTGACAAATCAGCTGTAAATGCCAGCCGTCAGCTGAATGCTCTGATTGGTTCTGACATGCGCGGCGGGCCTTATGCCAGCTTCATGCCCCCTAGACCCCAAAAACCAGGTGTAGACAGATATGTGTGTGTGTGTGTGTGTGTTTGCCTTCCCCTTCTGCAATATTCAGCACCTGCTGTTGGGGGTTTATGCCTCTCGTTTCTTCACCCTGGTTCGCCTGGCTCAACAGTACACAGTAAAGCGGTCAGCTAAAAGTGTGTGTGTGTGTTCATGTGCCCATGTGTACTGTAAGTGTCACACCACACTGTCGCCTTTGCGCCTACATGCTCATTCAGCGCTTTTCTGCTTAAAACGCAACCCAGAAACAACTTTCTTATGTGACCTGGGTTTCCTCCAGAAAACTTTTCTGCTTACCAAAAGCTTTAGAAGTTATTTCTTGCACATCCCCTGGCCAAAGTTTGTCAAATTAATGTTGTCATTACCATGCACACACTATCAAACTTGCCTGGCTCTCAACTATTTTAATTCTGGTGCCAAGATACTATGAAATATTAGATTGTGCATGGTCTTGTTCTTTGCCTTAAAATTTATTTTCTTCCGCCACAGGCTGACCTGCACAGAGCTCCTTTACTCCAGAGCTGATGACCCACAACATCCCATCATCAAGCTGTTTACACAAAAAGGCAGGCTTCGCATAAACTGGTGTGTTTACTGCCAGATTAAATTGGAGCAAAAATAGGTTTTAGAGTTTCTGAAAAGTTTTGTGATTTCAGAAAAGTAATGTGTAATTTGTCAAAATAAGGATGCATCAATAATGAGTGCCTTACATTTACATACAATAGACAGTCTAAATTTAGTAATATTTTTTCTCAGGCATATTGTAAATGTCAGTCTCTTGATGTGAAAGGCTTGGTCCAATAACATTGTAAGAAATAGACCAAGTCACGTAGAATCACAAAAAAACATGTTTTGTGCTTTTACAGGGGGCTCAGGTTGTCGCAGTGTGGTTTGTTCCGTGGCTGCTGAATAGTATAGTTTTGCTGTGACAATCATTTTAAAATTATAGCTTATAGATCAGTTAAAAACCTTGTTACCAAGCCCTTTTATCGAAGATTTTTGGGTAGTGTCAATTGAGATCCCACATTGCACTTCAGGAATCGATGCTACCCTTGAGGTGGGTCAAGCACACAGGTCAATGGACATGTAAAAATACTTCCTATTTGGAACACGAGCTTGGAAAAGGAGCTGGATGTCTTTTTGAATATGCATTAATCTCATTTTATTTTATTTAATTATTCATTTACGAATACAAACTGACACATAAAAATGAAGAAAATAAATATGTTCATCCTGTAAGTGACAGTGTTTTGTGTTTTGTGTTTCTTTGTTTTCCAGCTGTCTCTCCGTCTCAAGCATTTCCTTATATTCACTGCATCATGCACAAAGTGCTCGGATGTCAGTATTATGTATGGATACAAGAGGATCAAAGGCAAACCAAATTCATTTTAAAAGGCTTCCGTCTACTGCCGTATCATTATATGAAGTTTAAATCAGCCCTGTTTAGTGCTTTGCCTTCATGATAGCCTCATAATAAAAGGGCTTATGATAGAAATAAGCCTGTCTGATGACAAGTAAGCACCCAGCAAAATCCAATCCTCAACATGACCAGTTTTAGACCATTTACACGGGTGACTTGTGAAAATGTCATTGTTTAATGTGACACCATGTTACGAGAAGGCTTGAACGATGTAGAGAGTAAATTAAAGAAAGAGAGAAATTTACTTCACAACCTTCGCTTCAGACCTCCAACCCCCCCCTGCTCTGTCCACGCATCGGACCTGGGGGGACAGGGCCTTCTCCTCCTTTGCTGCCTCCTCCCTCTGGAACTCTCTCCCATAGACATTATCCAACACTCGCCACTTTAATGATGAACTGCTTTTGTCTCGCGCCAAATTTATTGTAATGCATCTAATGTTCACCAAAGGGAGGGACAACAAAGCCTCACACCTAAATGACAGAATAGTTTGTCAGGTAAATGCATGTTGAAAAGTTTTAATACCGTTTAAACAAATGACCAATGCTGCCGTTCTTCTCGTGGGGACAGTCTCCAGGAAAGTCGGCTTTGTTCTACCAAGTGCTCATGAAATAAAAGTATAACTTTGGAACGCTGCACAAGCACACTGACACATCCCTCTCACATCGTGTTTGCATGTGTGGGACTATGTGTGTGAGTCAGACTTCAGCCCACTCTAGTAGCCGGGGGTCCTTGGCATATGAAGTGTTAAACAGTTCGACTTCTAACAGTGATTAGCCACTTCCAGCAATGACTTCACCATTTTTTTCAAGAATCGAGACCACCCACCCGAGTGTGTTAGCTGAACTAACAGCTTCTAAATGAACAAAATGTACAAGTTGTCAAATGAGAGGAGTAGTGCTTGCCTAATGCTGGTGAGGTGTTAATGCGTGAAGAAGAAGAAGAAGAAGAAAGAAGAAGTTCCGGGAATGCGGGGCAAAAAAGCTTATTGTCTTTAAAAAGACTTAGACTTTAAACATGGCGGCGATGCTTTTCTAACCTTAGATAACGTTTCAGTTGCCCAAACATAACCATAACAATTGGGAAATAGCATATATAGATAATAAAGGCCTAGAAATCAAGAACAGTCAGGGGGAACAGCTTCACAGACTCAGCAGCTTTAATTGCTGGATGGATTCAGTAGATGTCACTGATTTACATAGCAGGTGTCTAATGTCTACGCACATTGATTAGAATGGAGTACTGCAAATCACACTGAAGCAGACTTACTTAATGCCTCATTCACACTACATGACTTTAGCCCTGATTCTCCACTTGCAGACAAAAGCCCCAGATCAGAGGCAAATCAACGCCTCTGAAAGCACTCGAGCGCTATGTGTGAACTGTTTAAAGACACAAGCCGAGAGGCTCATCCCTGCATCTCAGACACATCCCAGATAGTTATCATGCAAATGTCCTGAATCTGTTGGGGAGCTACAGCCAATGAGAGTGTGAAACACAGGTTGAGGGGAAACCTGGGGTAGGGGACACAAAGTGTTGCATTGGCACCAAGTTGTTGTTGTTGTTGCACCTAGAGGAAAACAGGTAAATAGTAATGAGGTGAGGAAACAGGCTATTATGTGAACATGTGTGCCAGTGACAACGTTAACAAGCATGACTACGTCCACGTCACTTCTAGTCTGTGTTTTTGTGACAAGATGTAGTTTGGAGACCGCATCGGGGATTCTTTCAAGTGAAGGATCTTGTAGTGTGTGACCCCGTGTTGCCGGTCAGTCATGTAGTGTGAAAACCACAACGACTTGGAGACTCACGATTACGAGACAGCAAGTTGTGTCGTGTGAACAGTACAGCACTTTGATGACTTTGAAAGTTGTGTAAGTGTGAACTTGGCTTAACAGAAGCTGTAAAAGAAAATGAAGTGAAAAAAAAAATACAAAATGAACCAGATAATCTTATAAAAACTGATAATATAATTTATATATATTTATAATAAAGAAAAGCAGTAACGGAATCCCTTAGTCCCCATTGAACTGATCCTTTCAGCCACATTGTTCCTCTATCCTCACTTCAAACAACACACACACACACACACACACACACACACACACGCACACGCACGCTCACCCATGACCCCAGGAACAAAGAGAAAAAGTGTGAGCAACGAAGACTAGAGATTAAAGATTTAGGCAACAGATAAAGACAATGAGAGGGGCAGAAAGAAGAGGGAAATGAAAAGGTAAAGAGGAGAGGGAGTTGAGCACATATAAATGCCACTGGTACAGAGAAAGGAAGAGAGTGGTGTCACGGAGGAATAGAAACTGCTGGCATGGCATGGCCAGTGATGTCAGAGAGAGTCACTGGAGTGATGAGACAGACATCTGTGTGTGTGTGTGTGTGTGTGTGTGTGTGTGTGTGTGTGTGTGTGTGTGTGTGTGTGTGTGTGTGTTGTGTGTGTTGTAGAGCAGACAAACAGCTACCTCAACAAAAATATCTCTTTTTCCTACAAAAAAGTATCTAAAACAGCATTTTGTGTTGTTCAGAGAATAAACAACAAAGTGTTTGTATTGTATTATATAATTGTTGTTGCTCCAAAGGACACCAAACGTTTTTATAAAGATTTCCTACATTGTGGGCTACAATTGCTTTCACTTCACCTCAATTTGTGAAGTCTGGAAAGTTGTTCCATAAGAAAAGAAAAAAAAGACAAAGAAATATTTAGTTGTCTTAATTTTGTGAAGATGTTATTATATTATTACCATGTGGTAATGCAAGCAGCTACATATGAGGTCGGCCATGTGAGATCTGAGGCCAACATGGCATTCATGACGTCAAAAGTACTAAATATGGAAGACGTAACAGACGCAAACATGGATATAATGTAGATGAATAATGTAAAATTGTTAATGTCTTGCTTTAAAAATGATGACTTATACACGTCAAAACATTGGCCTCAGGTTCAAATGAGGCAGAACATTGAGAGCTTGAATCTGCTTGAGTGGAGCAGTCACTTGTTAAACTCCTGCTTGTGTTTTTAGGTTATTCATTTACTGCAGTCTAATCGGCTTTATGCAGCCTGTCTAACATTGCCAGAAAATGTGTTTGTCAGTAAATTGTAGACAACAGATGTTGGCTTTAAGTTCTTCAGTTTAGAATAAATCAGACATGTTTAATACTCGACTCAATTCATAGGCCTATCAGACATTTATAGAATGTACCCCAATTACCTCAAAAAATCTGAACTTTGTGAGTTCAACAAGTCGTAGCTGTGATCACTCTAGTCACGTCATACTATCCTTGTATCTGTTGTTTATACAGTGTTTCATTCAGGTTTAGATTTGTGCACATGTTGTCTCTAATGTTGTTGACTGCTCCCAAGCTAAAAGCCACAAGCTGCCGGGGAAGATTAACTGAAGAGAGTTTGAAATGAGAACGTTTGTGAGTTAATTGACTAAAGGTCGCTGTCTGGACTCGTCTCATCAAAGCAAAGGCACTGTTAAAGTCACATGTTCTCAAATTACTTTGTTCGTGTTTATGATGTGGCAGTGCCAAAATAATGCTATAGTCAGTGAAATAACCACACAAAAAAAGAGCCAATGAGTAATGTATTCATATAGAGTCTGCTGTTAATTTAAGAACTTAGTTCATGAATTTTGAAAAGCACAGTATTATACTGTGCAGTGCTTCATTCAGTTTGTATATAGAGATCATTATGGCAGCTGATTATCTTAATCAGAGCATGTCTTAAATCAGGAAATGGGTGTGTGTCCGTGTGTGTCCGTGTGTGTTGTGAGTGCTGTCTCTTGGAGCCTTTGCAAATCCCTTTCATGTGTACAACCCAGAATCCCTCACAGCAGGAAGCAAAAGTGCACAGCAGAGGGGATAGTTCTTAGTAGCATATGCAAACACAGACACACACACACACACACACACGCACACACTCTATATTGGCGCTGGCTTTCGGCCACTTCCGTCCAAGCTAATCAGAGGAAAAGAGAAAGTGCCAGAATATCAGATGCAGCACAGCAGGTGGATGACCTATTAGTATGGAAAGATCTGTGTTTGTTTTGTTTGTTTGTGCGCGTGTGTGTGTGTGTGTGAGTCTGTGTGTGTATCTGGTTATGATACAATCATTTGACAGGGCAATTAAGTAAAGGAAAAAGAAAGCTATTCATTTTTTTTCTCCTTATCTTAGATTAAGAAAAAAGAAAATCAAAGCATGGATTTAAGATTCAGCCGAACGAGCTGATTATGGGGATACTACCCGGTACACTGCTTACAAGCTTTTTCCAACCTTAAGGCTAATTTAATTATGGACTACATGAAAGAGGAAGTGCACCCAGACAAATAATATGGCATGCGCTGCCAACTAGTTGTCATATGCTTTTTTTTCCCACAGCCCCTCCGTGTAGCTGGGTGAGCTCACAACTACAACAACTGACCACACCTAGCTGCAATCGTACATGTTGCAAGATGTTTAACATACTTACATTACCACTCATACAGGCCGATGCAGAAATGCCCCCCTGCGGCTTACAAAAAAAGTCTTGCTTCTGTTTATTTGTATTATTTTAATAAGGAGGAAAGAAACGCAACATAGCGTAAACTGTTAAGTGAGTTGCTCAATCCGCAATCCTCCACAGTGAGAATGAGTTGTGCAAGATGATTTTCCTGAGAAGCTGATAAATACTTCACAGATGAATATCACCTCTATCTGCTCAAACAGATTTCACCTCACTGGGGGGACATTTTCACTTCGAGTCGGTCCCTTGACTCTCTTTAAAAATACAAAATAAAAAGATCAGGGTTTTATTGTGTATACAGCACAGCTAAAAACCTGTCCAGACATTGCATCAGCATGTTTAAAATGGTTGCCACACGACCCAAAATGTCTTCCCTCCGAGTGAATGAAGAAATGAAAAGGCTCAAATCCCAGCAAAAGCAGTAATGACCAAGTGATTACCTAAAATAGAGGCTATGAAAATGTTTGCAAAGCCCCATATACCGAGGACAAGAGTGCTTTGATTTCTCGTCTGTTTGTGCAGTCAGTGAAAGAATCCCACTGTTAAAGAATCCCACTGTTAAAGAATCCCACTGTTAAAGGTAACTTTTGTGTGGCGAGGCCAAGGAAATACTAAGGTCATATTAGAATTCCGACAAGGTGCTGACAATGTGTTGACACTGTGCTAACTTGGACACTTGGCTCTTACCTTGTTGGAGAGAACACAGGAAGCGATGTGACAAACAGGATTTGGGAGGGAAACAGAGGAGGGAAGGGACAAAAAAAGGAACAATGTTAGATGAGTCTCATCCAGTAGTATACTCACAGAATCAACAAATCTAATAATGTATGTACTTATACACTGAACAAAAATGAACAAACACGTACACAAGTGAATCCAATACAGATCAACATGCTTGTGATGGATCTGGAAGTCATTGCAGAAAACCTATACGCATTTCATTATATCATGGGATGTGAAATACATAGTGTTACAAGTAAGTAAAAATACAATACCACGAAATACAGCAACATTTCAAGAAATGGTCAAAAATAGAGTTTACAAAACAATGCAGTAGGAACATTTAAACCAGAAAAGTTGAACTTCTGTATTTAGGTTGAGAAAGACTACAATCCCACAGAGAGAACATTGCTTCATCATTTGAATGCAAATAGAGCCAGATGGCATCTTTAGCCCAAATGGCCTCAACATGTCCATGTTATTCGACTCATTATTGACCAGTCACTTCTTGCTGCTCTAGATTGTCTCTAAGGTATTGTGTAGACTGAGTTCAGACTAAATGTGTAATTAACAGAAGTGAATCAGGCTGATGTCATGGCTAGTGTCCACTAAATGAGGGACGGAGAGTGATCCATTTTCAGTTCAAAATACTCAAGTCAATTTCATTCATATCGCCCAATACTACACATCAGAAAATCTGCCTCGGCGGTGTTACAATCTGTACAGCATAAGACACCATTTGTCCTCTGTTGTTTTTCAAGGTTGTAAAAATCATTTCTCATGTGTGCTTATTTTCAACAGTTTACCGTTTTGCATTCCTTTACAGTGCTGAACACACAGCCAGTACAATTATCCCGCTGTTTCTCACTAAACAGCTGGTGCACTTGGGGACTGGCACTAAAGTGTCATGCTTAAGGGCACATCGACAGTAGCAGATGCGATACAAGCAAGCCCTGCTCGTTCACTTTCCCGGGCAGAGATATATTTTAAATAGAGGGCTGCTGGTTGCCTTTCATTCACAGGTCTGCCTCTTTGGCCCCTCTCAGCCTCATCCCTTGTACGTCACCAAATGTATAGAGCTTCAGTCGACACAAAGGTGAGCGCTCACAAAGAAAAAAAAGAGTGCACGATATAACTACAGAACCTTCTCCTCTGATTCATTACCATTCTTCTGTCCCTATTGTCAGATCGCTGAAATATGTGCCGGCTTTTACTTCATATCCCATTTATGGAATACGCTTCTCTTTCACTGCTGTTACTTTCTCCTTGGGCCTTTGTTATTTCCCAGTTTGTAGAACCTTGATTTCTTTCTAGCTTCCTCTTAGTCCCACATACAGGAGATGCGAGCTGAGGAAGCAAGCAAGAGACACGAGGAGAGAGGAGTCCAGGCAACAGGTATGAAATATTACATCCTATGATAATAACGGTGTTAATGACAACTATATATGTGTACGTTTGATCGCGCATCGGATCATGTTAAATAACTACAATTTATGAGTACAAAAGGAACAGTGACATTTGTAGAGTCCCAGATAAGAGGTTTGAGATAAGTGTAGTTGTGTGTTTATTTGTCACGGGTGCGGAAAAGACTTCCGCAAAGGATACGCCGGTGTTTCCTCGCTCATAGCTCCTCCGTCATGCCTCCTTGCTCTTCGAGAAGCATTTTAGGAATAGGTACGTCCTTCAAGATGGAGCGCCGAGGTCGACTTCTGCGGCACAAGCCGGAGGAGCGAGGAGACGAGGAGGCACAAAACCGAGAAACGATTCCTCTGTCTATTGAGTTCAGGTGAGTAAATTCATTGTCGTTCCTCTTCTTATTAGATATTTCCCAGTACACAAAGAGCACGAGATGGGGGTCAAATCGGCTATGTCTCTATCAATAACAAGAGTACGAGAGACTACCATCATTCAATCATTCACTTACATGGCACATATCCATGGTTAACCTATGTTTATCCAGAGGGATGATATTCTTTGAGGGAGATATTGCTTTGATGAAAAATAAGATGAAAAAGAAGGAATCGAGCAGGATCATTGATGTGAGCGTGGGTGCGTCCAGGAGAGCCTACGTATCCACTAAATCACAGCCTCCTTTCAAGTAGTCAGTCTGATTAACATTACTTTAACACCGTGTCTCATCATCGACTGTGGCTTTCCTATGCGGCATATATGCTGAGGATGAAAGGCGTGGATCAATGGTTTCCATGTGATTCACGTACGGCACAGATCACAAGTGACGGTACGAAGCTGCTTCGAAAGTGGGCGTGAAGATAAACAAGAAATCAAGGGGCATGAGGTTGTGTGCATGCGCTATTGTGTGCTTGTACTCAAGGTTTAGGTGCATATTACGTGTTTGTGAGAAGGATGCGTTGGGGGGGAAAAAGGTAAATTTGAGTGTACGAGTATAAAGCATGCATGTCTGTTTATGTACAGCAATGCGTGTTTAAAGATGCTGGATGTTTGGCGCCGGTAGACATAAGTTCAGAATGACATCAAGGACAAAAACAGGTCTGTCTCCTTATTTACTTGCCCTGTGTTTTTAGTCTCCTATATTTTGTAACTATTTTTTCACGCTCCCATTGAAGTCATCAGTACTTTTATTTTTTATTTAGCAATAAATAGAATAAATATTCCAGTCCACTGGTTTCCTCATTTGCAAACTCACAACCTCTTTTTTCTTTTCATAATTGTCAATCTCCAAAAGAAGCGTCCATGAAATTAATTTGTGGCTGAATGTGATGAATATGGGCCCAATTACATACAGGTAGGGATCGCTATGGAAACTGAAAGACAATGACGCACGAGCCGGGATGTGGAGCCCATGAACAAACACCTGAAGAGTAAAAACACGATAAAACACACACACACACACAGTCAAAACTCCCATTTATTGTTCATTATTAAAATGGTGGCATTGAGATGTCTCATGATCATGTTGTGATAGTTTCAACTCTACTTTCAGTGAGTGAGAGAGAGTGAGCTGCTGTGTACATGCTAACAGTCACATTAGTTATTGCTTAATGTAGAGTATTAGAAGTTCACACATATGAAAGTGACATGGCAATGCCTTTTGGTTATGTGCATGCATACCATATCCGTGTATATGTACTCTGTGTGTTCTCCCTGATGGTGTGGGAATGCAGCCTTGCATTTGCATCTCTTATATGACAGGCAGACAGCCACAGCACATCACACTTTGCAACAGAAATCAATTTATCTCTGCGGCAAATACATCAGGAAAGGCAATCCAAGCCAAGAAAAAGTCATCAAGAGCAGGAGTGAAGCAGGAAATAAGAAGGAAAAAAAGGGAAAACTTAAATCTGGCGTGTTGAACCCATCCCACCTTCTGCTCCCATCAAAGGCTAAAATCACTGCAAGTGTGTGTGTGTGTGTGTGTGTGTACGCGTTGGGGTACTTTCAAACGTTCTTTGGCAGCGCCAGCTATTTTTTTAAACTGCCCGTGGAGACAAAAACACAAAATGCTAAGAGTTGATGGACTTTAAATGTTTTAAGTATAAATTGCTCTGGCTTCTGAATAAACATGATCCCTTGATGAGTTTGCTGTCTGTTGCCACTCAAAGCGATGTGCTGGGGACATGAAGCACTTTGGTATTGAGAGAGCGGCGGAGGGGGGGAAAGGAGAAAAAGGAAGAAACACAAGAAGATGAAGGACAAGAAGGAGAGAGAAAGTTGATAAGTTGCCGAGCCTATTCCCAGTCCACTAACAACAAAGGGTGACAATGAGTGAAAAAGAGAAAAAAATAAAAGGGATATTAGCCCTGAGCACAGTGATAAGAGAGGGATGTAAGCGGCTTCCTCTTATCAGTCCAGACAGAAACAAACCCAGTCCATTCCAGCCCAGAGCCAAAAGACAGAAAAAAAAGACACACAAAGATATACATGCGAGTGTTTGTTTGAGCTGAGTAAGCAAATCAACTTTTTCTTTTTTTTTCCCACAAAAAGAGCCAGAGATGTTGACTGGGAGCTAGCCCAAAAGAACCATGAAAACAACTAAAATATGTTGGCCTCTTGTGCTACTTCGAAGAGACTGAAATACAAGCGGTTGATGCCAGTTCCACTGTGATATGAATAGCATGCATTGTGCAGTGTGGCTGTGCTACACAATTGGATTTGGATTCAGAGCAGTGGCCAGTGGAATCTGCAGCATGCATCTGCACTGAGTGAGAGCCTACCGGACTGACCACCACACATATACAGTACGTTTGTGCAGAGTGGATGGAGAAAAAAGAGAGAGCAGAGTATCATGTGTAATGTTAGATCAGAAGGATTCAGTTATTGATCAGTTTTAGACTGGCTGTGCCTCAGGTGTACAGTTAAGATGAACAGGATCTATGAAAAATGACCAGGGATGCAACCATTTATCCAACACGCACAGGCTTTCTCTCTCTCCCTCACATACTGAGTTGAATACTCAGGAGGAGCAGGTAAGAGAAGTACCCCCTGTGTTATTCCCTTTCATATCAGAGTCAGTGTTTTTACTTCTGAGCTAAGTATGCCAATTACATCTAACTCTATCATTGCGTTCTTTAAAGAGTAACTGCACACTTAAACATGATTTTGATTCTGTAGAGTCAATTATACAACACATCCTTGCTGGTGTTAATATTGACATTTATTACCAAATTTGTAAGAAATGTGTCTTTTCATTGTTGAAAATGACTCACAATGCCATCCAACTATTAAATCACTCCTAATCTTGCAAGGTCTATTCTGAGAAAGAGTCGACCGTATCAATATTTAAAAAAGGAGAAACCTCTGCTATGTGAACGGTTCCAATCATAAAATATAAAATGTAAAACTTAATGTACGACACAATCATTTGCATTCAGCCATTTGGTTAAACCTAATCTAGTTTTTATCGCAGGAACCTCGGGTGCCTTTAAGCAACAAACAAACTTTGAAGTGTTGCACTTTCCACTAGGGCTGCACGATTATGGCCAAAATCATAATTCTTCTTTTTTTTTTTTACAGTGTAATCATCATAGTGTGTAATACAGTTTTACTGCTGCTGTTCCTTTTCAAGTAACAAGTCCCCGAATATCAATGCAGAGTGTCAGTGAACAGATATAAAGCAGTAGTGTGTTCACGTGAACGGAGCAGGTTAAAAGCATTTAACGGAGAAAGTCACGGCGAGCGGAGGAGCTTCAGAAGCCCCCGGCGTCATTTAAGTCACAAGTTTGGGATCATTTTGTCTTCCCTGTAAAGTATAATGACGGATAAGGGTGGTGGACAAAACCGTTACGGTATGTAGGCGTTATTTAAAAAGAAAGACATACGTCAAGGAAAAGACTGTGACCGCTTTCACCACGGCGGAGTGATTCATAGTCCGGTGCTGCAGACACGCCCCCTCTGTGAGAGTCACACAGACACACACCTGGTGTGCCGCTGCAGGGTGCGTGCATGACACCTCCCATCTCGTTCTCCCACTGGTGGTTGGCTGACTCTTAGTTGAGGAAGCGCTTGATTTGATATGTAGCAGAGCACGCATTTTAAATGTTAATATCGCCGACGATCACGCTCGTTTAATCGTGGCAGCCATAATCGTGATCGCGATTAAAATTCGATTAATTGTGCAGCCCTACTTTCCACACACTTCGGTAACTGGTTTCCGGTTTTTTTTTTTATGACCCACCACTTCAATTGCACTAAGCCTTCAAATCCAGTGAGGCAGATATTGAATGACTCAGTGGTGGACACTCTGTCAGGGTCGATCAAAGTGGGTTTGGTTCGATTATCAGCAGAGGAGCCACTGGTTATCAGAGTCAGAGTCCTAATTGCAGTGGACTAAAGGTTTTCAAGTCACGACAGCACACTTTAAAATGAATGGAGCTATAGGAGTCATAGTATGGTATTGAAAACCACATGGCCGTGGGCGACTTGTAATCGCTGTGTAACACAGGGCAGTTTCTATCCCTGCACACATTTTGGTCAATAAATTCATAATGGAAAAAAACAAAAAAAAAACTTCTGTTTTTTGGTAGTTTCTGGTAGTTTAGTTTACATTATTAATGTTTGCAATTTCGGGAATAAAAGGATATTTTCAAATGTGAGAATGTGTGACACAAAATTTTGTATTTTTCATCTAACTCATTTATCATCCAACCCTTCGTCCACAGTATAAGTGTGAATCAACCACTTGAAAATAGGCATGATTTATTTGCAGGCAGTAGATAAATTCAAGGGGAAGGGGTTATTTATTGTCTTCCTGTGACAGTAGCCATTTCTTTTATCTCTTATCACAATCACGACTAGACCAAGTAAACGACTTTAGAGCAAGGAATGGCTCTACACAACAATGGCTCGCATTGATTGGTAGCCAATAATGGAACAGTTAACAACTGTTAATATTTGGTGACAGGAGGTACATTTGAAAGAGGGAGTAATAGAAACATGCTTAAAGTGTGTGCATCCTAAAATGAAGATAAACTTGTGTCTAGAATTTTGTAAAGCCTTGTATGCAAGTGTGCCTTGTGCTTGCGTATGGGTGTGCATGTCCGTGCCTATTGAAGTGGTGTACTTGGCAGCCGAGGCCAGCTCTGATTCTGTGTGTTAATCTCTTATGAGTGGGGGTTAATAGCACAGACGGCTGAATGACAGACCCTTCCAACATCCAATGGTTGTTTGGCTCCAGAAGTGCATCTCTAGCCCAAAAAAAAAAGCTTTTCACCGGCCAAATCATGCAATGACAACTTGTTATATCATCACATCCATTGTCTGTGAGGTGCCAACTGCATCATATAGGAAGAGAGGCTGGCATGGAGATTCAAAGCAGCTGCAAACAGTTGGGATTCGAAGAAGCCAAATTGAATGGCGGAGCAGCGTTGCTCACGCTGAATGTTTGTAAGGTTGTCGCAGAGATGAACACAGGCGTTGTGTATGAATTCTCCCTGGAGACCACCTAAGACATGCACCTGTAGAGAGACTCTACGAGAACAAACTATTTTGAATGGTAAAAACTGTGTTGCTGCTGGACTGTGAAAATGAGAAGCTCCTGTCCAAATGTAAGCAGCCATTTGAGTCATCATAAACTTCTAATGTAAAAATAAGAAAAGGATTTTCGCTGACCAGTGATTGAGAGCATTTCATGAATGTAGGGTGAAGCAGCTAGAGAGGGCAGGGGACATCTGTGCTTTAAAATATTATTTTCTCTCCTTAAAAGGCCCTGCAAATGGACTGTATCAAGGCAACAGGGAGGCAAGTAGGCAAGCACACGACCATCAGCCACTGTCCAGCTTTTATTAACCAGCTGTGTTACCATCCCAGTCACTATCTGTGCTAAGTCAAATGAGCCCATCAACACAACTGGCCTTGTGCCCATTACTCTCAACCCCCACTGTCAGGCTCGTGTTAAGTGCTCATTAAGCCCGAAGAAGAATGTTATAAGAGAAAATGAAAATGCTCCCCTGTGATTCCTCCTATTCAAAATTTCAAAAAAGCAGTGAGCAAATAGTAGCGCGGGTCGCTACTGTAGCAACTCAATTAGGGGCTCAGTGTGTGTCCTTCGTGCATGCATGTTTAGAGCCTGAACATACTGCCAAATTGTCGGGGATGAGCTGTAAGGTCAGGGTGGATCGCTTCTCTATAGGAACACATTTTCAGCCCGTGATGCATGCTGTGCATCTGAGCAATCTTTGTGTGTTTAATCAACATTTTAGTGTCTCCTTTCATAAATGTATAATGCATTGCTGGAGTATCCACGAAATAGAGTTTTGACCCTAATATCCAGATCGATGAAACACATGCTGCAATATTTATCAAACGGTGATTCAATGAAAACTTTCAGAACCGAGGAATGCTTTTAATACTACGAATGCTGGTTAAATCTTCTTCAAAATGGCCTTGGATGAAAACAGTTTCGATGTTAAATCTATTTGTATCTATATAACCAACAATATTTGAGATAAGATCAAATAAATTCTTGTGTAAACCAGAATGTAATAGGCATGATCAGCCACTACTTCTAGTCTTTAGAAATGTTTTTGTGTTTTCATCTCGGCCTACTTTCAGTATGAACTGTGTGAGAGTTTAATGGTTTACCCACCAAGTGCCTGAGCTTAGCTCAGCATCTCTCAACAAACAACATGAAAGCAAGGCAGAGAAAACTAACACTCGCACATTCAAAGAGATGCACAGCCCTACATACGTAAACATGCAGCCACGTGTGCATTTGTGCGCACTCTGTATTTCTCTCTATTTGTGCGTGGTGGGTTGACAGAACTGGGACAACCAATTGTGAAGTTAAAAGACCCCATAAGGCACAGTGTCTACCACCCCATGTTTAGTGTTGGCGGCTGAACCCGGGCACGCTCTAAGTAATGATGGCACCATGTGGCTCTCAAGGGGTTGCTTTTAGCTGCTTGAACGTCTGCAGTGCAGCGGTTTGTCCTCCCATACAAACATTCAGAAGTATACACACACACACACAGCATATAGATGCAAACCTTTAAGGTTTCATGGGTTTAGAAATCAGTGCGGTCTCGAGTACACGAAGATCCTTTTGTGCACTCAATAAATACAAATATCTGTAAAGGCACATGACAGCAGTTTTTGCATATTCGTATGGAAACATAAAGAGGGGGTTGAGTTTCAGAGAGAGTATGCTTTGTTATTGTAATACGTTGTGAGTAATTGGTTTTGTGTGTGAGTGTGTGTGTGTGTTAGATAGGGAGAGAGAGTTGTTTAATTGTGTCTTCCATAATGTAGCCCTTGTTAAACGCTTCTTTGCCATTAATGGTATTAAACAAATTCCGTTTGATTTACCTCTATGGCTCAAAGTAGCAATTAGCTGCCCTTTAGAAGAGATCACAGAAACTCAAGTACTCCAACATAAAGGGATGGGTTGGCCTGAGGCGCATTAAGTAACTGTGAAAGAGTGAAAATCAGAATTAAGGCGATGAATCCTTACAGTATGCGCAAGATGAAGAGCTTTGTTTCTCAAGAGGGAAATGATCATTTGTTCAACGGAAATAGAACACATGCAAAATATAGGGTAATGTCTAATACATTACATCTAATTTCCTGTTTACTTTATGAGTCACTACACCAGACTTCCTGCAGACCGCGTCTGTTCTTTTATGTATATAAAATACCCCAGTTTGCATCTCAAGGCTCTATATTCATGAATTGTCGGCATACGTCACAGACAACACAAGGCATGGCGTCAGAATATGAATGTACCGTATTTTCCGCACTATAAGGCGCACTTAAAAGCCTTTAATTTTCTCAAAAAACGACAGTGCGCCTTATAATCCGGAGCGCCTTATATATGGATTAATTCTGGTTGTGTTTACTGACCTCGAAGCGATTTTGTGTGGTACACGGCGCTCTGTCAAAATGTTTTAGTACGACTTTGGTAAACTACAAAGCCGCACCGCTTGCAGCATTACGGCTACCGTAGTCAGGAGTCTCACCGGTAGTTCTGGACGAGGTGTAAGCATAAGCATGCATAAGTATCATAGCTCGCTGTGTGAGTCACGCAGACTCCACTAACTGTGTGTTTACATGTCTGTAATCATAAAGCTACAGCTGTCTCAGAACGCTGCCGTTAGCAGACGTGCTAACTAACGAGCTAACAAGCTAGGGGTAATCTGCCTCTATCTCTCAAGACACCTGCCCAGCTGTTCACTTGTTCTCACAACACAACTCAGTTTCTCACTGATGGCCATTATTTATTCTGTGTGTTTACATGTCTGTAATCATAAAGCTACAGCTGTCTCAGAACGCTGCCGTTAGCAGACGTGCTAACTAACGAGCTAACAAGCTACACTACACGATGTAAACAGTCCGTCCCCCAGATCGTCACATGATGAACTGTAAGCTCGTCATAAGCTCGTCATATGCATCACATCTCGCTGTGTGAGTCTCGTACTATCTCGTGAGAATACGGACACGGAAGTGGAGAATCTACAGATTTCTTCAGAGCGCCCGCGCCTTATAGTCTGGTGCGCTTTATATATGAAAAAAGATCGAAAATAGACCATTCATTGACAGTGCGCCTTATAATCCAGTGCGCCCTATAGTGCGGAAAATACGGTACGTGTGCAGCAGCTTTGCTTTACATCTACATTCAGAATGCGTGTATGTCTAAATGAGACTTAAGGGTGACGCTAAAGTGGGAATGCATAAACAGTAGATGTGGTAGCAGCTGGTATCGGTCACTCACTAAGTTGCACTGCACTGCTTGACCACTGCCGACACCCCCGCCCCCCCTCCTGTACAGCTCCTCTGCAGGCAATCAAGTTCACAGCATGTCAACAAAATAGCAAATAGGCACTGGTTAGAAAAAAAAAATAAAGCTTGTGCGCCATGACAGATACAAAGCCCAGCCATGTGCTCTGTGCCATTACAAGGATCACTAGCATTCACTTTGTAGATAAAGGTCTCATGAAATGGCTTTGAGATTGTTATTCTCTGTCATGCTTTGATGTGTTTCTGCATGAAACTGACTATTGGTGGGGGGGATAAGTGGCAGGAAGGGCAAAGTGGACACTGATGTGAACTCTCACTGTTGACAGATCTCTCAAGTTCTTTGTCTTCCCAATTTAAGCTGAGGTAGATGTGAGGGTTCATTAATCCTTTCTCTGGAGGAGCTTTTTGCCTTAATTGGATTGTGATAGTGAGGAAAGGTGGGATTCGAACCCGAGCCGCTCCAGTAAGGACTCTGCTATTGATCCTAAAAGCAAATGATCCGCTTGTTTTTAGCAGTTTACAGCTATGCTTTTACTTGTACTTTCAACTCCTAAATGGCTCATCTGTCATTATGAAAAAGTCCAGAGGCAGTGCTTACTTTAGATCAAGGACACTTAACTGTTGAAGGAAGCGTCGGGGTCAAGTTGACATTTTAGTTCATGTAATTTAGTCCGAACACAATATAGTTGTACAAAATGTAATTGCTCACAGTGGATTAGGGTTCAAGCAGCATGGTTGAAAATGCAGTAAGATTGGGGTCATAGCTGTTTGTTTGTTTTACACAAATAAATATTTTGGGTATTTTCACACCAACAAAGACCCTGGGGCATTTGGGGCATTTGCATGTCTCTCTTCAGAAGAACAAATCAAACTTTTGCATGACATAAACGCTACCTTGTGCAGATGCACAGTTCTTCAGACACACGCTGACATGTCAACATCCGAAGAAACCAAGTTGTATCTTATGTAATATATTATAAATTAGGGGTGGGAATCGCCAGAGGCCCCACAATACAATATTATCACGATACTAAGTCAGGATACAATATTATTGCGATATTGCGATGTGCTTCATGCACCACAATGAAACTCAATGGAACCTCTGTACGGCTCTTCCCCTCTATAATAACAGCTGTTCCTGTAGTTACTAGCTCTCCTCCTGTCGATTTCAAAAAAGTAAGTACAAAAATTACACTATGATGGTTAAACTGTGTAATTAATTAGCGGTTCACATGACTCCCTGGTCATTTTATAAATCCAAAATGCTCCCACACTGCCGATTTAAGATGGTGGATATAAGGCAGGAGAGTTGGTTCCCTCTGAAATGTTTACAGCAACGCTTCAGCTGAGTGGGAAGACTCTCTCAAACACGCAAAACACACCGGCGCACATATACACACACACACACACACACACAAGGGGAGATTTTTACCGCACACACAAAGTTTCTCAGTGCAGGAATCAGGACATTACAGAAATCATAGCTTCTTAATTTCTTATGATGCAGTTATGGCCAAATCAGTTAATACTGACATTCCTAATTTCAATGTTAATAGTTTGTATAATAAAATCAATACTTGGTGTCCGTGTATAGATACAATATCGCGATATGCCTCCTGATGTACATGATTTTCCAAAACGACCTCTGTTCAGGGTCGGTGTTTATCTGACGAAGGTGGCAGGAGAGCACGGATAATAACACTCGTTGGTAAGATAAGTAGAGAAGAGGATACAGAGTGTCCTGGTCTTACACAATCTCAAATTTGACTGCACTACCTTACAGCAATGCATTCACCTGCTATGTTGTCCGACAAGTAAACCGGGAAAACAAACCATAATGAAACATGGAAGACAAGTCAATTTGTTCTCGTAAGTTCGAGGTTCCCACAGCACACGGGCCCCGCCACAGCAAAGCAACTGTCAGCTACACACAGAGCAGCCTGCAGTCCACTTTTTTGTTACACCAAGTGGGATCAAATCTGTAAAAACAGCAGTGTCATGCTTGAACATGGTTATTCAAGTTGGCAGAGAAACCCTTTGAGAGCTCAGCAGCACTGAAGGGAGGGAGTTAATATATGGGGCAGACAAAGACAAACACTTCTCTACTAAATATTTATATTTGCTTCTGCTCCTAGTTCAGTAAAAAGCGTTTCCCGGGATACACATATCGGTCAATAGTAGCCTATTTTTAGTACATTGAGAGAGTTTAGACTGCATACTTGCTTGGAAAAACAACTATGTCAAGGCTGAAGAGGCATGTGTACTAGAGGCAACTAATCAAGCTGCTAGTTCAGTGGAGGCTCTCCAGTGTCTGTGGCCCTGTGAGTAGATGGGTGTAGATGAGCATATGGAGCCCAATATTTAAACACAGTAATGGATTATTGGATGTTGCACAAATGACATAGGAATCTGTCCATGTAATTACATGTGTCTGTATTACTATATTCATTTGTTCATACATTGTTTTTTTGTTCAACCTCATGAACTTAGACATTCTCTGCCAAAGCAGGGGAACATCAATATTCCAATGGTGTGCTTTGCATTCTCGCTTTGCATTCTCGCTTTCCCTTTCTCTGTGCATTTCTACACTCCCCCTTTCCCTCACACCTCTCCTCATCGGTTTTCTGATCCCAATATCGTGCAGAGGAAATCACTTCAGACAACCGAGTCAGAACAATTTGCATATAGCCTATCAAAGAGGTCTTACCATTGCATGGCTCATTCATATTCATGAGGTCAGGCCCAGGCTGGTGCCCTCATTGGCCCTGCCAAGGCTCAAAACCCGCCTCTGTGATCAGAGCTAATAGCTATTAGGCGGCTCTTCATTAGCAACCACATCCCTGTTGACCCAGTTGCCAACGGTGAGAGATTTTATTTTCTGATTGCACGTGCGGAGTGATTCGGAGCCAAACAACTCAAGGTGGTTTGAAACGAGGTGCTCTTGATCTAAACTGCAAAGCACTTCAGCAGTATTATCAGTGAGATGATCTCGTGCGATATACATGAGGTGTTCCTTGTTTCTGAACTTCATTATTTTCACAGAGCCAATCCCTTTTAACATGCACCGTCTGCTTTCAACTGTTTTTACTGATTCTGCCAAAGTCATTAGAGCAGTTGTTGCTTTGACAATTTCAACAAACAGAAGCACAGAGATCATGAGTGACTGAATGCACTTAGCGTCCCATTCAGAGTTAGAGAGGCTAGATAAGCTGTCAATTTGAATGGTTGTAACCATTAAATCAAATTGTTTTTTTGTAATTCTTTACTCATGCTGATGGTATTTGGGAACCTTTTCTACTAATGAGAATGAATGTAGTTGGTTTTGTATATATGACCTCAACGCAAAGTGATATTTGTTCTGAATGTGCT
This sequence comes from Leptoclinus maculatus, assembly GCA_032191485.1. Classification (NCBI taxonomy): domain Eukaryota; kingdom Metazoa; phylum Chordata; class Actinopteri; order Perciformes; family Stichaeidae; genus Leptoclinus; species Leptoclinus maculatus. The sequence goes on from JAVDOI010000005.1 coordinate 15,870,110, forward strand.
GTGTGAACAGATAAACGGATAGATTTCCTGAGCTAATCCAACGACAGTCATGAAAAAAAAACCTGCAACACCAGCACCATTTAGCACACAATAAAGGGAGCGACCTCACCTGTTGATACAATAAAGCTGCAACATGTACTGGAAGGCCTGTCGAAGGCCATCTGACTGAAGCACATCATAAAAGGATGGTACATGTTGACAGCGTGCAGGAGTTCACGTCAGCTACAGGAAACAATTGGCACTCATGATGGAAGGTATCATTTGTATTATCTCATTTGTATTAGCATACAGTAATGTTTGTGTGTATGTGTGGTTGTATTAGGCTACACAGTATAAGCGCTTGAGCTTTGTTTGATCTAGAACTTTAGCCTTGAGGAACATACTGTGTCCGTGCCGAGACAGAAACACAACCAGTGAACAATGACAAACATATGTTAGCATTTTTCAAACTACTTGTGCTACTTTGAATGTACATATGTCACCACAGCAAAGAATGTGATGTCTTACATCAGTAAGATGAACAACCTTTAAAATAACCCTCTCATTCAGACCCTTTCACATGGAGCACATAGCTCACTGCAGCACATACTTTGGCCGGACATAATAGGATTTGTGTCATAGAGGAACCGTTTCTTTCAAATAGGCCTGTGTTATAAGTAGTACTGTACTATGGATGTACATTGTAACAAAATTGGCAAAATGTCCGAAGCGGAGAAAGCCACTGTTGTACTATTTCATTCTTAAATAACTATTCTCATTTCCATCTTAGGAGAAACCTTTAGTGCCTTGTGCCTTCCAACCAAGTAATTACCGCACAATTTCACATTTTATTACTGACTGCAGTAAAGAGAGCATAACATGATTTTTCCAGGCACCTCTCCTGGCAATGTGGCCAAAAGAAGCAATTGTGCAGCAGACATATATATTAGTACAACGTGGGACTTCTATATATATATATGTGTATATATTCTGTATATATATATGTATATATATATATATACATATATATATATATATTTATATATCTGCAGCAAAAGTGCCCTCTTGGATGCCTCTATGGTAGATAAAACATGATGAAGTTCCCTCTGGGATGCCCTCCCAGTGGAGAACATGCGATAGCGGGCTCTCTAGGATGCCACCACCGCATGCAGCTGGTGCCCTTTTTATATTTTTTTGCATCTGCCCCTCAGACAGCCGGAGCCTGAGTTTCAGAGCTTCAGAGTGAGGACATTCTGGCCGGTCCTCACAGACATGCAAAGGCCTGTTTATAGTTGAGGATAGAATTAGGTATAGGTCAGGGTTAGATTAAGGGTTGGGCTCAGGCATTTTGATGTGATGGATTATGTTAATGAGTGTCCTCACAAACATATACAGTTTTGTGTGCGTGTGTTCCTGTCGTTACTAGCTCTTCCTCCTGTCGATTTCAACAGTAATTTGTTGTTCACATGTATCATTATCAGACCAGCGACTAGAAAGCATCAATGCGTGTTCATTAGGTTTGTTCATTTGTTGTGAGAGAAATGGTAAAGATACTTATGCATCTCTACCAATATCTGGGCTGCAGGAAAATGCCTCCAACGCAAAGCTACGGTTAATCTCACCGTGTGTTCAATTTCTTACAACCAAACCCATACATCACTGATCTCCAGGGAAAACATGCTTGCTGAATGTCATGATTATCAACCAGGAAACATGCAGACTGTACCTTTTATATTTAAATGCATCTGATCTGGAGGCTCTTATTCTCGCAGTGAAAGCATTTAGGCCTTTTCAGTAAAAGTGTTCACCTTTTCTATTTGCAGAAAGTAATTGATTTCCTTGCAGTGCCTGCAAAATGCACCCAGCTTGCCTTGTTAGACCATGCAATTTGACTTATATCAGAAGACTGTCATATTCTGATGTCAAGATGTGTACAAATACAACACAGTATATGCAGAGCAGTGACGGGGAAGGGACTGCAGAGTGCAAAACAATCTATTATCTGCTCTATTTCATGCTATTCTGTATATCTTGCATTGCTGTCTTTGGTGAAAGGACACAGAGAACACAAACTAAATGAGAGGGAAAGACACACAACGTTGCTTGTGAGATGGACTTGAACCCATCTATGTTGTCATTGGTGGCATAGCCAGCAATTACCTCTAACCACTGTCGAAGCCACTTAAGTGTCTCTCTTATGGCAAATGAGTGCTAAGGAATATTGGCTGAGAGACTGCGAGAGTGTATAATGTATCTTGCTGCGTAATCGACTGCCATGTTTTGTTAAAATGGCCACTGGAGGGCTGAAGCAAAGGACAATAGAGAGAGAAACTGACCGTCTTTATAAAAACCATATGCACTTAACTCTTGTGCAGTCTTCCAGCAAAATGCAGCTTCGCTCTCCATCGTTGTTCTCCTTTATTCTCCCCTTTAATCATTCTGCCCTTCATTCTTAGAGAATAGATGTGGCTCCATTTCATGTCAGTGCTTTTCTATGCTCAGTGCGGGTTTGATACAGGCAGGGCGCAGGGCGGACGATGGTTTAAAGCTTCTGTTCTCAGGTAAACAGATTTAACTTGTGTCTCTTCACAAAGGCTCAAATTACTCTTTTGTCCACAAGTTTTATTTATCTCGCTGTCTCGATTCTCTCTCCTGCTCTTGCTCCATTTTAACTGTAATCTCACCATGCTTTTACCCCTTATCAAGTTTTTCAGTCACTGGCTGTCTATCTCGTCACTTATTTCTCTAATTCATCCAACCTCGATAACTATTTCTGCTTTCGCTCCGCCTGGCTTCCTTCCCATCTCCACCTATTTAAAGTCCTGACGCTTTATAGAATCACGAGGCTCGCCGACTGATAAGCGGTGATTAAAGTGTTGCGATACAGAGATAGCAGAGGATAGCGAATCGTGTCAGTTAAAAACCAATTACAGGTACATGTCACCCCTTTTATAAGGCACAGAGTACAAAAGAGAACAAGGAGAGAAAAAGGGATAAAGTTAAGGATCATAAATGATGATGGATCTACCGACAGAAATGTTAATGTTTAGAAAAAACAGTTTAAAGAATGATGTAGATAAAAGAAAAGAAAGCATTGAGTATACATTATAGGACTGTTGCAGTAAAAACAAATTCTATTTGTATTTTAAAAGCATTGTCCAGTGTCCCAATAGTTGCACTGTTGATGTGGTTTTAGTCTGTTTTGGTCTGCTGATGAGTAGTTATTGTGCTTGCTTGTGCAGGTTTAATGCACACATTTCAGCGTTCTCTGATGTATCGTGTCATCAAATCAACATTCTACACGTGTGCAGCTTTGTTCAGGAATAGACTGTTCCTGTCACCTTACCATACATTTTTGAAACAATGGAAATGATCTCTGTACCGTACTTTCTCTCTCTTCAACCACACCCCTCGCCTCCTGCCTTGTGCAAGGTCCGCGTAATGCATTAACACCTCCTCTAGCTGACATTTAAGCATCCTCTCATCATGCTTCCACGTCTGATCACAGCTTCAGTCCTCCGTGTAATATGGGGACAGAGCTTGGATTCCCGCCTAACTCCCCTCTCTTTCTGCTATCTTAATTACACACTGACATTTACTCTTACAGGTTCCATACTGAGTTACAGCAACGACAAATAAAAAGTAATACCAGTAAGACCACGTGAACACAAGTGACTGTGGGGGTTTTGAACATGTAGCCTACACATATGCATCATGTATATATATATACATACTCAAGCATCCATGTCCACACACATAGTCAAACACACAAATTTATGCTCAGAAGAAAACTGATTGCTTTTTCCCCAGGGGGCATATGTGATTAAATGTCATTTTTTGTGCTGAGTCAGGCATTCAATTACACTCTTAGAATTACAGGGGGAGCCAGTAGGGACCCCCAGAAGAGACTGGAGAGACACAGAAATGATCATTAGTCAAAGTGTGTCTTCAAAAAACGTGATAAGTATTAATTTTACTGAATTTCTCCCAGTGATCCTATTGGTTCTTCTTTATACATCGGGCAGCATACAGTCCTCTGAAGCCGGACAAGGAGAATTGCTGTGGGTCATCAATTATTTACACTGATATCATGCTGATATCAATTTAGCCCATGCTGCCAATTTAATGAAGACACTGATCAGAGTGGAAGTCAGTCAAAATGAGGCTGGTGTGACTTTGAAAGTTTACACTGTGAAGAGAAACAAAAACAATCAAATTGAATCACAAAGACTGTATATTGCTGCTCATAAATAAAAATCGGTGTGATGCTTCTGTATGCCCAAACAAATCTCAAGATTACAAACTTCTTAGTCAGCCTACCTGTCACAAAAGCAATCTCGCCACTTCAGTTCTTTGTTTTTTTTTTAAAGTGATTTTTCCATCAGCATTTCACTCAATTCACCACCTGTCAATGAACAAAATGGTGCCGGCGGAGTTTCTCCACTGTTTACGAACACAAATCAATCTCACTCTGTCCAGCCAAGCAAATCAAGGATATTACAAGGGAAACAAAATATACAATTATACATTTGTGTCTCAAAATACATTAATATTATTATTGATTGGAAAAAAACTTAATTAAGCAGCTTTCCTAGTACTAACACACCAATCTGAACCACACCCTTCCTCTTTGAGTCAGCCATAACAAGTGGCAGAGTCACTACTGTCAGTGAGCCTCTCTCACCACGTCTCATTCTCCGATCTGTCCTTCACCCTTTTTGAGTGCGTCTTGTCTGCATGGCTGCTTATTTCTCATCCATTCATCTACATAATAACAGACACAGACACAGACTACGCAGTGTATGAATACAAATGTATTGAATCTCATTACATGGAGGTGGAGGTACAGTAACAACAATCAGCCGCACACAAGAGCACCTGCAACCACTCCAACTCTGTGGCTCACCCAGAAGCCCTCTAACTCATTTAAATATACATGAAGCATCACAGACACACACACACAAAAGGTGAATAAATGGTAATCAGATTTTGATTATGGGTCTTAGTGAAACAATGGAGACAATGGCCAAGGTGTGCCAATGTTTTCCCCATCGTTATGAAAGCAAATTCATATCTGTATAATGCATTACCCCGCTAAATTAATCCGATTTAGTGTGTGCTGTTGTACTGTCGGTACATGTGTGTGTCTTTACGAGTGTGTGCTTGAGCGGGGGGGACGAGGTTTGAATGATTAACGGTCACCGTACAATGGAAAACATGAACAGAGAGTCGACAGGAACACACGGACACACTGTAAAGTGTAAGTAATGCGTGCTCAAGCAGCAGGTGTTCAATATTGTCTCCATACCTCACACGTACAGAACATGCTCTTTGTTTAATGTATGGACGTTCTAATTTCTTCAAACGTGCGTGTGCGGGTGTGTGTTTGCACGCGTACGTCCATGCCTGTGTAAAATAATCAGGGAGGACAGAAGCGAATAATAACTTTGAACATGAGCTTCATGCAATTAACTGTGAGCCAGAACAGATAGACTCCACAGTCAATACCTCTTGTAATGCTGGCAAGGGACGTAAATAAAAAAGACGGTCTCCTCTGTGTGTGTTTGTGTACGTGTCTGCATGTGAATGTGTACTACAGGGATCTGTTAATACCTCTCCAGGCTTAGGGAGAGGTGCGGGATAACGATGGATGTGTAATACAGTGAGTGTTGTGAATTACAGAAGCAGTGCGGCTTGCGTGCGCGTGTGTCAATCTGAATGCATTGTGCGAGCTTTGTGCTGATGGTTAGCATGATGTGTTGGCTCGTGGGCTCCCGAGGACATGACCACAAAACCCAGGATAACATCCAGCAGTGTGTTGGGGAAAGTAATACGATTACTAAAATAACTAAAGGCTGGGAATGAACTCAGCAGAGTGCAGCTCTTTGCTGTTCTCTGCAACAACCACCACTGTAATGTTGGATAGATTAAAAACGAGCCACAATTTAATTCAATTTAACCTTCGGCCAATAGTCATTTTTACTGAATAGAGCTTAAACGCATCATAACGTAACTCAATGTAACCTCTGTTAACATTAGCTGTTCGCTCTTCTATTTATCCAATCAGGATTGTGCTGCCCATCAACTAACAGCTAACCTTAAACTAGCTTTACTCCCGCCGATTTCAACACAAATTAGTTTTTCAATTCAATCCGCGCACGGTTGAATAGCGGCACTGCAATCCGGCACACACACACACTCATGCGCGCACACGACTCAATACATAATCTCCTGGCAGGGATAATGAAAGTAGAGCTATGATGGGGACAGAGAAGTCGATATGAAAGGCAAATTGACAAAAAAATTGTAGCAGCCGAATTATAAAGCGGATTTGATATCTGGATAGCAGGAAGAAGAATAGGACATCACAGAGAAGAACAAGAGCACAGATAGGAATCAAGGGAAGGAAGGCGGCGAGACACAGATAGAGAGAGGAACTAACAGGTAAGCTACAGTACAATAACACACTGTACTGAAATATAAGGCTCTAGTCTTGAGGGACACAACAACAACAGTCTAACATACGGGCACATCAGCAGAGCCATTGATGTAAAACACACACAGACTCTGTCTCTCATCCACACATAAACAAACAATCTGCCCCACTCTCCACTCCGAGCCTTGCATTGATTGTTTAGAGCTGCAGGTTCTGTATTGATTTCTCTTAATCAGTTTTAAATGAACAATTATGTCCACGTCACCAGCTGTTACTTGCAGCTACCCTACAACAGTCGGTCTATTCCTCTCAATAGAACACATTATCTTGCATTATGTACAGTACAATTAATAAACATATCATTTTTTTGTGATCACTATAATGAAATGACTCCTTTCCTTTGTCTCGTTTTTTTCTCGGTCACATATGAGGTCATTCTGGTGGCATTTTAAAGTAGAATGGAAAGGCACCGGATTTGGGAAATATTTCCCTAATTAGGCAGCTTATCAGTAAGCAAAACATGTAAGATAGAAAAAAGTAAAGTGTATTCAAAACATGTTTCCTTTTGGATCTTCCATGTTGAAAGAGTTAAGGGTGGGTGGATTCCCAGTAGAGCCACTGATGTTGATTGTCAGCATACATTCAAGGCCATTCATTCATGTAGGATACGCTCAGATGCCTTACGCGTACAGTATAGAAGAACGGTGATTATCATACGATGATCCGTCTACACAAAATGCTTTAGTGCGCCTCTCTGCTTTTCTCTAACGGAGACGTCATGTCTCGCCCCAAAGAAAGGGAAATCAGACGTTTTTTCGAATACTAAAAGCCCGTTTCCCAGTATGCTTGCATAACATGTTTGAAATCAGTGGATTCATCATGTTTGAAATCAGTGGATTCATCGCGTTATCAAGATTCATGTGATACTACTGCTTCTTAAAAACTAAAACCATAAATGAGACAGTAAGAGTGAAAGTAATTATTCTATTTTTCACTCTTAGTTGGTTAAATTATGTTAGAAAAATACGCCTACCAGTAGGCTTCAAACAAGACAATGTCATTTAAATGATCTCTGCTTCCCTGTTTCCCAGTCTTGATGTTAGTTGTGTATTCTGGTGAGATTTAATTGTTTTCTTGATACAAAAAAAGGGGCTTGAAAAAATAAAGGGGGTGTATCATAATCAAGGTCAATATGGTCTGTTAAAAGTAGGATGCTATGTCAATATTGTATGCACAGCTTGCTTGCACCACTTATTAAGAACCTTCCAGCAGGGCTTGGTTTTCTTCCATTCCAAAAAATCACCAAGATAACTGATCTTTGTCCCTGGAGGACCCTTTCTGATTAGTATTCTGTTCAGCGATACTAAATGCAAAATGATGACTGAAAATATTGTATTCATTCAGTCTGTGCCTCAACTTTTGAATGCCTTCCTCTTTATTGTTTGTGCATTCCAAAGCCTTCCCCGTAGCACAGTGCAAATGAGCATGGCAACACAATCCCTGTTACACGAGCCACAGTGATATTTGTCTGCCATCCTGTCTGCTTTCTTGACAGCTTGTTTGGCTTCCACCAAACAAGCTCTCTTCTAAATTCTAAATGTTCCATTTAAAAAAAAGTTTTTCTTTAGTGATATTTGAATCTCGGAAGCCATCCATCGGCTATCAGTCTGATGACAGTTCAGCCAATGTTGCGGGGGGGGTTCAGTTGCACCCTGCGGATATCTGGATAACCACGTCGGACGATAGCCGATGGGTTCCTGAGATTGCACTCAACACAAACTGTTTACTAGCATGCAACCAAAGCCCACTCAATCGTGAGGTCACGTTGCCTTCATTCATATGCAGATATCTGTTTGCAGAGATTAGTGATAAACCTCTGTTTATTATGTATCACAGTTTGTACCATTTCTAACTCTTCCTGTTCACTTCCTTTCTTGCTACCCTGCTGAAATGCTCTCTGTTTAAAACATATTAAGAATTCCTACTTAAGAACAAAGGAAACAGAGGGAAAATGACCACTCCTAGGTGCATTTGCAGAAGGCACAGCAGCCGAACATAGAAAATCTGCATTACTCCTCTGACCTAATACATAACTGCTTTTCCTTTTAGCTGATTGAGTTGAGAGTATTATTCTCTATGAGTGTCTCTGCACACACACACACACACACACACACACACACACACACACGTGCATAACAACACATTTGTTTGAGTCTGTATGTGTATTTTGTGTACCGGAAATCAGTGAGTGTGTGTTGTGTGTGGGAGAAAGAGATTTATCCCTCTTTCCAGGACCTTGGAGAGCAATTACTTCAACAAATCAAGCCAGCCCAGGACCCAGGAACTGAAATAAAGATTGTTTTTATTTCTCCTGTTGCTCTGTATTATTGCTCCCTGCTGAGAGAAAGAGCGGCTAGCACTGTACAAGTCCAGTGTTACTGCTCTTCTGTTGCATGCTTCATATAAAATAATGAAATAATAAAAACATTATTAAGATTGTATATTTAAAGTTATGGCACACGTGATCTGCAAACCTGGACATATACATGAGATGATGGAGACTAACAAAGAGGCTAAAGATGGTAATATCATGTTTGTTTTTAGTTTTTTTTACATGAACAATTTGAATATATAATCTGATGTGTAAAGCAAATTAAAAAGAAAGTTGGTAAGAGCACCAGAAACTTGGCTGAGACAGGAGCTGCTACAATTACGGTGGAAAAAGTGTGAACTTATTTCTTTCACACCCTCTTTCTCACCTCACCTCTCTCCCCTTTATTTCCCTCGTAGCACTTTCTGACCCTGACCACTAACGAACGCACATTTGCAGTGCATTAAATTTGTGTTTCTGTAATAAAAAATGTAAAAAAAGAATTCCACATACGAGCAAAAAGGGGTCCGCAGTCATCTAAAGCACATGTAGGTTGAATGAAAATGAAGTGTTAAGACAATTAGTATAAGTAGAGAACTATGACGTTAAACTGAGAAGTAATGTAAAGAGGGAAAAAATAGGAAGGAGAGTGTATTTAAATTGGAGGAAAAGTGAGTCAGATGCAGAGGGAAAAGCAGTTACAGGTTGTTAGGGTTTAAATGTCTGTCAAACATAATAATGAACTGAGCAGAAGATGACAGGAGCAAAGACAAGTGAAGGGGAGAAGGCGGGAGGAGATTGAAGAGGGTGAGAGCACTGTCGAGAATAATTGTGGAACAGGATGTAAATGGGCTTAGACAATCTGCAGTGTGTGTGTGTGTGTGTGTGTGTGTGTGTGTGTGTGTGTGTGTGAATGCGTGTATATATGTATGTAGACCACTACTGATGAAGCAAACATAGGAAGTAAATGAGGTAGGTAGAGGACACTAGGGAGGAAATAAGCAATCCTTGGTGGCCACCCTCTCTTCTTCTCTCTCTATCAATCGGCCTTTCTTGGCTGATTTATTTTGATGCCTCCAATTACTTATCAGAAGGGGGACAACTGCCCTCTCCTCTTTCTGTCTCCCCTTAATGTATTTGTGTTTTGTGCTATTACATTTATATAATGTAGTCATTGGGGCCCGTTTCATCATCAAACACCCCCCCCCCCCCGTCTAAAAACGCTGAATTGAATTTCAAATACATGGATTTCAAATATTGTAGCAGCAAGCATCTCTAATTAAAAAAAAAGGTTAATATCCTAAACAGTCATTTTTCTTGCTTTCACTGTAAAATAATGTATACCATTGTCATTAATTATAGCAATTATACACGCATAAGTAAGCATAAAATAAAATATGTAAGTGGTAGGTACATACACATATTGTTTGCTCTTTGGCCAAATTCTGTCACTTCAAAGCAGACATGATTTGATAAAGAAGACAATTCTCTCTCTCTCTCTCTCTCTCTCTCTCTCTCTCTTACACACACACACACACACACACACACACACACACACACACAAACAAAACACACTGACTTCTCAAGTCAAGGAGCTGACAATCAAACACAAATACTCCCTGTGCAATAAGGCACTGGTATAAAATCCATCTGGCAACATGATTTGCTCTCTCTCTCTCTCTCTCTATCTCTGACTGTGAACTCCTATAAACTCCAATACCCACAAATCCCTCTGGCCTCATGTCATGCCTTATTGGCTGCCTAATTCGCAGAAAGAAAGAAAGAGTGGAAGGGAGAGACAGGGAGCAGAAAGAACATTAAATTGCTTAAAAGAGATAGAAAGAGATTTAACTTATCGGAGAAAAATGATGCAGGGCAGATAGAAAGAAATTAAGGGGATCATCAAACCGTGAAGCACTCAGGGCACCGTGTGAGCACATCTAGCCAATCAAGTGCAGGCCAGCCAAAGGGGCCAGATTATGACTGGCTGGTAGAAACAGGGTTATTGTGCGCCAATTAATGCCGGGGCATGATTGTTTTGGCTGGGTTTCTCCCTCTATCTTGTTCTGTCTCCCTCTCCCTCTCCCCCTCCTTCTCTCTTGTACTCCCTCCGGTTGAAAAGAAGAGAAGATGATGACAGTGATTATGAAAAAATGATGCCAATGTTGATGCCGTGGGTATAGGGCTAAAGATAAAAAAAGGAAGTTGGTCAACACTGAAAATGAGAGGGCTTGTGTTGAGGTCAGTTGTAATTCATGGCTTCTTAGCAGTCTCTGGAGGTCAATACTAGTCCCACAACCTAAAAAAGGTACTTCTGTGTTGGAAAGCTGCCAAGGGATCAGTTTGCACACAGATACTACCATTTGCAGTTTCACAACATATGGGGTTTTAAGGTCTTCATCTGCTATTTGAAAGTAATGGTTTTCAAAGAACCACAGACATGGTGGAGAAGTCGCTTTCGCAAATGAGGCAATTTTGTTTTCTAAATACAGACCTCGCTGTGATCCTAGATGCATTTCCTGTTCCCTCTGCGCTGCAGTCTGGTCAATGCTAAGTCTGCTGTTGGCCTGTGGAGGGATGCAGTCAGACGTGTGCTGCCTCCATGACAGCTTATTTTCACTTGACATGAAAGAAAGAGCTCTATTGGTATGTTTTTACCAGCAGCGATAGCAACTCTGGTGTTGTTTTCCTTTGTGAGTCTGTGTGTGAGTTGCCAGATGTTTTTATTTCTGTCTGTGGTCAGATTTTGTCACCACTACCGTATTTTCCGCACTATAAGGCGCACTTTAAAGCCTTTAATTTTCTCAAAAAACGACAGTGCGCCTTATAATCCGGAGCGCATTATATATGGATTAATTCTGGTTGTGTTTACTGACCTCGAAGCGATTTTGTGTGGTACACGGCGCTCTGTCAAAATGTTTTAGCACGACTTTGGTAAACTACAAAGCCGCACCGCTTGCAGCATTACGGCTACCGTAGTCAGGAGTCTCACTGGTAGTTCTGGACGAGGTGTAAGCATAAGCATGCATAAGTATCATAGCTCGCTGTGTGAGTCACGCAGACTCCACTAACTGTGTGTTTACATGTCTGTAATCATAAAGCTACAGCTGTCTCAGAACGCTGCCGTTAGCAGACGTGCTAACTAACGAGCTAACAAGCTAGGGGTAATCTGCCTCTATCTCTCAAGACACCTGCCCAGCTGTTCACTTGTTCTCACAACACAACTCAGTTTCTCACTGATGGCCATTATTTATTCTGTGTGTTTACATGTCTGTAATCATAAAGCTACAGCTGTCTCAGAACGCTGCCGTTAGCAGACGTGCTAACTAACGAGCTAACAAGCTACACTACACGATGTAAACAGTCCGTCCCCCAGATCGTCACATGATGAACTGTAAGCTCGTCATAAACTCGTCATATGCATCACATCTCGCTGTGTGAGTCTCGTACTATCTCGTGAGAATACGGACACGGAAGTGGAGAATCTACAGATTTCTTCAGAGCGCCCGCGCCTTATAGTCTGGTGCGCTTTATATATGAAAAAAGATCGAAAATAGACCATTCATTGACAGTGCGCCTTATAATCCAGTGCGCCCTATAGTGCGGAAAATACGGTAATAGTGTCATTACCATGTACAGTCACACAATGTTACAGGTTGAGATTAGTTTAGATAGTTGAGATGAAGGTGGAGGCCATTGGCCCACATGGCTCACAATACTTAAATCAATGGAAGAGGATGGCCTCCGGGAAAAGCTTGAGCTCTTGGCAGTGCTCTCTACAATTTTACAATTGAACGCTGATGATGTGTGGGTGGTGGTGGTGGCAGCCTAGCAGTGGTAAAAACTGTGTGGCTATAAAATAGGTTTGTAGTTGGAAGAAGACTCAAAATGACCCCCAACAGAGGCAGAGGCATTTTATTTTTGTCTAGTCCTGTAACGTTATCCCCACCACTTGTAATGGATACAGGATACTGGAGACACTGTTTCCTTTTTTCTCCTAACCTTCTACTTGCACTAAGACTGGAATTCAGCCCAAATCAAAATGTGATTCAAATGTGCAGTAGAGTAGTCAGGGCAAGTGTACACAGCTGTGCCTTCTTCAGTTGGCAGGAATCGGTTACACCTGCTTTGCCTTGTAAACCAATGATTTGAGTAGTGAGGGTACTGAAAGGGCATATTAATAGTCTGTAAGGATGTTTGGGAAAAAAGGAGGGGGTGGGGGAGATGGCTTCCCATCCCCGAGGAGAGCGGACAGCAGTGTCGGGGATGATGCCAAGTATATGCTGCATCTGGAAGCAAGAGACAAGAAGTGTGGGCATCGGATGTTGAGCGTCTGCCAGCTGACAATTGTCTACCAAAGACACACGGAGGAGAGTCCTCCATCTACAATCTGCTGTCTTTCTCAGATTGTGTGCTGAGCACACAGCAGAATGCAGAGGAGAGGAGGATGCCAAGCTCTGCCATGCCAACTGCTGGTTTCAGGAGCCTGTTGCGTCAGCTCTAAAATGCATGAACAAGGTCAGAGCTAAATATGCTACACACATTTCTCCTTTAAGAATCGATGGTACATAATTCAAAGCACACACTGCCAATTGCAATAACCCACATTCAAAGACATTTTATTTGAGATGTGCAGGAATAAATGTAGGTATTGCTGCTCAGTCTAAAATAGATGCTCTACCTTGTGTTATGAAAATGGCTTTGTTTGTTTCCCCTGTGAACTCTCTGATCTACCGTCTCACTTATCTAATTCAAAGTTTTAGTTTTCCATCTTTATGTTCTCCTCCCTGCACTCATTTCTTTAGTCTCAACCACCTGCCTCTGACTCGTTGTCGCTCTCTCGCTCTCCCTCTGTGTGCTTATTCTCTCACATCTTGCTGGTGCAGCCTCTTTCACCTTTCCTTCAATCCCTTTTGACTCTATATCACATATTCATGCCATGCCTCCTGGCCTCCTTTGCAACCTTACCATACATAAGTCCATGTAGCCGTGGACAATGTCCTCTATGCATGCGTGGGTGATGTTTTATCTTCTCACATACATCAGCCTATGCTGCCGCATTAAGGTCTGCGGGGACCAATTGATTGCTTCATGCAACTCACACACTCGAATGCTTCCTCGAACACACAGACATGCACACACACACACAAACCTGTCATCTGTCTCGGCAGAAACCATCCATCCTGCATTCATCAATGATCCTTTATCGATAACGTAATGATATTAGGGCAGTTAACTCTGTCTTAATGAGTACAGCAAACTCTGACCACACATTCAGGTCCCGTGACACCTCCGAGTGGTAAATGTCACATATAGAGGGAGGAGTGGAGAACCAGCGTGTGTGTGTGTGTGTGTGTGTGTGTGTGTGTGTGTGTGTGTGTTTGTCAGAAGACAGACAATGAAGTGAAGAGCTAGCAGAGAGTAAAGACATAAAGGTTAATTAATATGGAGACAAATAGCTAGCGGGGGCCTGCTATTACACGGGTAGACGTTCAATACACACAGACACAGGCCTGAATGAAGGGTCTCCCATCCAACACCTCTCCTGCTAATATCGGAAATGTTGTCATGACATATCCTACAATGTTGGCAGGGATGTTGCCGCAAAATGGCTCACATAATTCAGTGATTACTACGGTTCTCACACCACCAAATCAACAACATTAATGCAGCACCAATTAGTCCGTATAAACATTGCTCTGCAGGGCTGCAGCCTTCTCCACCTCCCTACGAACACACATGCATCTGCTCTTACACAGAGGTTATATCATGTGTGCGTGGGCGGACTGTGTGCTGATTTGAAGTGCATCTGTTGTAGGTGGCCAGGGTACAGTCGCATCGGGACCACATAATCATTCTCTCACTGTTCATTTTCTGATTTATGAGGAATGATTACAAATCACTTTGGTGTAGGTTGAATTGGACTTGAAAAGTACATTTTCATATGCCAAGACTTTCATACGCCTGCATATGACTTTGGAGATAAGCATATATGCAGCTATGTATAGCATTCTGTGGAGATTATAGTATCTATGGGATCCTATCTCCAGTGGAGATGCTGAGATGCAAATATGTTAAGCGCCTTGATGGCAATTTACATATAAGCCATCCAGAAAACTCATTTACAATGTTTCTGTTTAACTTCTAAGTTGTTGAGAAGAATTTCAGTGAAGAACCAGATTCAGCATCAGTTGGGTGGATGGATGCCCATAATCAAGATTAGCCCTTGTTTAAATGGCTTTCATTCCACGATATATTTTTGAATATATATTTCATTGATCCTCTGAAAGTGTCCAGTCCATTTTTAGCTAAATGGTCACCTGCTCTGGCTACCACATTTCCAAAAACATGGGCATGTTTTTACTACGTTCGCATTCAACTCACCGGCTCCCTTGTGGGTTTTAATAGCACATCCTAATGAAAGAGTATCGTTTGAACATTTCTACCGGAACAATTGAATACTGAGTGAACCCTGGAGACCCTCGATGGCAGTATTCTAAGTCTGTATCATGAAGACTAAAAAACAGTACGCTGACAATAGTGTGCAATGGGACTGGGACTTTGGGACCTGGAGGGAACAGGTTTACTGAATAAAGAAAATGCGATTGAAAGCATCTTCTCTGTATTTTGGAAAACATTTTCAATGTTGAAGAAATGCCAGGGATCCATTCATACGTCTTAGTTGATAAGAGAGTCTGGGCTCCAGAAGAGCTGATTAAAGTTTGTTCAGTTAACTCTGAGGAACTATAAAAAAAAATCACTTTCAACCTCCATTCTGCAGCTACACTGCAATATTATTACCTTTAATCTCTAATATTATACATATGAATTGTGTTCCATTAGTGACAGCTGACAGACTGTCTGCAGAGTCAGAGTGTTGTACATTCATATAAAAACGGACTTCCGCTCACAAAAAGAACAACATACAGAGGTTTTACAGTATTCTGAGCTGAGGGAGACTTGATGCTGTGTAATATTTCAATGTGAGGGCAAAAACGACAGCATACAAGTGGTACAATTTTCCTGAATAACAAAATACATTTTAACCAGGATTTAGATTCTGACATACAGTTAACCTCGGCTAATGAATGCTCTTTGAAATGCGCTTTCATACGGACTGAATGAACGAGGAAACAAAACGGCAACTGTTTCTGTAAGAGGGGAGACAAAGAGAAACTCAAGGTTGACAGAAAGCTGCATGTTAGGTTCTACAGTCCACTGCAACTGACCCAAAGTTGAAGCTACCTCTCTTTCTGGAGCTGAAAGCCCACTGAATCATCTCATCTCAGGGTTAAATAATATAGCCCTGAAATTCAACAACAGAGAACAAGAGAAAAGCTGATTTGCTATAATTTGCTAAGTATATTGGGACACACTGGTTAGCTTGGCAAGCAACAAAAGCTATTCAAAATGACCTTTTGCACACAGTCAAACAACCTGAGAACAATTTCCAACACCCACCCATCATTTCTAAAGTGCTGTCTTGTACAATAGCGGCTCCTCTGCCCATTCCATCATCTTTGTGAAGATGGATACTCTTTAGCCTTTCACTGAGTACATTACTCCTCACGCAAACCCATACATATTCATACAAACACTAAAAAAGACAAACCCAGATGATGGACCACCCATTAAAGTGCCTAACTAAGTTCACTCTACTTTTGAAATGCCAAGGGTCACAGTGAATTCAATGCTGGCATCATAAAGTTGCGAAGAAGATGAAATCTATTACGGACTATTTTATAATGATAATTATAAAAGATATTAAATGGGCAAATCATTCACCGGTGGTGAAACAATGCATCATTTCTGCCATCTGAAGTGTGTTCATCAGCATGAAATATATGTTGTTTACCAAGTGTTTTTCACTTGGTAATGGTCATCAGGTGGGGGAGTCATGATGGGCAAACATTGGGAAATGAGAACACCAGCCAATGTGAGACTGACTCTGTTATGAGCCTGGGTGTTATTTGTAGTCTTTGGGGGGGAGAAAGGAATGCATTTTTTAGCTGGTCTAATGAATACCCTTTGCTGCATGGTAATGACAATACTGTTGATTCATGAGGAAATTGCCTTTATTTTGGTAATATTCAACTGCTTCACGTTGCAGATATATGCACACTCGATAACCGATGTAAGAGTGCTTTCATGAAGAATTCTGTGGCAGAATGTGGGAGCAATAACAGCTGACGTTGTAGAGGCCTCGCTCTCTAAAAAGAAGTGTCTCACCTTGTTGGCAGTTTAAATCATGCTTACTTTAAGCTCCATTCAGTTAGTCAAACACCCTTTCTCTCCACATTTTACTGCACAGTCTTTCCTCCCCCTTGAAGGTACTTTCAAGTGTTCTGAACTGCTGCTCACCCCAGCTTTGTCTCTCTTATTCTGTACACAGGAATCCACAAAGGTTATTAATAAAATAGCAGGCTATTGAGGACGAATCTAGAACATCTTTTTTTTTACTAAAACACTTGATGCAAAAGTCATGCTGGATAAATGCATTGAAGATATAGTCACCCAGTCAAATTAAGAATCCTTCCCAGCCTCTCTCTCTCTCTCTCTCTTATTAAGAAAAGATAATCCCCTTCTTCTCACACTCACTCTGTGATGAACTGGACTGTAGGTTGACAGGTAAGTTCTGCTGCAATGTGAAATCCAATGCTTTTGGGGGGTTATAAGCAGCTGGAGAGCTTGAAACCTGGTCAAGGGCTTCACAGCGTGGGTTTGTTAGAGACATACGAAGAGGGGGATGACTTCTTCTTGACACTTTGTACTAATTTGCTGTGGTACTCTCCTTGGTTTGTTTTTCATCCCTCACTCTCATCTGTGTGGTCTCCTTTTCTTTTCCTGTGGTCTAGACTGTTGTTACATGTGATTATATTGTCATGCTGTGAACAATATACCTTTTATGAGCATGTCACATGCTTTTATTGCACAGTTAAACGCAATATAGACATCATGGGAAGAGCTGTTCAACAGCCAGCAAGCTTATTACACAACTGGTCACTTTAGCAGCTTTCAGCCATGAGAACCAGCTCAGCACCATCGCATTAACGGCCCCTTCTACTTTTCTTAGGCAGGAACCAAATGACGTGTCTTATCCTGGAATGTACTCTGCATTATCATGGGGTATTAGTCGAAGATCCTCTATGAGTACACCCTTGCTTCACATTGGCTGCTGCCTCGTAGTGTAATAGAAAGAAGGAACAAAAAAAAGCGGTTGATAGAATATGCTCATCCCCCCCAACTTACCGCCAACAAGTGCAAAAACAATATGCCAACCGTCCAACCACCACCCAATAAAGATTAGATTAGTTACAGAAGCCAAGGCACAACCAGACAGCAGACTGCAAAATGAAAGCCTCTCACACAGCTAGCAAATCAGCCAGCAAACCAGCCAGCCAATAAACCACAGACAAGCCAAGCAATCAGCGAGCCAGGCAGTTCCCTATCCTGTAAAGATTGGATTAGTCACAGGAGGCTTCAGCAAAGCCGGTGTAACAGCTGCCCTCCAAGGTGGGTAATGTCAGAAATCTCCTTCAGTTCCAGAAAACCTGACACCTTATACCAAACTTTTACTATTAGCGTTTATCTTCATTAAGTATTCATTCACAGTTTAACTGCTAGAAGAAATGAGGAGGAGGCATAGAGAAAAGCAGCACAAAAAAAGAGACGGAACAATGAACTTGATTAATTAGATTGTCCCCTAAATGTGTATGGGGGTGGAAGCGCTGTAAAGATAATGTGTGCTTATGCGTGTGTATCACATCTAGAATAGATTCAATCATCCTGAAAATAATTATGAACCTTCAGTGATTCTATCTTCATCTAACCATGTTCCTGACCCGCAGAAAAGTAAAAACAGGAGAACAATTGCACGTGGATCGTTACTAGATCAGCTTTAAAATCGGGTTGCAACACACACATAAGCAAAAACTATAGATATTCTTTCCAATCTCAGACGTGAAGCAGTTGTAAACAAAACAGAGACTGACATGGTACAACAACTCACGATAATAATAATGCTTTGTGGGGCAAAAAACACAGAAGCAGAAGGCTAAACGAGTCTGGATGAGAAGATGGTTGGGTCGGGTATAAATCAGTCCAAGACTCTCAGACGCTTCTCATAGGGCGCCAAATATCGTATGAGTCACATACTCATCCACCATCCATCATTATTAAGATGCTCAGACAAAAATGCTCCAGGTGTTTGATGTGGTAGAATAACGAACAGAAAAACCCACTTATGGAGGTTTGGGAGGGGAGGTGGAGGACCTTCTACCAGGAGACCGCTGTTCGTGTCCCAAAATGTTTATTATACCTATCGTTGTTTACGTTCTACTTAGTTTTCATACATATTTAAAGCCCTACCATTATGTTTTTCCCAAACTTCTGTAGTGGAGCATTATAGTTTGACACGCTGGGCTACCCACGCCAAGGGTCCTGACGAGTTTGGATAAGAACATATTAAAACTCCTGTAGATTGAGCCCAGCCCGACGGATCATATTTAGATTGTACAAGCTTTAACATGCAACGTTTTACAGTGATATTAAGAGAGAACGGTTTACATTTTCTTTAAGCTGAATCCACATGAGTTTGTGTGAAATAAATCTGCAGACAGATTTAATATAATTCAAAAGACATATTGTATTGTAACACCAAGCACAATCTAATTCAAAAGACAAGTAAAATGTCATGAGTCATCTCAAATTCATTTGCAGTTAATTATTACTGAAAACATTGCAGATCTCCTGCAGCCGTCATTGCAGAGAAGTATTACAATCTATAATGGATTTCATGCATAATTATTACTTCTTGTGAAAAGAGGAAATGGAATCGGTGAGATAAACCGTTTTAGAAACCAAATACCCATAATTAGCCAGTTTGAAGGTCTAGTAGAGACATTTCTTTTATGTTTTCAGATGGTGGAGTCAGTGTTCCACCTCAGATTGTGGATTGTGACCCAACAACATTGCAGATAAAAGGAGTTTCCTTCTTAAGGTGT
The DNA here is from genome assembly GCA_032191485.1 of Leptoclinus maculatus. NCBI lineage: Eukaryota > Metazoa > Chordata > Actinopteri > Perciformes > Stichaeidae > Leptoclinus > Leptoclinus maculatus. The sequence goes on from JAVDOI010000005.1 coordinate 15,889,899, forward strand.
CTGGGCTCATCTTTAGGGAGCGGATGAGGCCCTGAGACATCTGGGAGAAGCTCAGAATAAAAGCACTGCTCCTTCACTTTGAACGGAGCCTTTTGAGGTGGTTTCAGGCATCTGATGAGCATGCCTCCTGGACTTCCCTGTGGAGGTATTCCGGGCACGTCTAACTGGGAGGAGAACTTGGAGCAGACCCAGAATATACAGGAGGGATTACATACCCCACCTGCCCTGGAACCCCATAGGATCCTACAGGAGGAGCAGTATAACTGAATAGCCAGAAAGACAAATAGACACTCGAGAATATATTTCTCAGGAGTCGGGGGACAAAACCAAGGCTACTATGAAGCTATGCTTTTGGTACTTTAGACATACAGAAACACATTTCTATCAGCTAAGTATTCATCTGTCTCCTTCAGTACATGCCCAGCATGCTATGCTGGCTAACAGCACACTTGCTGGGTCAGATATTCATGTGTAGTAGCAGTAAGTGGTACGTGTCAAATCAATGACTCCAAATGAATCTAACATTTTAACACAAAAGAACAGGAATCAATAGGTCTTTTTCTGTCTCAATTTGCCTTTTACACACATCTTTCTTAAATCACTTCTTTTTCAATGTCGACCTGCGGTCAATATACTTTAAGTAGTTTTCCCACTCTATCGCTCACTCCCCTGCATTGTCTGTCTCTCCTTGTTTTGATCAGTTATCAGAGTTTCATTCAGCAGTTTTATTGTAGTGACTATGACATTTACGTGATCAAAGGACACGATCGATCAGCCAGGATAGACGTGACGGGTTTTGTCATAATAACTTAAAACATATTTTGAGGCATCACAGATGAGCAATTTTGCCATCTAGCCAGGAGTAGAATTACAAAGTCTCACAACATCGAAGTGGATAACAACAAATAGGGAGAACAAACCAAGAACATCTGTTCCCTGCCTTACACCTACCATGTTTACAATACCACCTGAGCTGAAAATGATAATAAATAGATAAATAAATCTGGTCAAAACTGAGTTTAGCTTTTTTTGTTTTTAACAAGCAGACTTTCTGACAGGTGCCAGATGATGCCACTTTACAGGCTGTTGCCTCTCACAGATTATTGCCATATGTCTATTAAAAGGCACGAGCACAGAAATACACAGCACATTCCACTTTTTTTTTTTCATCTCTTATGTTCGACAAAAGGTTGGCGATATCTTTAACCACGGAACAATTATCAGCAAAAACAACTCGCACACTTTAATTTACAGTTTATTAACACAGATATGCTCTGTTTTGGTTGATTGACAGCTGCAAATGCCAACAGATATGAATTAACAGCAGGGCTTAAGTCAACGTTTTTCTTTTAACCTCTGGATTCACATATGAGCATTAACAGGATTTGTCTGACCCTTTTCTGTGGGTTGTACACATTTCTTATTCCATGCCTTTTTTCAAAGTGGTGTTAACATTTACTGTGGATTGCTGATATTGAACTCATATGGGGTCAGACGTACTCTCTTTTGCAGTTTTGATTCATGTTTGATTAGCAGGCCTCTTTTTTGTTAACAATCCTTGACCTGAGGTCTGACTCACTTCTCTCCAACACTCCATCAATGAGGTCTTGACAAAGTAAGTGCTAGAATGGACAGGGTGATGATGAAGAAGAAGAAGTAACAAAGACGGAGAGAATGATGTTGCAAAGAGAGAGGCGATGGGAGACAGGAAAAAAAGGACTGTCTGAAAGAGAGCTTGAGAGAGAGTGAGAGTGAGATGGGCAGGGACAAGAGAGAGAGAGATGCAGATTCAAGCTTTGGATGTTTAGAAGATGATCCCATGGCTAGGATTTGAAGCAAACTCTACCGTCCTACAATAGTCTAAATATGACGAACACATTGCAAGCACGTATTAAAGACCATCATTTACATAGATGAGCAATAATGTGAGTCCATCTTTGTATGCGTGCATGAATGGCCATTTGATTGTGCAGCTTTGCAGCAGTTCTGCACTTCATCTAAAAGCAACATTTTCTCCCGATTCTCTTTGTGTCACTGCGACATGGCTGGAATCAAAGCGTTGAGGCCTCTCAGCCCCCTTACGGATCCTGTGAATGCATGCATCATTATGCACCCTTGACCACTTGAAGACCTTGGCAGCCATGCTCGAAGCAGCACTGAATAGAAAGGCATAGAAGATAGAGCAAGCATCAGCGAGGGAGACGGCAAAGCTTCGTAGGGCAGATGAGGGCAGGGTGAGTGACGGTGACGGGCCGGTTCAACGGCTTACCACGACGACTCCGCTGCTCACTCACCCGCTCTCTTTTCGCAGCCCTATTCTCTCAGTCAGTCTTATGTGCTCTTCTCTTTTCTCCCAGAACCAGCAGACTATTATGCTTGTTTATCTTTTCCTAATTCCGCTCGTCACTCACTCTTCTCTCACCAGACAGATCATTAGGATTAGGGCTCTGACACGGTCTACCCCATCAGATGCTGATCGGCCAAAGTGGCAGAGCGTGGGAACCAGAAAATGAGCTCCTGACAGATAATAGCCCGCTCTGTACCTTACATCAGACAAGAGAGAGATTGAGGAGGTGAAGGAAGGCCAGTGAAAAAGAGAGAGAATTGCCGTCTCTTTGACACTCATCGACTTGTAGAGATTGTTGTTCTATTGAGAAAATATTTGTTTCTTTCATGGGGTTGGCAGTGTTCTCAGTTATTCAAGGTTTCTCCTCTTAATTTAAGCGGAGCTGAGGATGAAATTGTATCGACTCCTACTCAGCATTAGGAAACTGGCAAAGAGATTTCTCCAAAGGAGAAACGTACAAAGTGAACAGTTCAGTCCCACAATATCTAGCGGTGTAGTTGTGTTCCAGAGCAGATCATTGCTGTCTGCTACACTAGCAGTGTAGTAAAAACAGTTTTGTGACTTTTACGTCACAAAAGTGGATGTAGCCAGACTCAATATGATGTAAAATGCAGTACAATTACTGTGGGATTAAAGGTGTCGCCATGAAGCTTATATCATTTCTGAAAAGTAAATTCCCTGAAATTTCCAAAAAGACTTAATTATTTTATAACGATGTGAATTTAAGCCGTTTGTTCATCATCTTTTGGATTCAAATTAATCTGGTCTTCATTTAACAAATAAAGGCTGAAATGGCTCTTGTTGGCCTGAATGGAGGCGAGGTGCAGGTAATGAATGAATGAGCTTTAGTGATGTTCAATACAGCCTTTTTAAAGCCTGTGTGCACAGTAATCATAGATGAAATGGGACTGCTAATGGTATACAGGAAAGCAGAGCGTAATGAGCAGGTCGCATTGCGCCTCCCAGCTGGTTGGTGGCTAATGTGGCGTCCCTCACAACAACAGCGCCCGCCACTGGCTCAGTATAGCTCTAAAGAGGAACGTCATCTGTGAGATGAGCCGCGAACAGATGACGTGTGTGGGCAAACGTTTCTAAGTGTCAAATCTGGTGCCTGGAATATGTTGTCAGTCATGGATAGACTGTGAGTGGAGTGGGTGAGTGTGTCTTCGGCCTCATGTGCTCCATATCCATGTCTGCTTTACTCTCTCATACGACACACAGAACAGGATTTATTTTATAGTCTTATAGTAAAAGATGACAGAGAAATATTCATTTTGAGGGGCCAGACCCATGTCCCATTTTTCATTTGTCCCAAACGATACTAAATTAAATTAAACACAATATACTGAAAAAAGTCCTCAGTTTGGCTAACATTGATTTTAATGCAAAATCTATGTTTAATGTTGGTATACATTTTTGAAGAGGAGCATGATGAAAGAAAGCATTTGAGAACCACTGCCATGAGGCAGCAGTGACCTGAAAGCAAGTAAAACAAATAGGACACCAGGCTCATCTTAAACAAGCCAAAATTCAATATTTAATTTGGCACGTTCTTTCATTGCCCCAGTTCAAGATGACTGTGCGTAAAGATCAATATTAGTTTGTTTTTTTCTAACAACTAAAAGTATAAAATGTCAATTCTTTTTTTCTGTTGCTCTTATAACTACACCTAAAAGTGATGTTAAAAGGGTTCAGACACATCCTGTAAACTTCGACATCATGGCAGCAAGGTGCCAAGTTAAACCACACAAAGTCACAAAGCAAACGATTTTCACTCGGTGTTGTTGCTCTTTAGTCGCTCTACAAATGTGACAAAAGATAATGCACTCCTTCTCCTCAAGGATTACGTCTCATTCATTTGTTTAAATCCCTCAACCCAGTACTGGATAAAGCCCCACTTGTCTGAAAGCCTCATCAAGGCAGTTAAATGTGACTAACAACATTAGATTAGATTAGAATGTGTCACAGTCATCAGAGTTTGAAAAAGCTTCCACGATCTTCACCAAACTGGGTAACTGTGCCATCTCATATGGCCAATGACATTTTTATTTACCACAATCTTTTGAACAGCAATGATTGTTTTAAAGGATTTCATCAATATGAATGTTCTGTCTGATGTGTAAAAAAAAAGAATGAATGAAATGCAGTCGGTGACCACCGGTTCATTCCGTTCATACCAGTTCCTCTTCCTCTCACTCACTACTTTCCATCCTTACACCCACATGCCCTGTATCTCTTGCTCATCTCACCTTACCTTTTGAAAGAACATTTCAAACATTACTTTGTGTCCGTGTTAAACATATATTAAAAGTAAAGTGCCTGCGTGTGTGTGTGTGTGTGTGTGTGTGTATGTTAAATTATGGATGTTCAGGTTTCAGTACGTTTTTAAAAGAGGTCTCGCAGTAAAGGCCAGGAGACTGGCTTTGCTTTGCTGATTCATTTGGCTGGCTGTCCCATACACGACATAGATGCACATTTAAAATGCTCATGTTCACACACACACACACACACACACACAAAAGTACTCCTCCCAAACTGCTGATGCTCTTAAAGTAACTGGCTCTGGGGTACAAACACTGACAGTAACTTTGCTCAAGACAAAAAAGCAGGATGTCAAACTGCTTGTGGTGTGGTTTTTTTTGTGTGTGTGTGTGTGTGTGTGTGTGTGTGTAGGTGTGTGTGTGTGTCTCGCTCACTGATGTCAACCTCCATCAAGTCAAAGCATTGTTCTACTCCTTAGAGCAGAATCTAAACTAAACAAACTTATACTTGGCCTGTTGTTTTACTTGAAAATATCACAGAATATGATTTTTAATTATCTTGGTAGACACCCCAGAGTCATTCTTCTGCCTTTTCACTTTGCCCTGTTGCAATCATTCTGAACATACTATTTAATAATCAGAATGTTATGATTTAACGAACCATAAAATGGCGCCTTTCACGTGTTATAAGACAAATGCAGTGCACCAAGTTCAATCTGGCACTTGGCAAACATACATTTTTAACACATTCAAATGTAAAAGACAACACATGTACAGCTTACTGATATCCTAGAGCATACAATATTTGATCTTCCATGAACAAAGTGTAATCTCATCCACCAAGAAGAAGTTTATTCAATAAAGCATAATCTATTCCATCTTGTTCAGGCCTCTTGCTAGTGCCCACCACTTCTAGTGAAACAAAAATTGCGTAAGGCAAACCATATCAAAAGATTAAGTGTAATTGAAATAAAGGGCTTGAGGGATTTTATGTAATATATATCGGGTAGACAATTAGATTAAAGTACAATCTAACTATAAGGCAAGGACTCTCTGCAAAACATGTTAAATACATCATACCGCCAGCTGCAGTGTATGCAGAAAACAGTTCAAGCGCTTGTTTTCTCAGTCCTTGTTAGAGCTGTAATGGTATATCTTAATATCGGCAAGTACCCAGATGTAAGTACTTGTACTTGGTACGAAAAAAACATGGTATCGGTGCATCCCTATGGTCTGCAGCAGACACGCACAGAAAAGCCCAGTTCTCAAACACCGCAATGATATACTCGCACTGAAATGGTCCCTGGAGTGACAGGATTCTCTAGATCCTTTCCCAGCTCATCTGTTGGAAGAAGTGCCACTCTCACCTAAGTCCGACCTATTGGATAAGAAGCACACACCTCACTCCGCCCTCTATCCAGCATCACTGCAACATCAACTCTCCTACCAAACTGTGCAAGTGCTCTACATGACAGCAGACACATTTGGTCTGTCCTTTCTCCTTGCAAACTCTTTTGAAGATCGCCACAGTTATGGAAACTGTGTATGGAAACTGACATTGAGAGGGGACGAGAGAGAGAGGTGTGTGTGTGTGTGTGTGTGTGTGTGTGTGTGTGTGTGATGCAATTCATTGGGGAATAAAGATGTATATCAGCGCATAGGAAAAGTAAGTGTGCTGTTCACTGCCTGAGGGCATTTTCTCTCTCTCTCTCTCTCTCTCTCTCTAGCTCTCTCACACACACACACACACACACACACACACACTTTAAGTACCGTTCCTAAAGTGCTGATGCTCCCGCGTGCCCCTCTTCATACACTGTCATTATCTCTACCAATACATTTCTTTGCGCGTCAAGCTGTGTGGCTTTGACATCTTTGGCCCCGTTAAAGGTAATTCCGGCAGCTGATAGTTTGAGAAACCCGTCTAAAATATTTCTTAATAGCCAAGTGTTATTGGAATTGCTTGCATTTTCTGTCAGAGCATCGCCCTCCACCTTCCCCTTCACTTTGCTTTTCTTCCCAGGAGGAAAGGGGGAGCGTCAATATGTTGAGTCCAATTTTTCTTGATATTCTCAATTTGGTTGTTCATAAGGAGCCTTGGAGATATATAAATTGCTGTAGTGCTCCAAAAACGGGTTGGAAAATGCCCTAACTGTCCGTTACACTCCTTTTGGCTGTCTGTCTCACTCTCTGCGGCTCTGCCTCGCTGTGCACTTCAAAAGTCAGGAGAATGCAGTGGGAGGAAGGGAAGGACGGAGAGAGAAAGAGTGAGAATAGACATCACACTGCATGCTAATGTTGACTTCTCTGTTGTCGTGGTGCTTGGGTTGACACAGACATATTCCCAAATATTATCATCTATAAAAACAAGATTGTACAGATGTAAAAGATGCATCTTTTGAGATTCCTTCTTAATCATCATTGTAAAGCATTGTAATAGATAAGATATATGTGAACGATTGTGCCTTTCAAATGTAAGATCACAATCGTTCTCACAAGGAACATAGCCTTCTGTATGTGAACCTATTTGGGTTGTGCCACATTGTTGGTATAGAACGAGCATGGGCGTGCACATAGCACATCAATGAGTATGTAGTCCAACAGGGATCGAAACATCGTCGACTTAAATGTACTTGTTGCTTGGGCACAGTGTGCAGGCCTTACTCTTTTGATTGATGCACAGTCTACTTTACTCCCATTCTTTTTTCAAATAATATCCTTAATTACTCTTTTTCCCGATGACATAAGAATCCATGAAGCCTAGCAGTTCATAAGTAAGAATTCACTGATGGTGAAATTTAAGAAACATCATACATTTTATGGTCAATGGAGAAAATACTCAAACAGAATATGTCCATCCCATAAGTAAATAAAAAACACGTAACTTTACTGAAAAACGAATCAGAACATTCGTCAGGAAAAGTAGACCTGCTGTATGAACATGAACGCAGGCAACATGCACAGAATACATTTACAAACTCATTCTCATTCCTCAAACACACAAACACATGAACATGAGGTTTGTTTGTCAGATGTCATTTGCATGCATTAGTAATCATCATGCTAATTAGTAGTCTGTGTGCATGTGTCTGCCTGCATCTGGGTTAAATGGTGGATTAGCGGGGAATTAAATCTGTTCCTCTCCAACATGCAGGAGCCACCATAAATAGCATCAGCCTGCTAATGGTAAAACAAGTTGAAATAATTACATATCTTAAAGTATTAAACAATAAGTTCATCTTACCAGAATTGTCTATCCAAAGCTCGGCCTTGCCTTTCTGAAAATGTAACCACTATTTCAAACTGCATCTTCAGCGGATGTGGTTTGATTCACCGGGTCAAGACTAGTTTGAACAAGCAGACCCACATACTCAAAGGCATGTACACACACCCGCTCTGAGTGTCCTCATCAAGTAGTAAAGTATCCAGAAAGAATTTGCACTTGCCTAACTATTGAATGAAGCATTAACCGTGAGATGAGGACGGGCTCAAACAGGTTGACAGAGGCAGCGGTGGTACAGAAGCTTGCAACACCGTGCTCATCTCATCTGAATGGACAGACGCGAGAGGTTTGACAGACAGAGAGAGACGGGGGACATCAGGAAAAGAAAGAGAGGAAAGAGAAGACAAAAGGAAGAAGGAAAAAATAAAGTAAAATAAATAATGCATTAATAAATAATAAATGAGAATATGTTTTAAACCCCAAATTGGAAAGAAAACACATGTCCAGACTATCACACACACACACACACACACACACACACACACACACACACACACACACACACACAGACAGTATTGCAACTGGGACTTCAAAGCGATGAGAATGGCCAGATTTTAGCTCAGATGATGGCACTGTTGATATGCTGGCATGTCAGGCGTGTGTGTGCGTGTGTCTGTGTTTGTCAGCTTTGCGTGTCGCAGAATGTGTGTGTTGCTGCCACAGCAAAAAGCGGTCAAGCTGTTGGATTTACTAGATAAGCATTTTGGATGACTGCTCATGGCTCAAGTCTTTGCTCGCACACACAAAAGCACGTATTCACACAAACACACACACACACACACACACACACAGGCTCCAGAGATGATGACAGATCTGGCTATAACATACGTGTGATATGAAACCTGGTGTTTCAGCACAACAGAGGTTTTATTGTGTGTAGCCACTCACACCCAGATAAGAACTTATTGTGTGTGTGTGTGTGTGTGTGTGTGTGTGTGTGTGTGTCACTGGCATTTTTTGTGTCCACAGAGAGATGGATATGAAAAGTTAGATGTGTGAGTGTATGCAGAGGTTTTACAGTCTGTGCTCTTCTCTCACTTTCCGTCTTCATTGCAAAAAAGAGGCTTAATTGCAAAAATCACATTTTTGCTCTCTCGTGGTCACAAACAGAAGGTCTGCTAAGATACTACCATGGTCAGCAGTGATCGAAACACAGCATATGTTGCGGTACGTACCATGTATCAGACCGTCCCTATCATTTAAATGTTACTTGAGATAGGATATCACCATGTAACTGCTGCAGGCTCAGAGTTCTTTTGACAGCATGACCTCATGAGAACATGTGCTAATTAGAACATGATTGTTGTTTCAAGATCTGCAAAACAAATGTCATCCATAGCCATTGTACCACTAGAGAGAATAACTGCAGCCCGCATGTCGCTTCTTAATTAAGACTTTTATATTTGGCAAAGCTTTTCGAAATGTCTGATTTAACTTTTGATTCATACTGTTTTTATTCCCATTCATCTTATTAATTGTATTGTCTTTACTTCCTCTGTGCTCATATCCTTTGGGATCATTCTCCTTTTATCTTTTTTGTCTGGTTATACTTTCTTTTGTAAATGACCTTGAAACTATTTATAAATAATAGTGCTATATAAATAAAGTTTACTATCATTAGTAGTATTATTATCATTATTATATTGTTATGACACTTGACATAGGCCCAATATGACTTTGGCCCTGCTCTATACATCATCTCTGCCTCAGTACTGATGGAGGAACCTTCTGACTTACTGCAGTTGAACCATTTTGTTTTACCTTGTGGCAAAGTTATCCGCACTGCAACACAAAAAAATTGCATGACAATGTCACTTTATATAACAAAAGTGTTTAATGTGTGAATTTCTTGAACCTTGAAAGTCATTGTTAATTACCGGGGCAGCCAATGTTGCTGATTCACCTCTCAGGATAACTAGCGAGAACTGTAAATGTTGCACCGAAATGAAATATCACTTTAATTAGTCCAAAATGCAGTGCGTGTCCACCCGGAGGGTAAACAGCGGAAAACTTTCAGGGCAGTTCTGTCTGATGATAAAAGCTCTCAGCTGAGTATGTCTCCTCTTGTCTGAATCAACAGAGAACACAAACATGCACATGCATGCACTCACACACAACTTTCAACCCCTTTTCCCCAGATGATAAGCATTGAGCCTTTTGGCAGATGCTTCATTGCGACGGCAATCAGACTTCATAATGAGTCACTTGACTAAGTAAATGTGTCTCACTTTATCATTAGAGACAGGGAGTAACACTATATACCGCCGAAGAAATCAAAAGTGACTTTTAGCTAAGCTTTGATAGGGAATATCTGATTCCCCCAACATAAAAGCATACAAGCATGGACAAACAACTTGCAGGCCTGCTGTTTAGATAATTCACTAAATATGTGTACACAAACAACACAAGCAAATGGTATTTAAATGGACCTTGCGGTGAGACTGTTTTTGCTGTTTCAAAAGGTAAAAAAGTGCACTTTAACTCTTGACTGTAAAACCAACATGGATACATACTGCATCTAAAGCCATTAAGCAATATATCATTAAGGCAAACTTCAGTCGGAAACCTATCTTCACAAATAGCCCGTGACGGGTATCAGAGGCCAGTAGTTCATCGTGGAAATCTTACTTTAAAGAGAAAAACAATATAGCAGAGCAACAATTTCCCCTTGGTTTGTGAGAGGATATCGGGCTGTTGCCAAGAAATGATAATCTCCTATCTAAAAATGATTTAATTTTCCTGCCTGGCATTTCTCATATCTCCAGTCTCTGAAGCAATATGCCCGTCGATGCTAGATTTTAAAAAAAAAGAAAAGAAATAGTGATAGATATCTGGTTATAGGTAAGCACTTATCAGCTGTACGCAATATCTGATCTTCTCCCATGCTTCAAATATGTTTGCATGCGTGTGGCAGCGACAGCGGCGTAGGCAGTAACAGATGTGTTGGGACCGTGATGGATCGGTTATAGTTGATGGATGAGGAGATTATTGCACTGGCATTCTGCTGCTCTGTGTGAGTGTGTGTTTGTGTGTGCTTAAATGTGTGTTTTTTCCAATTCATACAATAAGATGACACACTCGCTGACCTCCAGACATCTTCCTCCCCGCTGCTCCTCATCTCCCTGTCTCTACCTCATTTATGTCACTCATCCACCTGACCTCATTAGTCACTCCTTCTCTTCTTCTCCCTTCACCCACTCTTGGTTTCCTCCATCGCTTCCACCGCTGTAATATGACAGTACCTCACAAAAGACCACACACCTCTCGGCCTCTCCCCTTTAGCCGTAGACGACCATGTCCGTAACACTTACGATACTAACCGATCCCGAGACAACCGATGCTTAATTAACAGAATTCACACACACTTGGCGGTTGGTTGACTGAAAGGATGGCTGCTTATTTGCTTAATGGGGATACAAATATCACTAAAAGTCAAAGTGTCACTGACTTCTGTGGGCTTTATTGCCTGCCAGGTTACATAAACAACTAACTGGATAAATAACTAGGTAACTGAGGCAGGCAGAATCCAAGATGTATCCATAGGTGTAAACGGTGGGGAAAGAGTGGTGGAGAGAAGATGCCCACGCTGACAAACAAACAATATCTGTCTTAACTGTCCTGGCACTCGAGAGTGAAGGTCTGTATGTATGATGATGGGTCTCAGACTGTGATTAGATGTAATGAGGTGTGTGTGTGTGTGTGTGTGTGTGTGTGTGTGTGTGTGTGTGTGTGTGTGTGTGTGTGTGTGTGTGTGTGTGATGTGTGCTTTGTGTTGGCATCCATGAATCCAAATGGGTAGTGGGGAGAGAGAGAGAGGGATGTCAAAGTGTAGATTTAACAGTTCCTCCAGCTATTTTATCAACCATTCCACAGCTATTTCTGACTCTAGCTCTGGGGATAAATACTATACTTCCATTTAGCTCCAGCAACACCCTCTTTCCAGATACACACACACACACACACTCAAAATAGCGTGCTTCACAGCTAGATAATGGACTAAAACTCAAGACTTGGATTTGTTAGCCATCCATTTAAAAGCTCAAACGTATAAGTGTATTTCACGGTAAGAAGAAAGATATCACAACTCTTTTTTGTCCCAAGACCAAGATGAGGAGCCAACTGTGAGCTTTTCTGAGGGAATCGAATGCTGCAGATTATATTTCTGCACTTTTGGGTTGTTGAGTTTCTGGATGGCGTTTTTAAGATAACATGGATTGGGGGCTTAAAATAATCAAGACTTTCGAAGAGTTGCTCGAGTAAATCTGGCTTGACAGAGTATGCGAACAAAAATAAATAATGTGCCATTTACAAATGCCTTGTTTGGATGGCAGTCAAAAACAGTACAGCTGAGCAGCAAACCACCCGGAAAATCTTATATAAAGAAATAAAATGTCACAGCAATACTGATTCCTTCAGGGCAAATGCCCTTTCATGGGATGGCAGTGTCACAAAGCACTCCAAACATACAGTATAGAGCAGAGCTGACATGCAACATTTTGGTATGTTATGTTTCCATTTGAACCGAGTCACGTTTGTTATTGGCAGCGCCATGTTTCACACACGGTTGTTTCTGTCGTGGTGTATGACTGACGCTCTCAACTTCACTGTGCTGTTATATTTTCAGCCTAACAAGCAGCTGTGTACATTGTCTCATTACGTTTTACACTGTGTAAATCTGCCAATAGCTAATGCAATAACAACCCCCTCTTGCCAATGATAGTTCTGCATTAGTATGATTAGGACATCATCTTAAAGCTGATGTTTTTATTGTTGTCTTTTTATCGACTGTGTGCCCTTTTATTTGGTACGGCAGTGAACTCATTTCTCAGTAGGGATCAATGCAGTTTATTTTATCTCTACCATCTCTACCACGCAAGCAACCGATAAAACAATTTTTAAAGAGGGAAATGAAACAATCATGGGATATGACCTTATGTTCTTAAATTGTTGTAAGTGATTGCCATAAAGAGGAGTTATGCTTTCATAATTTGAGGTCCAAGGACAAGAGTTTAAACATTTCATTTGGATTCTACAGCCAGAGAAAGTCCACCTATTCTGTGACATTTACAGCGTGTAGTAAAAGGAGACATAATACCTTAAAAACATGTAAAATACAGTACAACACAACATGGAGGACGCTGCAAGGAATACTGCTTTGACACTGCAGCCTCAATAAATACCATAGAGCTTCACAGAGGCTGTTTTCATCACAGAGCTGTTGTATTAAATGAAATGAGATTCTACAGGTGTTCATGGTATGGTGTAAGCCAAATGCATATTTGTACTGCAGCAATATGCAGCAAGGCTGTGAAAAATAGACCTCACTTAACGGTACACAAAATGCCTTAGACAATCTTATCTCTTCCTTCCATAATTCGCAAATTTAATTATGTGGAGCTGACATCAAATTACCAAGGCAGTGTATATTAACAATGGATAGATAAATCATGAATCCATGATAGATGATGTCTACCACTGCTTAATTCGTCAAGTTAATCTTATCATACTGCCAATCTGTTTTCAGAGGAAAATTGTACAAGAGGATGTAATAAATGGTATTTGATTCTATAGCAAAGGCACACACACACTCCTTCAGTTTGTATTACATTCAGCAAACTACAAATACGCTACAGACGATATATCCACGCGATGCATTCATTTGTAAGGTCTGTGCAGTTTGTTCATCATGTTGGTCTTGAAGCTACTGACTGAATGTTGATGGCAAATGTGATAAAACTATAATAAAGACGAGGTCAACCGATTAGTGACCAATGCAGGCATAAAGGAAAAGAGTGCAACCTTTACATCAAAAGTTGGAATCAGATATCCTGGCATCAATGGTTTATTTACTTGTGGTATTGCATGACTTGCGCCCTATGAAGTCTTAACCTTGACCGGCAACCCTGCCCTCAGGGTAATTGTCTGAAGAGTCATGCTGATATTGAAAGCTACGGTTAGCATAATGGCTAACTGACTGGGATGATACTACTACTTCATTCCTATCTGCTACATCAATCATCTACTGTATCTCCATATACTGTTGTTGGTCAATTAATTGACACTTTGTTAAGCTTTGCCCCTTGCTGCTACTCGGTGGAACTGTCAAAGCTACCATGGAGCCCACACTGTCAATAACTGCAGTCCCAGTGTGAAGGTTAACTATGTTTTAAAAAAAAGTGATTTCAGAGAGAAGCAGACATAAGGGTTCACTTTGGGTTGGAATGATGTATCCAGGATGTCAAACGGATTCAGCGGGAAAAAAACATTGTAAAAAGATAAAGATAGATATCTAGTTAATGATCTGTCTTCACTACAGGTGGGAGACTGACCATCTGGTGACCTGGTGCAGTCTGAACAACTTGTAGCTCAACGCTCTAAAGACAGTGGAGATGGTTGTGGATTTCAGGAAGAACGTAGCCCCACCTGCCCCTATCACTCTGTGTGACTCCCCCGTCGACGCTGTGGAGTCATTCCGCTTCCTGGGCTCCATCATAACCCAGGACCTCAAGTGGGAGCTGAACATCAGCTCCATCACCAAGAAGGCTCATCAGAGGATGTACTTCCTGAGGCAGCTGAAGAAATTCAACCTGCCAAAGAGAATGATGATGCACTTCTACACAGCCGTCATTGAGTCCATCCTCTGCTCCTCCATCACGGTCTGGTACGCTGCAGCCACTGCCAAGGACAAGGGCAGACTGCAGCGCATCATTCGCTCTGCCGAGAGGGTGATTGGCTGCAATCTGCCGTCCCTCCAGGACTTGTTCGCTTCAAGGACCCTGAAGCGAGCAAGAAAGATTGCAGCCGACCCCTCTCACCCTGGACACAAACTGTTCGTGCCCCTTCCATCTGGCAGGAGGCTGAGGTCCATCAGGACTAAGACCTCACGACACATGAACAGTTTCTTCCCGTCGGCGGTCAAAGCCCGGGACCCCCACTGACTCTGACATCCCCAGGACAATTTCCAACCGGTCACTCCCCTGCACATCCCTTCCCTGTTTCTTCATTTAAACACACTTGACACTTTACATTACACGTCATCATACTTGTTTATAGTTTATAGTACTGTTATCTGTTTGTTGTGCACTTTATTTTATATTCTTTTATATTCTATTGTAAATTTGAATATGTTTCTATTTCTTGCACTGTGTTGATTGTTGTTGATTGTTTAATGTTATGCACCACCCGCCATGACAAATTCCTTGTATGTGCAACATAGATTGGCAATAAACGGTTTCTGATTCTGATTCTGATAAATGGTTTCCAAAATGATTATGCTAAGTCCAAGGTTCACATCTGTGTTTATTCATAAGAGTAGTGTTTTAAATATGATAAAAGTTGTAACTGTTGTTTAACTCATGAAGAAACCTCTTCATTGCAGCATATACTATTGACATACATACACATTTAACGCACTTATAAACACATTAAAGCACACTTGTGATTGTCTTACCTTTGTTGGAGAGGAGTGACATCAACATAGAAAGAAGGCATGAAAGAAAGAAAGAGAAAAACAAACGGAGGGTAAGCAACATGAATTAAAATGATCCAGTTCCATTTTTGATAAACAATAATAGATGTTAGGCTTGTTAGTCAACTAGCCTCATGTTGTTAGCGAGTGGGTGTGTAATACAAAGTCTTCCTCTATTTAACAACAACACACCTTTTTTTTTTTTACAAGAAACAAACAGAGCTTGGAGCAATTTGTGTTTGTTAGGTCAACACCAGGATGATTGTTCCCATCTCTGAAGAAAAACCTTTCATCAAGAGCAAACCTTATCACACAAAATGCTGTCGTCTGCCGAGTCAACAGACATACTCTCCACCAGCAGCCTAACACGTAGACATACTATATACATATGTGTACACACACACACACACACACATTAGGGCATTTGAGAGACAGCCATTGATTTTTCTTTTTTCAACCTTTAGACAGTTGATCCAAGGGTGGTAATTAGCCGAATAATTGTTCATCTCCTGCTCCGCTCTATAGTTCAGTAATAGAGAGGAAATGCTGCAGACAGACGGGGAAACGGACGTACACCGACAGACCGGAGGATACAGACACACGCTGGCAAAAAAAAACAGGAAAATGAGAAGGATAATTGTTAATTTCCTGCCGTGGTCGTGACAGGTTGATAAACATTGTGGTAAAGGGGTTCTTCATTTGTTTTGCTCATCTCAACTCAAAATTTAAATATACAGGAAGATAATAGATGCCAATAGCGATATATCTGGCATAAACTAACTCAGCCGACCAATACACCGGGCTCTATTCCTGGAATATTGCAGGTGAAGCCATGCAAAGGCTCTAGAGGCTTGACCTCTCTCTTCTACAGGGACTTGGAATGAAATGTGGGTGAAACCTAATGCCCACTGTTGGTTGTCCTGTTTTATCCTTCCTTTCCTTTTGTACTTTTAATGTGCTGGGCAACGTGCTGTAGGCGAGTAGTCAAGCCTTCAGAGCCTGTTAGAGACAAGGTAGATTATGGTCATTGTAACCTAACAATAAAATATATATATACTTAAATCTGCTGTGATTTCCATCCCACATAATGTTACAGAGGAGGAGTAGTTTTTCCTTTCGCTATTTCTCTCCATCTTGCACCAATCTTGCTGAGTCTCCAGCTCCTTTCTTACACTGGCTGACCTTCTTAGAAGATAGAGATGGGATTCTGGTAATGATAAATGTGTGTAATTACTACGCCCAGTGAGGAAAAAAGCAATTCAATTCATTCTTCCTGACTTCTAAAACCTTGTTCTTGTGCTTTACATACTGCAGTACTAAATCCTTCTCTCACACTCTCACACTCTATGTATGTATATATATATATATATATATATATATGAGGGAGCTTGACTGTCTCACGGTGAAGCTCTTTCAATATGCGTGCCTTTCTTTCCCCACTCCTCCCTCTCAATGCAACAGACTCAGTTTTGCCTGCATGCACACGTCGAGGTTTCATGAGCCCCGTGAGTTTTGTGGTTTTGTTTGGTGGAACGGAGGCAGCCGCAGTGTCTCCTTCTCCGTGTGTGTCTCTCTGTAACGTTGCGGAGTGGTCATTAGGCATGTGGATAAGAGAGACTTCTGTTCCAAGTCCCACTACCTGGTTGTAGCTGTATATCGAATTGCTACAACTTGTCAGTGTCTCTGCCCAATACGAAGTGCAGAGAGGACTATTGAATGCTTGTTTGAGGGAGTGTGTTTGCTCAAACTACGACAGAGGGCATGGGCAGGGATGCTGGCTTGCTGAACAACATACAGGGCGATATTGAGTGACTGCCGTCTGAAGCAGAAAAAATGATAAGGTCCGAGAGGGAAAGTGAGACAGAGCAGTGATTATGTCCCTCCGAGTGTACAGTATATGTTGTGTGGCTATCTGTATTTGTACTGTACTGGATAACACTTTAAACAAATATAACAGATGTATAAATGGTTAGATGAAACAGGAAGCATTTACCAGTCAGGAAAATAGAATAACTACCTCTTCATTCTATGAATCATTATAATGGAAACATGGCAATTGCTGACCTTTGAGAAGGGAAATAGCTTTTCATTTAATTAGACCATTTGAAGGGTAGGAGGGAAATGTTTTCATCATATTTCAAAAACACAGAAGTAGAGAATGACATGTTTTTTTTATCACTGAGGAGCTTTGAAGGAATACAAAGAGAACATATTTCAAAAGAGGAGCTTTTTAAGTGAGGTACAAAACAAAAAGAGAGAGAAGAGAAGAGAAACCCATATGTACGTCACTGTATTGCAGTCGGGAGGTCATTTGTTCTCAGCCATCCCTCTGGGGAAATCTACAGTTGGGAAGGCAGTCTGGAGTTTAACAAATAGCATTAGCTAATAAAGCTGAGCCTGCATCTTTCACTGTGTGATCTTTTACTGTTTTGAACTGCTGTGTGTGTGTGTGTTGTGTAAAGTATACAGTATGTGCACATGAGAGGGATGTGTGTGTGTATTCAGGTTGTTTTTTTTTCCAGCAGTTGTGGCTGTGTGTCGACATCAAACCAAGGTTGTAAAGTGCTGACGTGACTTCTCGTGCTGCTCCTATAAATCTTCATATACCGGACCACATGCGACTGCAGCGATAGACTCAATATGCATTTAATGCCCCAGTTCTCAAGGATGAATGGGGATCAACAAGGACAGCTCCCTGGTCAAGGTTAACACTCCATGTTACACATTCCCTTTGTTATCCTGTTGCTGACATAAACACTTGCAGGCTCTCACACACACACACACACACACACACACACACACACACACAAACACACACACACACACCACGCAGTGCTGCTTTCTCTGATCTCCATAACTGTAGTAGTGATAAGGGTGCACTTAAAAACTGCTGCATGTGTGCAGAGACACACACACACACACACACACACACACACTGGGATTGCCTTGGGATGATGAAACTGCATGAAATAGCTCTTTTTTGGAACTAATGATTCTAGAGTTCCTCTTCAGAACCGATGGGTCCATAAGGTCTTGGTGCGCACTTTGAAACAAGATTTATGAGCACTTTATCAACTTTAGGGAAAGAGCACATCATTTATTGTCTACTGACTGGATCTTTGGCACTTTTGTTTCTCTTTGCACACACATTTAAAGTATGCGCAGACACACGTTCACAAAGACATAATACAAAGAGATGCAGTTATTGTTGTAAGTATTTCCCAAAGCTATTCCGTCCTACCATCCCTTACACTATCAATAGCGCCTCCTTCAATGGAATCACATACGCATCGACTGCCAGTTCGACCCACTTTAAAGCCTCACTGAAAACGCATTCACAGTGGAGGCGCTCGAGGATTTAGGGAAGCCTGTAATGTGTAGCACTACTATTGAAATTCCATGGAACGCGTTGCCAACAACGGGTTTAACGTGTGCCGTCGATAAAACAGGAGCAAAACCACAAAGAAGGGGAAACAAATTGGCAAATGATTATACCAGTAGGTTATGTGCCTACTAAAAAAATCTCACAGCAAGACTATTTCCAGTATGGTTTGTTGGAAGGAACTGAGAGTTAGGTCTGCAAGACATGTCATGGTTGACAAAGCTTGATCACTTCTCATGTTGGTTGCTGCATCCTTAGCCACACGTAAGAGACAAGATATGTGGGATTTCCACAAACTCCAGAGTTTGTAATACCTCCAAGGGCGTTTCTCTTTGCCCTTTGCTTATTAGCTGACTCTGCTAGCATAAACGTGGAGGTGTTTAATTACGGTGTCAAGATCAATGTTAGCCTCAAATCAATAACTTCCTGGGAACCTGTACACTAGCTGCATAGATTCAGCTCCATCAATCCATCTCACCCTCTTCCTTTTGTTTCTACTCTTCCCCTCACCGGTGAAATCCATTTTTCTCTTACTGTGAAATTGATAGTCGAGCAGTTTAAGGCGCCTTTTTCACCTGGCTGTCCATCTTAAGACAGCTACTCCTTTTATCTCTTATTCCTCCTGCTGTTATTCTAGCCCAGTCTCTCTTTCCTTCTATGGAGAGAACACAGCACCAGACCTACATCCTGAAGAAGAACAGTTTCTTCCTGCAGGCCGTCACTCTGATGAACACTTAAATCAGTCAAACAATGTCAGTAACCCTCTAACACCATAATACCCACTGCTGCAGTTATAGATCATAATTGTACCGCTTAAATGCACAATTTGCTTTTAATATGTACACATCTGTCATTGGCAATATAAATCCCTACACGCATATACAGTATATAGTCATATTTACATGTACGTACTGTACATAATCATCCAGTCCATGTACATCCATTCAGCATATACTATGTTTTATAGTTCACAACATACAGAGCACTTAACCTGTATATTGGCACTTTATGTCTTATTATTATATATATTTATATAATATTCATAGATATACACATATTTTCCACATTCTGTAAACAGCAGTCCCTTTTATTCTCTACCTTCATTTGTCCAGCTTTGTTGTCTGTGGCCCTGGCTGTTATTCCTATTTCTGTGAAAGTACATTGTGAGAGATGCACAAAAAGAAATAATGATCCTTTGTGTTTGCTCTGAAAACTAGGCTACTCTATATTTCCACAGCAGCTGATATCCAGCCAAGTATAATTGCAGGTCGTAAAATAGTCAAGAAATGCAATCTATTGGCTTTGTGTACATGGACACAAATTGTCAGGTTTTTCAAGTGCTCAGGATGAAAACAATGCTGATGCAAAGTCAATTAGGATCTGTTTTTTTTGTGGTGGACACATAAATTAAACATCCATGAGACTATGCAACGGTCAGAGTTAGTAGCAACGTTTTAAATACCAGACCGTACGTGGTTTTGTTGTTTAAACCTAACATTCGTGACAGTTTTCTTAGCCCTAACCGAGTGGTCCTAACATTTTTGGTTTTTGGTTTTGTAACGTAATGTGAGCCCAAAAAAGAAGCCGTTCTGAGCGACACAAAAACAACGGACAATTTGTCTCCATGAAAACGAAACCAATAGATTGCGTTTTTGTGACCATTTCACGCACTGTGTTTTATGTAATATCTTTTGGACCTCATAATTTTTTGGGTATAGTCAGTGGCCTCTGTCCCTCAAACAACTCTGTTTGGTGGTTCTCTGACTAAGATATTTTCTCACTGCAGCCACTCACATAGTTTACCCGGAGTCAGTGAGATAAACTGGGTAAGTCAGTGAAGCTGTAAGGTTGGAGGTATTAGACAACCTTCATTTTTACTGCCATTTAAATGTCTACCTTCTGTGTGTCACAGTTGGTAACGTTATATATAAAGATATACTTCACATTAACTGCAAGGATCAAATAAGCTATTTGGACGTCCAAAATGCCAAAGAAGGAAATAACAAAAAAACATCACTGAATGCAAACCACTGTAACTGTACATTAAATCGTTTTTTCTCTCCTTTCCATACAGGAGGAGGAAACACATGAGCTTACTGCGCCCAGTGTCTATTTGACAGTTAAATGGTTTCATTGTTTTATATCCCTGCGATGATCATTAAACATTGACCACACAGGGAGGCCGATCCCAGCTGCCAGCAATAAGCTAATCTGAGCGCATTATTATTCTTTCAACCACCAAGACCCAGGAGAGCACATCATGGCCTGAGCCCTGTTCCTAATTAAGCACAGACCCTCTCATCTATCAGGTCTGTATCGACCCAAGCCAATGTCATAACATGTATGGCGTGATTTAAAGCCCCATCATGATGCAGATTAACATAAATAAATTGCTTTAGATAAGAAAAGGTTAGTATAACTCCTCTTTTTGGAAGTGCATCCCAAAACATCTCATCTCAAGCGTGCAGCTGACATTCAACTCATAAAACTACTGAGACAAGGAGATTTAAGTGTTTTGGCAGTTACTAAAACCACATACTCAAGCAAGCAAATACTTTACATTTCATTTATTAAGTGTAAGGTTAAGTGTAGGAACCATCATCTTCACATGACTGCATCTTCATTCAGCAGTCAGTAATGTGCCCATGCAGAAGGTTTAAGTAGCCTCTAAACTCCAATAAACAAGCATATCACAGGCTTGAGGGAGTGGATGTTATAGTCCGGTACATCTCTCCGCCTCTTTTATTCTGAGAAAAACAAAACACGTCGTAGCAGTATGGTTTTCATAGTACTACATTTAATCTGACTTGGTCTTCCTATCGGCCCATATCCTTACATGTATACTATGAGCATGTCGTTCACAGATCACATTTAACTTGTCAGTGATTAGAATGATATAATTGGACATGAATTGCATTAATAATGTCCATTTGGTATAATAAATGTTAATGATGCTGTATGACCGATGACTGAATGTGCAGGAATACAAATTATTATGTCTCATTTGACATTATAATCATTATCATCATTGTCCCCGTGTGTCCTGTATAACAGTATATCATACTGGGACCTCTCTAAATACTGTAAATCAAAGTATAAGTGGGCATATGTGCACCTTCATTTTTGCAAATACTGTTTATTAATAAGTTGCATCGGCAGAATCCAAGGGCATGAACAAATACAATCAATTATAATGTAATGTTGATATAGGTTAGATATTACAGTAGCAACATATTCTGCAAACTGCAGGTATTCTGCATCTACCGGTCTGTTGCTGCTCCTTTTGTTGTTGTCGTTTTCTTTTAATGAATGGAGTGGAATCATTGGGCTTGTAACAGGACAGTGAGTTGATGGGATAGACCCAGCTCCTGTCACCTGTTCTTTAACTCAATACTCCTTTTCTCACAGCTGAAAGGACAACAGACACACCTCTAAGAAAGTTATATATATATAAAAATAAAAGAGAGCGAGAGAGAGAGAAAATAAAAACATTGCTAGCGTAGGTTGATTTGGACAGTGGAAAACAGATTGGTCTGTTCAGATCACACATCATCAGGGGAAATGTTTGTCTCCCCAATGCTATGGTGCTTCTTACCTCCATGTATTTTTCAGGGTTTGACTTTTTGAAGGGAATACAGGTGTAGTAGTACGGACAGAAGAAAAGCACCACTGGCTTCAAGACCTCTCTAAGTTAAAGAGGCTCCACGCTCATTCGGAGTGCCTTTATTGCATTGTTCTGGTCCAGTCATCTCCTGAAGAGAACAAGGTCAATCCTAATCATGACTAAAACAATGATCTTAAGTGGTTATCCAGAACCTTTATCATAATGAAGGGTGGTTAAATCGTTGTCTCATGCATTGTAATTGACCTCCCATATACGCACTTAAAATTAGGGTCATTTGTGATTGGCCCAGCATATGCCAATCATCATTACTACTGCTTTGTAAGTCGTCAGCGACTGTATGCATGGTATTACTCCACAAAACTAAAACACCTCCGTAGACCTTCAATGTTAGACATGATCCATGTGCAACATTTTCAGGGAAATGCTCTCAACCCAATGAGTCACACATAAAACAACAAAATCATTGGCAGACTCTTTAAGAGGAGTTTTTCAATACAAACGTAATAAAAACGTAGTCAGCTCATTCATTTGTACAGATCAGATGGATATTTCAGTGTGGCCTAGCTAGCACTACTATCACTAACATTAATTGGAGTGGATATGTTTACCATTTTAGGGAGAAAAAAAATGTGATGATTAACTCTTTGATGGTCAACAACCAAACAGGATTAGGCAGCATGTTTTTTTTCTTCTTCTTGTTGAACCCTATTTAATCTATTGTCTTAACCTGGTGCAGTGCTCATCAAACGCAAACCAAACGTAAATTGCACCAGTAGGTGCCCCACCCCATCTCTCTCTCATGTCATTGTTTCAAAGGAAACGGACCTGAAAATCGTGACGTCATTTTTAAGGGTGATCGGTTAAATTCATGTGGTTTTCCCACCATGCTATGCTGCTGGTACCTCATGACTACCCAACACGGCCAAGCAAATCCATCATGCTCTGCACAAGTTGTTCAGCCATCTTCGTGAACAAAATTAATTGGAGGCTATCTTGCCCTGTGTGGCTTCAGGCTCTTAATTTAAAATAGGTATTGACAACGGTATTAATAAAATGTCAATAGACAGGGGCAGATACTCCATCTGCAGTCAGCAGCACTTGACAATCTCTGGCTTCCTCTAATGGTCATCGTGGGAAGCTTGCTTGAAGTCTCTTTTTGTGGTGCGAGTGCACAGATCTAGTGAGTATGTGTGCAACTGAAGGCTTTTTGCCACATATATGATGGCAAATGGAAGGATAATCGCTTGAAGAGGAGGAGAGATGTCCAGAGGGAGAGTCGAGGAAAACACTGTGAAATGGATGTGCTCAGCAGGAGAAATGACCTCTCCATCTCTTTCTCTCCCTTTCACTCACTCACACACACACGCGCACACACACACACGCACACATACACACGCGCACGCACACGCACACACACACTCCTAAACTGTGCAACCTCTTTGTGTCTCTGGCTCTTCATCATTGTCCCTCAAAACCACTCACCCTCTCCAGCCTTTCTCCTCTCCCAGTCCCTTGCCTGATTGCCTTTCCATTAAATCACTGCAACACAGCATTTCCACATTTCATACTTGTTTTAATCTTTCAAGAATCAACTGCCCTCCCCAGCCCAGAAACATTTACGGGGGTCATAAAAGGGCTCGACTGACCCAAACAACTTAATAAGAGATCTGATCTCTCCTGTCAGTCACACAAGAGGGGACAGAGGAGAGGGAGAGGGAGAAGGGTAGAGAGAGGAATGAGTAGAAATGAACAGGACAAGACAAGGAAGTAGGTAGCAAGGAGGGAGATATTTTAGAGTTTGATATGATACATACATCTATTTTTATTAAACATAAACACATGACAAGAACATTTGATTTTCATGTGGATACCTTATTTTTGTTTTCAAAGAATTGTGATAATGATACGATAAGTGATGTATTTTCCACTTGATCAATAAACGTGTCACTGTTATTTGGTGGAAAAACTATATAATGGAGAAAATGAGTATTAAAAATGAACATTCATTCATAATTACTGTCAATCTTTGTTAATTATAACATTACTAAAAAGGATCACGCTACAAAAATTTCTCTTTGGAATCCAAACCAGCAATCTTATGGTCGGGCCTGTTAATTCCCAGGACAAAATGTTTTACACAATGTGGATAAGCTTGAGTTACACTAGTTAACATTCAGCCTCAGTAATATTTTTCTATTATCACCAGCAATCATTTATCATTCACGGTGGTAATTGCTGCTGTTGATTTGTGTGCAGGAGAGCCGTGCCACATTGAATATTCATAAGGGTCTGATAATAATACTGTATTAAAATGATTTAAATGAACAATTTCCTCATTCACAAACTAATGTGAAATGAGAATACATAAGCATGCTACACACACGTAATACCATTTTATTTTTAAAAGTTAGTGAACTCTCGAGCTGAACGGCTGAGGCAATAATTCTAAAGAACAATGTTTATGTTCCTGGGTGTGATACGGGGTTTGTTTTTTGGCTCATATTACATGTAATCGCAGTAAGCAAAAGTCATTTAATAGAGCTGTTTACTCATCAATCTTTCTAATTACACTCACCAGTTCAGTAAACTCTGTCTAATCTGGTCTCTTTCTGTGTTTTAGGTCAAGGACTGAACCTGAAAACAATAAATCGAGTCCGTCCATTTGACCATAATTCAACCATAATGTTACATTTTTCAAGGTAATCTGCTAATACAGGAGTTCATCTCAGGTTTGTGTGGTGACTGAAGCACCCATGACGACATATCCAAACACCCCGTCATAGAGTTATTACCAACATCTACATTTTCTGGAAAATATTGTGTGATTGTGTCCTGATTGTAATAATAAATATAAATGGCACTATTCAGTTTTATAGTATTGCAATATGGAGAAAAATAGACCGGTTGGACCTAAATCAATTTATTTTCAAAGTTCATGGTGCGTGTTGAAGCCCAACGTTGGTTCATTTTTGGCATGGAAATAAATAAAATAAAGAATCCTATTAAGGTTTTAACAAATTGACCATTTGCATAATAATATAAGAGCAAAGTAGCTCTGAATTGTGAATGAAGTGTGGTTACTTTCCACTATATGGAGACTAAGATGATGCCAAATAACTTTTTACTTTGTTGTCTGCTTCTCTCTTCTTTCTCTCGCTCGGGTGTCGCGACTTCTTGCGATCCTGACATACAGCCGACACAAGATTGCAATGGAGACAAAGTCAGCTGCTGCCACAGCAGCCACCTTCCATTCTGGTCACAAATAACTTCGGCTTCAATAATGTTGATGCCTGTTTAGAACCTTTGACACCAGAGCGTGACTTTTGCTCCCTGGGGCAGACCTCTGAGAAGACAAGACACCCACCAAGGAAAGCAAGACATGAATAGGAAATGTACTGTCTCTTCTTCTCTCTTTAGTCTCTCTGTTCTGAAAACGTCCTCATTTTGCTCTCTCTCTCTTTATCTCCTGCTCACTGGGGAGTACTGCTGTAGGTCTGATTGACACTGACACAAACTGAGGGCCTACACAGAAATGATCACCGTGTGTTGGCAGATTCAATGTTCAAAAGATAAAAAAATTGTTCACATAAATCAGTGGCCCTCAAGACAAAAATATTAACAACTTAAAAAATATCACCTTTAAATGTGTTTGGATTGTATCCCATTTAAATTGAGTCATATTTGACTAATACTAACAATTGTTGTAGTTTTTTCTGCAGTTGAGAAAACAACTGTAGAAGCAGTAGGTTCTGGGCTAATTATTGGGTTAAATTGGGTGGTGGGGCACAAATGGTCAAAATATTTGATGTTCCCATGTAAAGCCAGTCAATCCAGCAGCCCTCTTAAGCAGCGTTTCATATTCATAACATGTTTCCCATCTGGCTGCAGGGCGCTAACCGATTGAAATATCACACAGTCTACTCTAATCCCATTACTCTGTTCGTAGAGCATTCACACTAGGCGGCCAGTGTGAGGCTCCAGCCTTTTGATGTTCTCCATTCACTGGCTGTTAGGCAGAAGGCTTTCTGACAGACAGTCTGACTGCATGCATGAATGAATGAATGAATGAGTGACTGTTTGGCTGGCAAACAACCTAACTGTTTGACTTACAGACCAAAAGTTCAAGTAACTGTCTGACTCACTGACTGACGGACTGTCTGTCAGTGGTGCGGTCCGAACAACCATCGTGCGCATCTGTATACTTTACATGTAAACCTGGGTTAGCTGCTGAGTGCGGTTGCCAATATTCAACGCACGTTCTTCCCGATAGTAAAAACGTCAATATGGAATCTTTTGTGCTCCCTGGTAATTAAAAGTTCCAGTTGACCTTTAGCATTTGCAAACTACAGTAATTCCAGCTGTCAGATAGATATAGATTTATCTTGTAACATTGGATTTAATTTAATTAAATAACGTACTAAATGTCAGATTCATAACACACTTTCTTCAGGCCACTGTGGCACACTTCACCTCAATTCATACAGTAGAAGTTGCTAGTAGTAAAGCTCAGAAAGTAATTAATCACAACTCAAATTGGCTGATTGAATTATGTTTAATTTCTCCAAACACACTGACATGCTTTTTCATGTCCCCTAATTTTCTTTCCTGAAAAAAAATGTCAGTGTATGTCTAACTGTACATATAGTGTAAAGCAATGCTAGCCACATGTATGTCTGATGTTCAGTTATCTGTAACCCTTCCTGCCTCTGTTGTTGAATGCAGTATAGTCATCGTGACAAAAGCTGCTCCTAGTGTTCTGGAATTGATAAAAAAAAAGGTCTTTATTATCTTTTTAATGATGTTCTTAATGCTCATGTTTTCTTTTTAATGCTGCGACAGAACTGCAAAATTGAAAATTAAATACAACAAAAGCCACAATGTTTGTGAAGCCATTAAGCCACATAATTCAGAAATCAAACTGTATGTATAGAACTTAAGACGCCTAAATCTGTGTCAATGCCAAATGATATTAACACCTCGTTCACAAACAGCACTTTAGTCTGCAATGCGTTTGTGTTCATAAGGCTTGATGGACAAATCCCCAGTTGGGTAGATCTGAATAGAATTAGACTAATCCTTATATATCCCTCAGTGTTAAATGATAGTGCATGTAATCCAGAATTCTGCTTTATCAGTGCCAATTGAAGTCTTGTATTCACTTTCTACCAATGCGTAGTCCCAGATGAAAAGCATTTCTAATCCACGACTTGGCTGTCTATTCCATTGTTATGTTTATGTGAAATTCATTTTTAAAAAATATACAAGCCTTATCATAGATGAACACATTATACCGTTTAGCAAGTCTCATTCATGGCAAGAACTAGATCTGACACAATGAAAATGTTCAAACATTTGCTGGTGAATCTCTCCAAACATACTTACATACGTGCCACAACAGCTGTGCTAGGCTAGTGGCAGCTCTGCGTTCTTGTTTGTTTTTCGGTTTTCACTCGTCATGTCAACTATTCCTCCATTTCACTTCTTATTTCAGATTGTGGACATGGAAACCACGTCTGTGGCTTTAGAGGTATAGTTACACTCCAATAATCATGTTGTTACCAAGAGCTAAGCCTTATACCCAGTGGAGCTGAAGAGGCAATACCACAAATACATGGCATGAACAAATCAGAGGAGAAGAGTGTATACAGGCATGGTGCCTTTGCTGTTACCCTTCTTTAGGCACTGAGTAATTATGTACATATAATTTCATACGTATTGTTTTCCTTCAATTAAAATGTATATCAGTCAGCTTGTAAATATGTCTGCTGGGTACTGAGGGTGTGCCACAAGGCTCCATTCTGGGCCTTCTGTTCAACAGTTATGTTGACTATGTTGTCTCTTCTCTACATAAATGGCAAATAAACCTTTGCACAGGTGATGTACATTCATTATTGACAAATAACCCTATGCTGATGCATCCTGTAAGATGCTTTGATGAATCGAATTTATAAACAGAAAATTATATCTTACATACTTAATTATTAAAACCAAAAAGTCATGCTGTTCAGATCTAAAGACAACTAACCGTAATTTGCATAATCCCACTTTGGACAAGCTTGCTAGAAGTCTGTAGGATAAATTTAGCTTATTGTGTATAGAAATACTAACAACTTCCCTCTCCGTTTTAAGGAATAAGATTGTATGTTGTATTGTATATAATTACAGTTTTCGTCAGAATTCCGGATTATGTGGATCACAGATGAGCAACAGCTTCCACTCTAACACACGTAGGTCTTGTTAACCATTACGCTCTTAGGTTTATGACTGGTAGTTATTATAACACTAATCACTGCATCTCATACAATACGATATTTTATGACAAATCCACCGTCAGACTATTGCCATTATTAATGTGTGAAATGGGGTGCCCTTACCTAGTGCTCCAGTGTTATGCTGAAATCTTACAAACACTCAACACGCAATATACAAGATGTAATGGATGCAAGCCAAGCCAATCAACTAGGCTATAGGCTACACACTTTACACACACATCAGCAGCGCTATTTTCATTAACAATAAGGATATTCACACAACCACACAACAACTATGCCCAGCAATAGAATGCACACAGCGACAGATTTGTTGAAGATTTTAGAGACCCCTCCCCCCTCATAATTTTGCTGTTGAGGCTATCAGGGGGTACCAGCCCCAATGAGACCTCATCATTCCTAATTCTAGGAATGTCTGTGTTGAGAGAGTTCTATAATAAATGTACAGCGTCACCCAAAAACCAAAACATTTACACCGCTCGGTTATTTAAAACTAATAACTTCCAAAACAGCCTTTCACTCTGAACTCTACTCTGTTTTTGTCGATTTGTTAGTCTGTTATTCCTTGTGCTTATGTAATGTCATATATTTCAGTGAAACCGTAAGCAGACATGCTCAGCCATGCTGTACTGTGTATAAATAAAGTTTAAATAGAATACACGTGACTTTCACACCATCGTAATCACCAGCTTTCAGACTGTGTGGGCAGATCATGACACCGTAAACAGAAAGCTGGAGAGCCTGACATCCCTTTCAACCAAATATGATCAAATCTGCCTCGTATTACTAAGGAGGCGTGCAGTGTGTGCTGACTGTGGTAGCGATGTGTAACGTTGTATATTTTAGGGTGCCATGGTGAGTGCAGCACCTATCAACTGATCAGTAACTGATCTGTGTGTCTGTCTTTTATTTAACCACTTTCATTACGAGCCATGTGAGCTTGTCATGCCAAACATTAGCTACACAAGCCTTCTCCAAATGGATTACTCTAGAGTGGAAAGCCTTATGGCAACTACACAACTTGGCTTCATTCTTTAGCTTTTTTATGTTCTCAGGCACAAAACAAACCTATGCCATGTTTTATATAATCCATTGTCTGAAAGCACAAAGCTTCAAATTATTGTAATTTGTGAATGAGATTGCAAATAAACCCCTTGACCAGTGCATACAAATACAGTTTGCTGTCATGATAAAGATATTATGCAAAATATTTGGATCTAGAGGTATTGTAGAACTACACACAAATGGCGTGTTAGCCGTGTGCGACTTCAGTTAGAGCATACAGACAGGGAACCGTGTTTAAAGGGAACAAACCTGCCAGTAGGACTTGTAGATGGAGTTTTTAGCAGTGAAGCAAGTCTAGTGTTTCTACAGATTGACCTGAATGGCCCCAATCTGAATGTCTATGGTTACTGCACATCATAATAATCCCTATTTAGTCAACTCTCTGGAATAAAGGGGGAGGGGGGGGGGGGGGGGGGGTTATGGACAGAAAATTATGTTTTTTATCAAGATCAGTTTTTATCAGTAACTGGCAACTCAATTCTATATAACATGCTATGAAAAAATAAAGTAAACTATATGTCAAATCAATTTCAGTATAAAAAAGGGAGAGATGAAACCTGGACTGCAAAGAGGAATTTTGCTGTAAATTGGCTGAGCGTTGCACTTGGGGGTTGCCTAGTCCATTTCGATAACCTTTTCTGTACATCTTCATAAACACAAAGACTGATTAAATGATTTATGTGTAGGTTCAAAATGTCATTCTGAATTTTCATGACTGGGTGTGAAGGAGCTGACGAGCTGGCAATCTCAGCTCTGGAAGTATAAGTGTTTAAATATTACCGGAATGTATCAAAGAAATGTGTCAAATGGGTTAATGGGCAGGAACGATTCTGAATCCATTCTGTTTTGAGCCATTGACTGTTTTAAGTTACTGGGAACACCATGTAAAAACCAGTACCATCATTCACACAGAGGATAAAGGGAATGGAAGACACTCATTCGTTGAACGTAAAGGAGGTATTTAAACAATGACAGGCCCTACCTCAAATCAAGCAGATCAATTTAGTTCCTAACAGTATATAAGCGAGAATTGACTGCCTCATTGATTTTTACTGCTTTGTAGAAATTACACGGCTATTTCTTTAATCAAATTTACTAACCATATTTTACAGTAAAACGGCTGCATGTGCACTGGGCTGTAGTGGCAGTTCTGTCTCCCAGCTTCCACATTAGAGAGCGCTGAAGTCAGCCAGCCAAATCAACAGCACCTTAATAACCACCGGAACTGCAATATGAAGTATCCTTTGATGCTGCTGGGATTGGTCCTATCACTGCAATCTATGCAAATCATGAAAACCAAAATCACACCAACAAAAGCTATGCATTTAATATATTTTCCAGTTATATGGGTTTTGTATGTGCTCTTAGTGAATGGACAATCATTGTCCACTGAGTAATCTGAGTACTACTACGACAACTACTACTACTACTACTACAGTTACAGTTGTTTCTATAAACCAAAATCGCATATACGATTAAAACCAGTATATATAGAAAAACTGAATTGGGTGCTTTTTCCAGAGCAGTTGACAAGTTTTTCTGAGACTGAGACTTCGAACTGTGTGGCAATTCTTTAATTTCGCAGTGGCCCAGTCACTAAGGATATCCCACAGATATTAAACAAAAAAGGAAAACCACAGGCAGCAAACGTGACAACGCACACACACACACACACACACACACACACACACACACACACACACACACACAGCGTATCCAAAGTGGAAGAAAAACACAGGAAGCATCCTGGCGTTTTCGTTTAGAGGGGAAATACTGTTCAAACGTTTCCCTCTGCCTCTCTGCCCCACTGTCCGTCTCTCTCTGCAGGAAAGAAAACAAATGACGGAAAGAACCCCCAATCGCAAGTCAGACGTGACGACTCCATCGAAGCCATTGGAAATGTTCTCCCCACACAAACATATGCACATACACTCACAGTGATTATTTCTTAGCAATAAACCACAAGCCCAAAAAAAAGTAACTATTTAATAATACTCTTGTGTTCCCAGGAGATCTATACAGTCAGTCCATGCGTGTGTGTGTGTGTGTGTGTGTGTGCACATGTATTGATTCAGACTCCTCCAGTCTAACTGGGTAATTGCCTTTTAACCGTAAGTCATGACTGAAGGACACTGTGGAGACCTGTCATAAACCCGAGTGAGAAAAGAAAAGCAGAGACGGAGAGAGAAAGCAACAGGAAGACAGTGATTGGTCGAGAGAGAGAAAGATGGAGACAATAAGCCAAGGTCTGTCTTCCACTCTGCCTCTGGTTTTATTTTAGCATTCAAAGAAACAAGAGGAAAAATCAGCAGTGGGAGGAGGGAGGGACAGAGGCTGAGGACATGTTGTGTATGAAATTCTCTGAAAGGTCACTGCCTTTAATTCACTCTTTTTTTTATTTTTTTCGGCTCGCTTTGCTTCACTTCAACTATTCTGTTTCGTTTAAACAAACTTGTCACTATGTCTTCAAGCCTTTACACAAGGTTTTTTTTGTGCATTTATGAAAAAAAATGTGGGGAAGATTTTTCTGAGCTTTTACTCCGCTAATATAGGCATCAACCAATCACTTTGTGAGGAAGGGATATTCAAAAGGTACGCTATTGAGGGCGAACTTTATTGGCCCACTCCTATCAACTTTGACACAACAGTGCATACCAAATCCAATCCTTCTATTATTACCTTTCACAATAAAAGCCCTAGACATATACACATCGTGTTTACAAGAGGGAACTCAAATTCACTCAGAGCAGCTGGTTTAAAAGGAAACTCAATAAAACAGCTTACAGTAGCTTGGGCTGTATAACAATGTACCTCAGACGGACTGCCAGACGCTGCTCTTGGTCAATAGCATCCTGGTAGCTGGTCCTCCAAATACAATCAAACCTTTTGACAAAAAAAGTGTTGCAAAGTTCGCAAATTCACATCACTGCCCGGTATGAATGAAGAGTATTTTGTATTTTTGTGCTGTTTAGTCTTCACGCCACATATGTGTAAAGGTCTTTAGGTGCGTCTTCCACCTTGTTGTATTTCTCAGCTTCATTTTAAAAACAAACTTTGTCTGTGCTGGCTATCGGTCAAAGACATGGTATGAGGTCCCACTGGCCCATCAGATGTGTGAGGGCGAGAAACGCTTCTCTCTGACTGTCAATAGTCTGCCCCTGCACTGATAGGTCAGATGTGATGGTGTATGAAGGGGGCTGGTAATTGGAGAGTCACACAATTTTGACCTTAAAGCCTCTCCCCACAATAACGCCCAACAAAGTCACAGGTTACAGGTAGTCTTTTTAAGCTAATTACACATTTGACTTTACAAGCAGTACTATATGAAAAAACATCTGCCTAACCTTAATTCTGACTTTAACCTTAAGGAGTGCTTCTGTATATTTACAGTAATGGGTTAATGTGTCACATCAGTCCTTTTCAATTTGAGGTCCAGCAATTTTCTAATCAGGTATCGGACAAATAGGAGCTATTATCTCTTTACCTTTGTTTGTTTTTAAGAGAAGATGATTAAATACAAATATTTTGATATTTATTTTGAAGACGAACGTTTAATAATCAATATACCCACACTAATACAGAGATCATTTTCTTTATAGTTAGATGAGCGATTCATTATTAATAAAGAAAATAACTAAATTATTTGCATTAAAGGCCTATTTCTTGCTGGTTAATGTATTTTAAAAGAAGGGAGTGGGGAGTGACTTTTCTTTATAGCCTAATTACATTGATTTTGCTTCTAGATGGGCAGTGGTGAAGTGTGTAAGTACTTTACATTACAGTCATTTAGCAGACGCTTTTATCCAAAGCGACTTACAATAAGTGTATTCAACATAGGTATTCAAGAGAACTACTAGTCACCAGAAGTCGTAAGTGCATCTAAAACAAGCATCTAAGAGCATAAACCTGATCCAAAGTACAGTGCAGAAACAAACGAATACAATAAGTGCAACAAACTAGTATGAATACAATAAGTATAATAAAATACTTAAGGATTAGTAATGTACTTTGCATGGTCGCAGAGTTTTGTCATCCATTTAATGCTTTTGAATAATCCTCATTTAAATGATCTGGATTGTTACTCTAGTAAACAGTAACACTGTATATGATAGTACAACGTATCCTCGTACAAAAAGTTATTTTACATTTTTTGTGCACTTCTCCTACGAATGTCCAGCAACACGAGAGATCAGTGTGCCGGATTATATAATTTTATTGTTTTATGCAAATTATAGTGTGTTACTTTACGTAGTTTTAAGTACGAACGGTGAATGAGAGCGGCCTGGGTAGTTTAGTTGTATGTCCGTGCATGCTGTGTGGACTGAATGCCGTCGCTTGACACGTTCTTACTCTATTTTTCCGTCCAAGGCCCTGGCGACTCAGCACAGCAAGCACAGCAAGCTCAGTAAGTATGAGCTACAGCACTTCAGGTTCACCGGCTGCTTCAGCAAACACGCCGAATGCAAATACGTCGACACCAAAGACGTCGTGGCCGTGAAGATCTTCAAGAAGAAGGCCACCGGTTCACTTGAGCCCAACAGAGAGGTACAACATATGGGTCCTTGAGTAGCAAGATTCATAAAAATGCTATTTACTAATAGCATAACTGCCACTCAGCTGTAGCAGCTTGCCTGATATCTTGTGTTTTCTCTCCAGCTGGCCATGCTGAGAAGGATCCGTGGTCTCGAACCAGAAAAATATTGTTCGGTTCTTTGAGGACTTCGAGAGGGAGAGACGCTGCAACCGGCTCCCTCTTCAGGAAATCAGACCCATCGTGCAACAGGTATCTGATCCTTCTAGCAACGAGCAATGCTAAGTCAAGCGAGGTGTTATCATGCAGCCTGTTGCATACAGGTCAGTTTTTCATGAGTTATTTTCTGGCTTTCTGACCTATAGTGCCACTGTGGTTATCATTCTAATAATAGATGCTTGTCTCATG
Source organism: Leptoclinus maculatus (assembly GCA_032191485.1). Classification (NCBI taxonomy): domain Eukaryota; kingdom Metazoa; phylum Chordata; class Actinopteri; order Perciformes; family Stichaeidae; genus Leptoclinus; species Leptoclinus maculatus. Next base: position 15,924,538 of record JAVDOI010000005.1, read on the forward strand.
TTATTATGGGCCTTCCATTTTCCATGTTATTTATCCTTGTAAAATAAACTAAAATATAAACTCAATCAAATCTCGAAGCTGCCTGTACAAGCAGACAGTGTCATCAATTTGTTCACTTACCGTTTTTAAAACCTGGTGGTTATTTTAATCTAATGATTAATATGGTATATGGTTGAACACCTCTAACACACATGTTAACGTATGGTTTTGTAAACTCCTAAGTACATTTAATCAGTTAATATATAATAACGTCCCACTGACAGAACCTGCCAGCGTGTACTGTATTTTTACTTTTGATAATTAGCGAAATTTCACTTATAATACTTCTATAATTTTACAGAAGTAAACCTTCGAAAGCAGAACTTTATTTTTTTTTTTTTGGTTCCCCCATTGTCTTTTGTTGGGAAGTTACCCAAACACACACACCCCAGAAAATCACAGATTTAATTTCCGCAAATAAAGTCACCATGTGGATAATCATTGCTTAAGGTTCCCCTGCAACTCTGTGTTCTATTAATATGGTAAAGGTTTCCAGATGCTAAAAGTGCACACATCAAACTCCATCTTCCTGAATACTAGATTACAGCAGTTATTTGTACAGTAAAGTCTGCTAAGTTGCCATGTCATACTAAATTTAAAGTACGTGTAGGGTTGGGGTTGGGCAGTGTATACAGTAATGGGTAATGGCCAGATCGCTAAAGGGAACTATTAATTACCATATGAGTCAAATGGTTTTTAAAGATGAATCATACATCTAATTGTTGTATATAATCAGGTATAGATTAAAGACTTAGTAGGCTGTAAATTAACAAAGTCACGTTACACAAATTGTGGATAATCAAGAAGAAATATTTGCTAATCCAAAAAGTGTGCATATTACCTCTCAGTGTTTTTTGTCATTCTAAAGATAAAGCTTTATTAATTGACTCTTTCTTTGAGCTTTATGACTTTGGTTCAAAAGTAGCCCCATCCCCTTATGGCGTATCAGATAGTGGAAAAATCATTAAAAACGACTCAACCCTTAGCGGCTGTCCAAGAGATAAATGCTGCTGCTTGGTGGGAGGAGGTGACAAGGGAGCCAGCGTGCTCAAGGCTGACCCTGTGGTATCAATCTATGCAATGCTAAAAAGTTTCCCTAGGCTACGAAGAGTCAGTTTGTGCTGCTCTGACATCTTTTAGCATTTTAAAAGATCCAACTGCACAGGCTAGGTACTGGGCATGAATCAAGTGGCGAAGGAATACGTGGGAGCAGGAAGGGGAGCTCATAAGGAGAGCTTTGAGTTTAGGGCTAACTTTGATATCAGAAATACATAATTCTAGCATATTTCCTGAAGAGAGAAATGCAGCTGCATACAGAAGTATGCAGCTGTAAAATGTTCCCTTCATGTCATCATGACGTATAAAAACACCAATCACTACCGAACTGTGGTGCATTTCATGGTGTTGTGTTAAAAGCTGCCATGCCAACCTTAATCAAAAATAATAATTGGACTCTTTCTGAAAATTAGAGAACAGTTCATTATGTTTCAGTTGAGCACGAGCGAGACACAAAGCAGCACTTAATTGCACAGCACGGCCCCCTCATTACCTCAGTCATTGCCCCCCCCCCCCCACCCCAAACCTCTTCCTCAATGAAAATGTGGACACTTTCCTACTAATTACAAGTCACAGCTGCTAAAAAAAAACATTCCTACTGCTGGTTAAGGTCCTTTTCTAATGAACACTAAAGGAGCAAAAGGGAATATTGCTTGTATAAAATGTTCCAGTACTCAACAACCTTTGAGCTGGGTAGTTCTCTAAAGAAGGGCTTTCTGCTATGTTCTCAGTGTGGTAAGCAAATAGTTTACTCTCGCCTCAATATAGGACCCAGTCTCATTAAAACACACTGGTAGTCGCATGAAGGGAGCCACCATAACCATCCCCGGGATCCATTTTGGGTTTTTTCGACTCACAGTTGGAGGAGATGCTGCACTTTTAAAGTTACTCACCTGGGTCGAAAATGAAAATGTGCCCTTTGTAATAATAACAACATATTTAAATGCTTTGTGCTACTGACAGGGAGGCCAGAGAACACGGCCAACTACAGAGCAGGGACTCTGGTGCTGGTAGAAATTAAATGTCTTGCTCAAGGACACTCCAGTGGGGCGAATGTGACAGTGTTTAGTTCCACCTGCCAGCTTGTAATTATCTCAACACCTGACAGAGCATGGGAACTCATATCTGTCAGCCCATTAGCTAGGTCTTTTTCATTATCTCGTCGACACATACTCTCTGTCACTACCCTGCACACGTTCCCCAGCATAATCATTAACCTAAATTAATTTGTTCAGTTGGGCGTTATGTCAACTTTAGTGTACACAGTGAGAGAGTTTCCTTGTTATAACACGTAATGATTATATTAAATATAAATGTAGGACCAGAGACTCTGAAAATGAAGCTCTCTCCCTCTCGTTCCCCTCCCTTTCCTTGCTGGACCTCTGGGTTAGTCAAATATAACGATAATGGCGTAGTTTGTCCCACCCTGGCAGGTGCAACAAAGTTATAAGCAAGACTTTTTAGAAGAGTTATAATCATCTGTGGATGTGGGGTGTACCATGAGTGTGCAATGCCTTTAAAGAAAACAAGTAGGTCATTTAAGTAACAAAGTAAACATGAGGGAATATTTAACACCATTAACTGTGGAGTAACATCCAGGTAACTATTGTTTCCCATCAAAACTGCCACTTCACTTTACCAGGTAAGAGAAATACTTGCAGTGAATGTCACACTGAAAGACACAGAGAGAGACAGAGTCAAGCAGAACGAGTGTTGAATGTGTAATGACAGCTATGGCAAGTCATTTGTAACATCACCCCACTTTTTCCAAGTGGAATATCCAAAAAAAAAAAGGTTTATATTCAGGCCAATGCAGTGTATTGTGAGTTGCCTCAAGACCCTGAATAGTAAACGTAAAAAAAAACTAAGCTGTTGTTTAATAGAGTAATGCTTTGTAATCACACTTTGGTCCACCAAAAAACCTCTGGGGTGTCATTAGTTTTATGAGTGGAGTTTTTCTGGCTGGAATAGGCTGGAAAATTACTTTGCCCCGAAATAGGAATGTGTAAAGATGCCACATAATTTAGAAGACTCTCAAAAGTGTGTGTGTGTGTGTGTGTGTGTGTGTGTGTGTGTGTGTGTGTGTGTGTGTGTGTGTGTGTGTGTGTGTGTGTGTGTGTTGTCTCCATCCCTGCACGTACACTTGCAGGTGTGTGTCTGCATTGGTGTTCCTGTACCTAATGTCGAGCTGCACCTCAGCGAATGCATCTGTCAGACGTGTAAGTCAACACATCCCCTTGTTGACCGGTTCACCCAGTGAGAGGACTCTAATTTCTAAATGGTCCCTCCATCAAATGAGATGCAGACACATTAGGCAGGTGTATTCAAATGACTCACGGTGTGTGTGTGTGTGTGCCTTGTGAAGATGGAATAGTGTGTATGGGTGAGTGCACTTGTGCTACTTTGTCTGTGTGTTGAGGAGAACCAACGCTACACCTGTTTACCAATGCATGAGGTCAGAACCCAGTGAGAGCAATCACCGGGCTCCTTACTTTAGAGAACCGTCATCACATCTCGATTGCCCGCCCGCCCGCTCGGCTTTCTCTCTCCCTCCCTTTCCTCTCTCACTTCTATCTCAAAGCACGCACATCTTATCTTTCAAACCTGTGGAAAATTGACAAAATGGGCTCATACAAAAACAAGACGCCGTTTTGGTAATGAGTCAAACTTGAAAAGAGATTTCAAGTCAAATTGAGTTTCAATGGCAGGTCTCATTTTTTTATTAAAGTATCTATGGACAAATGTTATTTATTTATTGTCAAATATGGACATTATGTTATACGTAATGTATATAATATATACAGTATATAGGGATAACCTTGTTAAAACACTGACACTGTGCATAAACAGCAACAATCTACAAGTTTGAATCTAAAAATGTCAATATAATAATAATAATAATAATAATAATATATTGAACATCAAGTCAAGTGACTAAGTATTTAAATGTCATTATCTAGCACTCACACAATCACTGTGAGACTGTTTAAAGATTAGAAACCATGACTCTCCAACAAGGAAACAGACATTACAGTACGCAAAAGAGACCCTTGAAAACTGTCAAAAAAACCTTCACAAACAATAATAGCATTAAATGTTAGGGACTCCTTATAAGCCATTAGGAATCTGCAACTGATATGTGTATATGTAGGCAGATAATCAAGTCACTCTTCTGCAGTGTCAGTGAGTTATATAGACTGGGGCTTGTCTGAGTGGGAAGCTTTTGAGCTTCATAGACAGGAAAGTTGTTTTAGAGTGATAAAGTGCTTTGAACCAGAAACCAATTATCCTTGTCAATTGATTCTCAATGGAGATGTATTCGAACGTGACATCACAGACTCAATACAAAACAAATACAAATACTTCCCTTTCTTTTGTTGCTACTGGGAGAAATAAGTAAATGTTCCCTATTGGATAATCAACGGTCCCAGAGCATTAGAACAATTATTTCAACACTAACCAGTGTTAGTGAACAGGTGCTAAAAACTAAAATGGTGTCAGAAATGTTTTCAGTATTCAAATAATGGAGTGGCCTTAGCTCAGGCGGTAGTGTGGGCTGGTTAGCCATCTGGTTGTTTTTTTAATCCCTTGATTATATCTCTGATTGAACTTCAGACAGACAAAGAAAGCTAATTTATTAGGACTGCAATTATTGATTAATTAACTGTTTTTTTTCTCATTTAATCATTTGGTCAATAGAACTTCAGAAAATAGCATAAGATGCCTGATCAAAAGATCCCAGAGTCATCTCTGTGATACAGAGGTCATCTTAACATTCTATAACACTGTGCACTAAAGCATCATTGGATATAGCACAGCTTCATGGTATGGCACCCTCACTGTGTGGTTAGAACCAAAAATCAACAGCGTGGTGAAAGCAGCAATGAAAGTGACAGGAAAGAAGGACTAACCGTCCCGACACTCTATTTGGGAGTTGTCAGACATGCACAAGGAATCCTGAAGGACCCGTCACACATTCTCTACTCTGAATACACACTATTACCTTCAGGCAGGCGTTACAGAGCCAATAAATGTAAAAGCAACCGCTTCGAGCTTTCTCTCCTCCCAACGTCTATAACACTATTAAATGAGAAAACCGATTAATCCTTGTTTTTGTAATCCATAAGAAGGAGGTACTGTTGTATTTGTTTCATGTATTCTTTCTCTAGATTCGCTCCTGTTTGATAACGCATCATGTCTTTCTTATCTCGCAGGGCATGCGCAACATTGAAGATGGGTTTTTTTTCTCTCTTCTATGCTGATTGACTAATTAGTTAATCGACAAATCCTTTCAGCTCTAGAAATATTCAGCGCCGTTGTATGTCGTACCTCGCTTTCGATAAAAAGCATCTGCGCAATCAAAATGAAGATAAATGAAGGTATGTCATGTCAAAAGAAAAGAAAATGATAATCAATAGCAAAAGATAGAAAGAGATTATGCTTACAACGTCTTCAAAATCATCGTGCACCCAAGGGAAACGGGCCAAACTGAACTGTGCATATGTGTACAGTCTACTTTTGAATATGTGTGAGCGAGAAAGACAGAGACAAAGAGACACAGAGGACAAAATGAAATCAATCGCTGGAACAGTCCTGGCTAAAACACCCTCAAAATCATCTTATCTCTTCAACCTAAAGTGTCTGAGGGGACCCAATCCTCTTTGTTGAAGCCCAGTCCCTTGTTAGATTTATCCAGAGCTTCATCAATAGTGAATACACACACTCTATGTCACACAAGCCCTCTGACAAGACTGACATAATCCCTCTACATGAGGTTCCTGAGAGTTTGAGAGATGATTCCATTTTTATGGACAGAAAGACAGTTGCCATGGTGCGTTAGTGTCGATGGTCTCATTTCTGTCATTGAACGTCTGTCTGTCCTATGTGTGGCTCCTTAAGTGATGTCGTGGCCGAGATCCCATAGTAATGGCTGCAGAGGCTGTTGCCATGGTTTTAGCTTCTGAAGGCTGTTGTTTCTTAACGGAGGGAGGGAAATAAACACTGTACAGAGTGACTCATCCTGAAAACCTCCCTCTTCCTGGTGAAGCCACACAGGATGACAGCGTTTGTGTGTGCGTTTGTGTGCGTGTGGGTGAATATAGTTGTGAATCTCCTCTGAGCCCAGTTTCTAAAGTTTGATTGTGTGTTTGTGTATGAATAACTGTGTTTCTACATGCAGCATGTGTGTGTGTGTGTGGCCCCATGTGTGTCTGTCAGCCCACCGTGTAGACAGCTCAGATAAAAGAAGATCAGAAAGCACAAAAGACAGAAATGACAGCAGGGAAGAGAGTGGGAGTGAATAAACAGGGCAGCAGATGAACAACGGATGAGAAGGAGAGAGGAATCAACGGAGATGAAGACAGAGGGGAAGGGACAGAGAAAAAGAAGAAAAGCAAAGATACAGAAAGGAGGCCAGAAGCACAGGAGGAAAGCACATTGAGCATGACGACTGAGACGGAAAGAAAATAAGCAAACAAAAGAGCTGAAGGTAAAAGCTCTCTGCTCACTGGCCCTGATGGGCAACCAAACACATCCGAAAGCAGTGCTAAACCACTGAATCACTGGCAGATAGTTGCGAAACCCGCCGACCTGCAGGGCATTGTTTGGAACAGAGGGCGTCCTGGCACACAGAGGGCAAACCATGGAGGCACCACCAAGCATAAGACAGAACAGGCTGGTGATACCCAGCCAAGAATATGCCATTTGTACTACACTGAGCTGTAGGGCCAAAGCCCCCACCAGCCGGGTCACTGAGTCTCAGACCAACTCAGCCAAGCAGGTTTCTTGGCTCGTGAACCATAAAACTGAATGAATATATTATTATCTGCCCCCAGTGCGAACAAGCGTGAGCTAAATAATAATAGCAATATACGATGATTACAGTTCTACTCAACATAATAATCAGACACACACCCAAAAGTATGTTAGACAAACGACAAAAAATACATATAAGCTCCAAAATGCTCCAAAAACATTGTTTTACAGCTGTTAAAGATCCAACCTCAAAATATGCGCCAGTCATTCCAAAGCTGATCATCATTGTTCTGGGCAACTGCAGAGTAACAGGGAGATTTTCCCCTGACGTTTTGGGGTTGAACTACCTCGTGGCTGCCAGAGAGGTAGCAACACAGACATGTGCTGGTATCGCCTGTTCCAACCTTTTGCAGAACAAGCGCCCCAGTGGACAGGAGTTATCATACAAGTTCTGCCAAGACGAGGCCAACATGTGCCAGCCTAGCATAGGGCAGGTTCAGTATTGCAGAAGAAGAGGGAAGCTGTATCTCCATGTGGTACAAACAGCTTAACCTCTGCCAGGGAGATGCCGCTGTGTGCGCCAAGCTCACACAGGATAAGGGCATGGAGACATGCATGACAGGGAGGTGAAAACCTCTCTGCATTTGTCTGTAGCTACAGTAAAGGTGACACGAGGCAGACAGCTCAAGCTCTGCCAGAGAGATACTCACTATGTTTCCCTGTAGGTATAACACAGCACTGTCAGGGGACATGAAGCTGCTGGACGGAAGCAGAGATGATAATATGGGACTATTTTCTGCGATATGTCACAATGTTTTGTATTGAAACGTATTCTAAAGCAGGACTTCCGGTTGATGCCAACATGGAGAAGTCGCATATTTCCAATCTCCCACAATCTTATTGTGCATCTTATTTCAATTGCCTCGTTCATCTCTGAGGGCACAACTTCTTATAACTGGAAAAAAACACAGAAAAATGACTTCCAAGTTAAGGAAGGCAGAGCAAAAGAAGGACGAGACAGCAGGCATCATTTACATCTCAAAGCTTGAGGCGACAGAATTCAGACCAACATAATGGACCATCAACAATGAATCTCATCTCTGCAATCGCACACCGACACGACCCGCCAGAGCGCGCAAACCCTTGAAAAAGCATTCGCTACGCTGACCAAAGACAATGCTAAGCTAAGGGCTAGAAATCACTGACCTGGAAGGCAAGAGCTGCAGAAACAATTAACGCATCATAAGCCTTCCAGAGTGTAATGACTTTAATGAATATCCATTTTATATCTTAAAGCCACTGGGGGAGGCGAACGGGAGAACTTGTTCGGACGCGTGTTCCACAAACATTTCACTGTCCAATGCGCTGTCTTTCTTTCGATCCGTTGATCCATTTATTCCGTTTACACATTGACACCATAACAGAACACCATAGGATACTTGACAGGATAATATATCACCTTGGAACTCTACGCTGACACGACAAAAACTGTTAGCTTCCCGTCGACACACACCTGATTCTCATTACTAGGCCCTTACCTATATGCACTTTTAGGTCAATGTGCCACCCACTGTTCAATGTCAGAACTGCATGTGTAAACCCACCCCGTGTTTCCCTCAAAGACAAAAGAAAAACAACAAAACCACATTATGGCTCCAACACAGAGTACATTGAGGCGTCCTTGCCCCGCTACATTCTTCTCACAGCTCCTGATTTGTGGACTTGGGCGAACAAACTCTCACATCAGCCAGGAGCTTGACCGCTGTCACTGTGCCCTGGCTACTCGACCAGGCCCCAGAGAAAGGCCCAGATCTCCTGTGATATGTTTCCATAAGTTCCAGACCCGGGAGCTGGTGGTCTGTGAAGCTCTTAGGCTGAGATTACACCTTACCTACTAGTGTTCATGGTCCAAATTGGGACATTATATTTTAAGATATACAATTCTCCTATATTTACAACCTGGTCAAGTGGTAAGAGTCAAAATGTGAGGTGAAATATCAGATTAAATGCAACATATTTACACGCTATTTGCCCATCACAGTGTCTACAGTGTCACAACACTATGGTATCACAAAAGGAACAATGAACTGAACATAAAGGGGGTTCTCACTGAGATTTGGCCTTTCTGCTGCGAGGAACAGCCAACTGCATGGACGAAGGGACATTCAGCATTACAATAGCATGATGTGCAGCTCTCCCTGGGAGTCTGTTAATTCAACAGCCGTAGTATGAAGAAAAATTTAGAAAAAAAAAACAAATAGAAATGACATATGTTACAACTCCATTTAAAAATTGAGATGAAGATTTAATCTGTGCGACACAACAGTAAGTCAGATACACATGTGCAAATGTGCACATATAGGCATTGTGTTTACATGCATTACCTAATAGTGTCATAATGAAATGCTAACCACAGTGAAAAAGCCAGTTCAGAAAAAGAGAAACTTCATTTTTCAACACAAGACACAGGACAACTGAGATGCCAATAAACTAGGAAGATACCAGCCCTGTGAGGAAAAATAACAAAGCAAGCCGACTTGTGAGTACAACCTGGCATGAGTAGGGGCAAGGCACAACAGGGAAAATGTATTGACCAATCTATAAAAGATGGAGGGAGTTGAAACTGGGGCAGAGAGCGTGAATACGTCCTGAACCACTGTCAGCCTGCTACGAAACACTGCAGCTAGGAGAGACCGGGTGGGAAGGGAAGGTCAGAGAGCTCCACTTTGGCACTGAGATTACTCAGTCTCTCTCTCTTTTAATCCGACTTCAACTAAAGACACTCAAGGTCAGATTTACAAAACCTTTTGCAATGTGGTTCATAAGCATTCAGCTTGTATAAACGCATGTTATTAATGAAAGTGGTGGACCAGTCTGGATCTTTGAGAGCCAGCTCATCATGAAAAAAAAAAACACAGCTGCTTCAAAAGAGCAGGGGCAACAGTGCAGGAACATGTTGCAACAGCTTCTTTCCATCTCAGCTAAACTGCACGACTAGCTAAGAGTGGCAAAAGCCAGAGCAAGAGAGTGTTTGAAATACATCTCGGCAGATTTTTTTTCTCAGCTGGGACACAGCCAATACATTACAGATACATCTCTTTAAGAATATGGCCTCTGTAAACTATTATAAATTGAATTAAAGAGTGACGGGCAGATATAGAAGACGAGCGGGCCTACTTGTGAATGTTATCCCATATGTCGTCAGAGAAGGAGGGGCCTATGTCATGCTCCCAAGCTGCTTTTATTGAATTTAAAGGAGCACATTTGTGACCTGTGAAGAGCTTTGAGAATTTTGAGATGCTATTGAGCACTTAAACAAAAAGTTGTGTGACTCACTTTTCCTCAAAAACACCTTTTATTACCTGTTTAATACTGCCTCTATGTGTATAACGTTACATCAAAGTACTGGTTGCATTCCTTCAATCGCACAATACAGCAGCGATCGTTACAAACACACCCGGTGGAGATCTTCACTCTACTGAGGGCACATTTCCAGTTTTGAAATGTAATGAATTGCACTGAAGATCATGATGTCGTGTCCATCCTCTGTGTGTCTCGATTCCTTCCATGGCAGTCAAAGAAGTGTGATGACACAGTGCTATAAAGCGCATCACCACATAGAGGCTTCCTTCGTTAGCCTTTCACACACACACACACACTGACACTGACACACAAAGCTGAGATCCTGCTAATGAGACACATATGGACCTCTGATCACCATGGGTGTCTCTGACATTCGTCTGCCCCCAACACTACCTGCCACTTAACATGTCCTGACAAGCATGCACTGCCATGTGTTTTGTAGGAGAATGTCAGGGAAAGACAAAGAAAGACTCAGAGATATTTCCGTGTGTGTGTGTGTGTGTGTATAACCGTCACTAGATTCAACAGTATGAACTGCCCAGTAATTATCGTGTGAATGAGGCTTGAGATGGCCAGCTTGACCATGACTGATGTCCATGACGGAGACAAACACACATCCTATCATCATACAATTTAAGCATAAGAGAAACAAATATGGACAATGTCTTTAGGAAGTAAAAAGAAGTAAAGAAGAAACTTAAAGCTAGGAACATGTCCAGGAAGGCAGGACATACAAAAACCAGTGTGAAAGTCAAAGGTGGTCTTGCTAATATTGATTTGTTGCGGTGGGGAATACGCATCAAGAGGGAGTCAGGAGGAAAGTGAACAGGGCGACTAACACACACACACACACACACACACAAACAGAAAAGGAGGCATTGTGTAACTGAAAGGTAGTTTCATTGATATTGATTTGTGAATTAGTTAATGAGTTGAATGAGGAATGGAGGATTCATTAGGGGAGGCACAAAGCGAGCCCAGCTGTCACACATCCATCAGACCCACTCGGGGGAAACCTGGCGAGTGTAAATCTGTGTGTATCAGGTGTCACCATGTGCTTGTGTCATTATATGTGATTTTGTGTTGTGTGTGTGTTGGTATTTTCTATCTCTGGGAAGTTCAGAGACAAACAAGTGTCAGTATATATGTGTACGCATCAATGTGTTCGTCTGATTGCAAATGTGTGCTGTGGCCTGCCAAGTCATGCACCTTTATCACTGGCCATTTATCTATCCCACTGTCCATCTGTCTCTATGGCTGTTTAAACAGGAGTCTAATCAGGAGGACATTTTTGAAGGTCCACTTACAAACAAAACTGAACTATTCAGGTTCTTGTGCTGAGATCCAATCATCCAGCCAGCACTCTAATGATACAACTATACTGTACCTAAGTTATCTAAAGTTGACTGAAAATTCAGTATTCCTCTTTCTCAGGTTGAACAGTACTTGCTTATCATGTACAGCCATAGGGACTCCAATATCAAGATTCCCATTTTGATCACAAAGCAAAGACACACTTTGCCATTATGTAAAATGTCTATAAGCATCAGGGTGTGTAAAACTATAAACGTCTTTAGCAAATGCCCCAGTGGGAATGGAACTCCTAACCCTGGAAGCAATAGCATTGTTTTTTTTCCTCCTGAGCCATGGCATCATAACTCACTCAAAGAAAGACTTAGAATATGTCTGAGACATGTGTTTCCGAGAGGAAATCCCTGAATGTTGTTTGTGCTTATGCACCAAACAGCAGCTTGGAGGACCTGGCCTTCTTGGTGTCTCTGGGTGGCATCCTGGAAGGAGGCGCCGACGGGGGACTCTATAGTTCTGCTGGGGGACTTCAAGCTCACATGTGCAATGATGGATTGGCCATAACAAACACTGTGTTTGAGCATTGGACAGTTCATTAGTGTACTTGGTACCAGAGTACCCTACCAGCCAAAGATCAATGATCAACTTTTGGGTTGAATCATCTGATTCGTGGCCGTTTGTCTTGGACACTAGGGTGAAGAGAGGAACAGACCAGTCACCTGGTGGTGAGTTGGATCAGGTGGCTTGGAAGACTGCCGAACATACCTAGTAAACCCAAACATGTAGTCAGGGTGAACTGGGAATGTCAACTCCCACCTCTGTAAGAATGTTTTGCGCATCCTGGTGGAGGCTGGAGACATGGAATCTGAGTGGGCCAGTTTCAAAACTTACATTGTGGAAGTGGCCTCTCGGAGTTGTGGTCGGAAAATTGTCGCTGTCTGTCCTGGAGACAAACTAAGAACCCGCTGGTGGACACCAGGAAGGAGGCCAGTGGGTGTTGGCCTGTAGCCAGCGTTGTCACCAATTCTGTTTTTGATTTTCATGGACAGATCGGAAGTGTTCCAGTGCCCCGGGAAAGGGAGTTCAAATACCTCGGGGTCTTGTTCGTGAGGGAGGGTAAAATGGAGTGAGAGATGGACATTCAGTTCGGTGTGGCGTCAGCAGTGAGGCAGGTGTTGTACGGGACCATTGTGGAAATTGCGGATACAAAGAACAAAAAATAAGCTCGCCCAGCTGCCTCCTCATCTCTTCATCTTTGTTTGGGTCTCTACCTGACATTCTCTTGGTTCACTTGGTTCAATAGAGGGATGGAAGCAGTGAGTCATTTCCCCTATTTAGGCCATAAAATGAGTTTGTGCTAAGCTCTGTTCAGAAATGTAGCAGACAGCAGGCTAATGCTTAGTGGTGGAAACTGGGCTAATGAGTAGAACTCAGATAGCCCTATTTGTAGAGCCCTCCTGTTACATCTGATGCCAGTTTGTAATGTTTCCTGTCAGGAGGCTTTCTATTGCTCCTCTGTAAAAGGAGACTGAAAGGAGGATGCTTTTCTTCACCAGCATGGAGATGTGTGATGACCATGTCAGGTTGTTTATGATGGGGAACTTCAAATGTTTCACCCTGCTCCACCTCATCTACATTGATGTAGACATGGGTGTGTGTCTTTACCTCCTTATTTCTAAGATCTACAATCAGCTCCTTGGTTTCACTGACTTTGAGCAGTAGGTTGTTCTCTGAGCCCAACTCTGAGCCAGATTGTTTATTTTCTCTTCATATGAAGAATTGTTTAGAAAGATATGTTTCTGTTTTTTTTCTCAAACTTGGTGTATAGCAGTCATACAGTTGATCAACGGTCTGTTGATGAAAAATGCTGCAGGGGGTCCAATAACTCTTCTATAATGGCAGTGCTATAATTTAAGGCATATTAGGCAAGTTACTATTAAAACTAGATTTGAACATAATGGACTGGACACAAGATCAATTTGAATAGGGAAAACATGTGTCTCTGACTACATAATACACAAAACACCCGCTGTTACCAAGGAAACCCACCCTTTAATCAATGCGGTCTGTGGTTTCTTGCTTTCTTTATTTTTTTTTTACCAAGAATATGCAAGATTTTGTCAGGGCAAAAGCACAACACACTGTATGGTTCAATATTAGCGGCCATAGAGTACCCTTTAGCACACACTGTATGTTTCAGCACCTCTAGGCCTTTCTTCACTCCTGTGTAAGTGTGTTTCAGTTGCTGGATCTTCAACCAGCAGCTCTCCAGTGGTTGCTCCCTCACTCCAATAAACTATTATGGGAACGGAGTGGCCATGCATTTTTCTTTTTTACACACATGCGCACACACAGAGACAATCTTGCCATGTTAACAGTGATGGGCTCTGTGGGACCGTTTAACCCAGGCTGACAGCGGACAGTAATGACTGAGCGATCGAAAGAGGAAAATTAAGGATGTATAGATTTAAAATTAAGTAAATAATTAAACTAGACACATAGTACCCAGGGGCTCTCCAGGGCCACCATCAAGACTTCTAACAATTCTCAAAACCAGTTCCTCTTCTCGGAGAGGAACAGGCAGGAGAGAGAGAGTGAGCGGAAGCGGTGGGACAAGAGATGATGAAAGAAAACAAGTACAGTAAAAATTAATCATGTCTTCAAAAAGGAACAGGGAGCAAAAGTGGGCACTGAGAGCAGGGAGAAACTGAGGGCACATTGGATGATGATCAGGAAGAGGAAGGAGGGGGAGAAAGGATTAAAAAGGCAGGGAGGAGGAGAAAAGGGGAAAATAGTAGGCGAGTTAATGGGGGCCAAAAACGAAGAAGTGTGATGTATATGCACGGAGGCAAGGTAGGAACGAGAACCACCTGTGTCTACGCCCCCATTGATTCATGGGAATACTCGAGAGAAATGAAGCGCTACCCATACTGTTACATTGTTCGACTGCGATAGCTCCCCATAAGAGAGTGAGGTGTGTGTGTGTGTATGACAGGCGGATTGATTGGAGTGTCCTCATCAGAATTCACTCTGATTTCTTCTGGCTCCCAAGACAAAAAAGAAAATGAGAGTGACAGAGAGGATGATTGCCTGTATTGGAAAGCTAAAGGCTACCAAAACTGGCCTTCACTGGCCATTACACATCAATTGCAAATACCACACACAGTTAACTACAAATGGGTTACAGTCTTCGCACCATTCTCAGTTTTAAGACAAAAAGGGAGGGAGAATGCAGAGTAAGAACTTATGATTGGATAGACCTCGTGAGGAGACAGATGGTGACAGAAAGAGAGGCGTGAGAGATTCGGTTTAAAAATAAGTGTTGACTCTAGACAATGTTCAGTCTCCTGATTATCAAATATTACACTGTGGCCAAAACAAACACTTGGGAGGTATTGATTTATCACATCTTGTCACATTTACAAGAAATCATTAGCCTTCTGTTTGAACCTGATCCGATATGTTTTGTGTTGAAAATAGCTTCAGCTGATTGTCCATAAAGTTGATCTGACATTTGGCACTACGCTGGGTTTTACTCAAACAAAATGAGCTGTGGCATTTGTTGTGGTGAGTGACATAACACACCTTGTCTGTCCAGGAAACAAGCTCCAAAGCATCCCAATCAAGTGCTGCAGTGTTCCAAAAATAGTAACTAACTTCTTTAGAACCAAAAGAACCACAGTAGTGTCCTAACAACACAGGTAGCATATTAAGTCAGGTGACCCATATTATTTTAGTTATTAATTGTGCTAATCAAATTGCAAACCGCTGTTTCAACTTGACAAGCGTGTCAATACGGTAATTGCGAAGCTACAAACCAGAGCTAAAGTATTAAAATAAATTAAAGTAGTGTTTCCCTGCATGTTCTAAATATTGTTCATAATTCCTGATCAAACTCTCACCATATGAACATAGCAAAATGCATGAAATAAAATGCTAATGTACTTTAATAATCTATTTTGTATTATACACCCGGGTCATATTTTTTTGTTGGTTGTGATCATTCATCATCTCCAAAGCAGAGACTTTGGAGAGAAGAGATTTTGAAAAAGACACGGGGCTTAACAGCTACATCCATTAGGGTATGCAACATGAGCCTAAACCCGTTATGGTACAACTTTGACATAAATCCTCTAGTGCACTGGTTAGACTGTGAACATAGCTTTCCACTCTGTACTACACAGGTCTCCTGAGGCAGGCCGTCTAGAAGGACATGTTCTGCATGTGCCTCCATCCTCCCTCTGTTCTCTTTCATTTGGTCTAGCTCGTCATCTATATAATCAGGTTAAAAATAAAATCAGAGAGCAACAACAACAAAAAAAAGCCAAATGCCCTTGTAAAATTCAATCTGGATATTCAGTCATCGGCTTTTATTGATTCATCACAATAAGCAATACCTGATAGCTAAATACTGTAAATCAAATGAAAAAGAGCGAGTGGATGGAAAAAGATAAAAGTGAAATTGCCAACTGAAGATGTGCTGAATGGTGAGACTGAAGATTCGCTCCGTGTTTATACTATAGTTTTTCATTCATTGAGAAAACTTGGTGAACATGTTCTCTTCAGAATAGCACACACACGCTAACGCTGCCTCCAATAAGGACTTATTGACTTAGCTATCGTATATAAGGTGGCAAGGCATTCACACGTGGATCAAACATTGTTTTTGATGAATTTCAGAGAGATTTAATATCAATAGTTTTAGTGTGAGAATGTTTGCAACCCAGACTAAAGCAAACCCCGTTTTAAGCTGTCCTGAAGCTTCTGACAGACATCAAAGAACCTGTAGCTGCCGGTTAAGGAGACATCATGGACCAATACTCATACCAGAACAGTGCCATCCATCAATAATCATGGGATGTTTCACATTGATCCACTCATTTGTGCAGACTGTAATTTGCCCATTCTAAATGATCTCCTGTTTCCTGCATGAGAAAATATTGTCTACAGTATTTAATCTGCACTACACTAAATATTGAGAATGATTGTTTTTGAGAAATGCAGGCTACCCTACTGAAATGCCCTTTGAGTCGGTCTCAATATTAAATAAAAAACTAACTTCCCTCTCGGCACTGCAAGTTGGCACACTGCCTTCCTGAGATCAAAGAATTGCCACACTGCAGAGTTTTTGTCTGTATAAGTGAGCTTCATTGATTCCCAAAGAAGCACTATAGAACAGACGCCTCTTTGATACTGTACAGCAGACCTCAAGCAGACGTATGACCCATTTATGTTTGAATTTAAGTCTCAAGCCAAAAGAGCCTCCACCTCTTCACACATTTCTGTTGGTAGTATTATATGAAAAAATTGGGCTAATTCAAATTGCTACTGGTTGCTGCTCCTGGTCATTAAATGTCATCATTTACTGAGTGCCCTTTAAATGGGACATGCAGCCATAATGGAAAGATTGAATGGATTAAATGTGAGTCCGCTGTGAGCGTTCATATTCATCATGCATGACACTGGCAAAATGGTAAATGGAAACAAAGATTTGTCCAGGAGGAGGATGGAAGCGATCTGAAGAAATCTGCTTTTTATATTCATGCATTTGTTTCTTTCCTGTGGTGATGTGAATTCCACTTTACAGTCTGGGTTGTTGTGTTGTGCTGTGTGCTGGGCTGAGCCACATTAGGTCTTTTTTTTGTTCGGCACAGAGGCAGTGTCTGGAAATTGTAAGTCATGCTTCCTAATCCCCAAGCATTTGAATACATAGGAGAGGGTGTGGAGTAAAACACGCACACTCACACACACACACACACACACACACACACACACACATGCAGACAGGCACTCACAAATACCCAATTTAAAGACTAACACATGGACCCGCAATGACATATCCAGAGAAGAGCAATTCAAAGAAATATATTAACATAACAACATGCGCACACATACTACATTAAAACAGACAATCAGATTACAGAGAAGCCACTAGGATTTGCATGCGGCCAACAACAAAATTATTCACAAATAAAAACACATTCACTGAATATTAATATCTGACATGTAAAGAAAAGGGGGGGGGGGGGGCAGAGGGAGGATGTAAGAGCTGGGATAAGCTGGTGACACAGAATGGAGAAGTGGAAGGAAGAGAGAGGGAGGAAGGATGGTTGGCGGTAGGAGGTAAAGGGGGGAGTGAGGGGACAGAGAGGGGAGAGAGAGAGAGAGAGCCATGGGGCCAAATGGACAATGAGTGAGAAATCAAGAGTGAGAATGAAATAAAGGGCAAGAAGCACTTGCACAAGCACGCACGCGCACACACACACACACACACACACACACACACACACACACATGCTCTCTCACACACACACAGAGGCCTTTTTGTGTTTTAATGCAGTTTAATGGGGCCCATTCTCCAGGCCCTTTGGGGGACTGTGACCAATTCATTACTATGCTGGACACACCATCTTTCAGAGCTGAGGCATGGAATTGAGAGAAAGACAGCAAGGGCAAGAGAGGGGCATCCGTTTCTTTCTCCCAACCTTGACATATATCGTGGGCTTCGCTCTTTTTCTCTTCTGTCTCTCGTCTGGCCTTTATTACTCAGCCAAGGCTCTTCATGTCTGTGTTTGAAGGACCATCCTGGTGTTTTTGCATGTTTTATCCCACATTCTGCAAGTAATGAAAGCGTTCCATTATTGATGATCAATTTTGACGAAGAATGACGTAGCACTAAGTTGTGCATAGGCTTTGCATTTTAATTGGGAAACTGATCTTTGCATGTCTGAGCATGGAATATTTGCACTCATATCTATTCGGAAACTGGTCCTTAGTAATGGCTAAATGCCGTCCACTATTCATCCATTTTTCTTTAGCTACCAGAATGACAACGAGGCTTCGTCACACTCCACTTGCCTCTGCCCCCCCCCCCCCTGTTCCTGTGTAATCACCAGTGGACATGTTTCATCTGTCTCGGCACTGAGCGTGCTGCTGTCGGAACAGAACACCCACCTGCACGCCTGGACAGGTATTCTAGCCACTGAAGGGCAAACACTGCTGGGATATCTTCTCTGTGCTCTCCTCTCATGGTGTTGCATTTGGTGATGGTTCTCATGAGCACCGTCTCTCTGGCCCTGTACATGACTCACCATCATGCCAGCAGGGTCAGGGTGAAATTGATCCAGTCAGTCATGGCGTCATTCCCTTTGTTGCCAACAAATGCAGGAAGGCACTCTCTGGGTAGAAACTGGAGACACCCCAGCTCTGGGTTTACTTTGATTGCAAGTGGTAGACAAGGTCAAAGGTGACACCCTTCAGTGGCGAGCCTCAGTCTGGACAAACGTTGACTGGTGTTCGACTCCAGCACTTCACCATGGAGTCATTGTAGATTCTCCATGGCAGAACATTATTGGACGATTAATCAGCCCTCTCTACAGAGTGTGGCAGAATTATGTTGCAGGGTGGGGTCTTAAAACTCTCTGAATAATGTCAATGTTTTAATAATTGCAAACAGGACAACTTGTATGAACTCTTACAATGATGAGAGCAATACATTTCAAGGCTGCTTCTATGTTTCACTTGCACGACCATTTCTCTTCAGAGGGATTTGTTAAGTGTCCAGGGAAGATCTATTGGGCAGACATGCTATTGACGCCTAAATGGTGGGCCGATTCACTGGTCGTCATGTAGGACTGGCTCTTTAGATAACACCCAAGAGCATAGTCAGCACCAGCAAGAAAGGAACAATGCAGACACCTAAAATCAATGACATGCTGTAGAAAACTGTCAGCAGTAATGTGAAAAATGCAGATATTTTATTGCAGTTGGTCATACCTGGTCCTTTAAATGTAATTATTTGAAAATCAACATTTTCGTTGGTTTCGTTCCCTTCTTTCCTAAAATGATCAAAACGCTCTTGTTGATTTCGTATGTTGAAATGATGACGGTGAAATGTTGTACACTTAGTTTTAAGGTGAATGTTCTGTAGGAGGAAACCCACCCTGTGGATGAAGTTATCCAATCTCTCTAAGGAACTGTGGTGTTAAAAAAAAACAGCATGCTGAAAAGCCATCAGGATTTTGGCTATTCATTAAAATGCTGATTTTTTTTCTATTCAGGAGGAATTAAAGAGATGTCTAACAGTGGCTCCCTAGACTGGGAGTTCAGACTCCCAAGCGTGTCAAAATGTTAAAAATGATGATCACAATGAGCGTATGGCAAAGAAAACCTTGAGGCTTTTCATTGCACCAAATATAACAAAAAAAGGCATGAGAAAAAAAAGAGACAAAATAAAAATAGTTCCTCTAGTAGCTACAGTTCAACAAATTGTATTCTGATTCTCTATCTGTCTGTGGAGTTGGCAAATCAACTCTGTAACTAATGTGCACACACACCTTAATCTCTCACAAGCACACACTTGCACTGCCGCTACACGTGTTAACGCCCCCCCATTGCAAAAACACTGCGCTCAAATCTTAATGAAACTTTCAACACTTTAATACACTCTCTGTATACAGATGCTGTGCATATTGCTGCCTCAGGGATACACGCACACAATCACAAGCTCTCTCTCTCATTGTGTCGATCTTCCTTCGACTTACACACTCAGTGCACAAAGCCGTGTACAGGGAGTAATTCAATTAAGCTATGCAAGAGCGTGAGAGCGGGCTGGTGGCTTTTATGACCGATCATTTCAGTCACTCATGTAGGGTCAGGGGGCTTCTTTTTCTTTAGACAAAGGCCAGACAACTGTAACCCCCCCCTCTTCAAAGCAATGCTACTATCACAATATCGGCACATTTTCAGCTTCATCTAATGCCGATGTCAATAATGCAATGACGTATAAAGAGTGTATGCATCTAAGTTCATTTGCAGTCCAGCCCAACAACAGTCTATTAACATGCCTAATGAATTATCATGCTTGATGTAAATGCTAACCGAAGCCACTAATTACTAACTAACTAGTTTTACTATGCTTCATGCTTGCAGATTTCCGTACTTCATGCTTGCGAATATTGCTGGTGGCATACAATATAAAGCTGGTATTATTTTATCTTTTTTTTTATTATCAGCAGATCTCCTGGGAGGACCAAAAGGAACGAATCAATTAATCCGAGTAGATTAGATTTTGAACCCTCTGGTCTTTACCTCCTTAGTGAAATAAATTCTCACAGCCCATTCGGTTGCATGCTAGCCAGTGACAACAGAGTAGGAAACATCTCCATGTTCCTCTTGTTCAGCACAGACCCTGCCTCTCCTCAAAGGCAGACATTCATATATTTGAAACAAAACAGTTCTTAATGTTCTTAATGCGTTCGGACACATTTGAAAGACTTCCCCCCCTGTGATCCGTTTTGTATGCTGTGAGAGAAAAAGCAGACTCCCTCCCATTTATCTTAATGCTGGGAGACAGGATTCTGCAGCGAGACAGCAGACTTCTAGTGTTTACACTGTTTATGCAACAGAAATGTTTTGTCCACATCGAGATCAGATATATTTCTTGATGGCAATCACAGAGCTCCTCTGGCATTATAGGTTCATACAGTGGGTCACAAACACTGCTGGAGGCCCCTAAGTTGTCTCTCCCAACATCATTATAAAAATGTCCTTGAGTGCCGGCAAACTAATGTTTTGCTTTGCAATAATCAAAATAAGTGGGTAAAAAAACGCACTCTCCTCTATCCTTGAAACACCTCAGGCTCACTTGCTCACTCATCATGTTTGGTCTTGAAGTGGCAGTTCACTTTTGTAAATTGAAAGTTATCAGTGGATTGCACCTCTTTGCAAAATCAACGAAAATCAAAGTGGCAGACTTGGAAAAAGTCTGGGTGAACCTTTTTGTTAGGTAGCGATTATTAGATGCCAAGGTTTTATCATGGCTTCCCTTGTTTCAGACTGTGACGCTCTTTATCTGTCTGCCTTGGCGAATTCGTGAGCGTAAACAGTCTAGGACGTCCGCTAGATGTGAAATCTGGAGGTGCTCAAATGAAAAATGCATTAGGACAGCTGGTAAAGGTGACCGGCATCCCTTAAGGACAGACTACACTCAAGCATTCTGTGGGTGCAAAGAATCACTCCCCTATTAAGTGCTTGTGGTCTCTGCAGGACATTGATCAAATATGAATGGTGAATTTCACACAAATTGGTCGCAGGTGGCCTTTTAAGAAGGTTTACAACTGGCCACAATGCTCCCGAAGGAAAATCGTGATAAAATCGTAGCTTGATGGATGCCAAGAACATGCGCATACACACTGAGAAACTAGAAACCATTAGTGTTCAACAGACTCAACACATCAGAATGCTCTAACCACTGTGGTCCCATGATAATTCACAGCAGACACTCTGTGTCCTCTTTTCCTTCCTTCACTTCTCCAGAGTTGCTCTCATCCTCTCCCCCAATCTTTCCTCCTCCTCCTCCATCATCCACTCCTCTGTGCCCCTTCAGTTGTCTGTTCCTTTTGTCCACCCAGTCGTTTCTTCAAGTGCTTCTTACAGAGCGAGCAGCCCTCTTCTCTTGGCTATTATCATCATCAGCCTCAACGCTCCTAATTCAACTTCCCGAGCCTCTTACCAAGAAAACAACTAGGGATCACTGTCCAACCTTTTGTGCACCCTTCTTTACTATCTTCGTTGTTTCTCCCTCCTTGCACCTGTGACTAGAGATGCGCTGATCGTTCGGCCACCGCCCAAAACCTGCCGGTTGTCGGCTGATGAGCAGTGACCGGCTGATCGGTCTCATATTCATCCTGAATCTGATTTTATTTCTGGTCAAATTTACACACATCTGCCGTATGATGACTTTACATGGTGAAAACAGTGGCACAGAAAACATGTTAGATAAAGTGGGATTGAGTTTACTGCAAATCATTTTCAGTTGGATTTTATTTGTCCAGTAACCTGGGGTGCTTCTGTTTAGAGAACTCTTTGAGTGAGAGTGAGAGACTGTAACTGTAAATATTATATTATTAACATACACAATTTAATTTAAATTTCCAATGAAAGGAAAATTACAATTACAACAATGATTGTGTTTGTTGTCAATTATTGTTTTTTTTTAGAAAGAAAGAAAATTGGAATCGGCAGTCAGCCTGAATTGCACTGTCCTCTCACATATCTTTCAGGATGTGATTGTACTTCATGTCAACTGTAAACATTTCCTCCAGCCTTCTTTCCCTCCTCTCCTCCTCTCTCCTGACCCGTTTAGCCCTCTTATGTCACTGCTCCAGCCACAGAGATGATAGCATACCCTGTCCCATTATTCATGAGGCAACACTCGTGAGTTCATATTTCAAAACAAACTGGCAATACATGTCAACCTAAACCCCCCCCCCTGACCTCACCTCCCCCCACTTGTTGTCTCCCCTCCTCATTCCTTGTCGTGTCTTTTCTGGCCTCTCTCCTCCTCTCTCTTCTGCACCCATCAATCCTCCCCTCCCGATTCCTTCCTTTGATTTCCTCTTCCTCTATTCTTCCCATCTGCCCATCTTCTTTTGCTTTGTCTCCGCTTTTCTTGTCTCGGGGAAAGGAGAACCCTCCTCTTCCTCTTCCTTCAACACTACTATAGCCTCTGAACCCTCTGTTATTCTCTTCTGTCTTTTCCTTATTTCTCTCTCTCTCTCTCTGACTCTCAGAAGACCTACCAGCTAAAAGGTGTGAAGGAGGAACTAAGTGCTTTCTCCTGTCTATAAACAACGTCCTTTATGCCTGCATGGCTCTGGGCCTGCCCGACTGTGGGAGGGAAAGAAGGGAAACATCTGCAGAGATTTATCTATTGCTCAATCTCTTTGTCTCAAATTTGCTTGCGCTCTTTCCCACCTGTGAAGCGAAAGGATAGCCAGCAGCGGACCTGAGAAAAGAACAATAAAGAGGGAGCAGTGAGACGAGAAATCCTAACAGAATATAGTTGACAGGGGATGAAGGGACAGCACCAAGCACTTCAGCACATAGTTTAATCAGAGATATATTGAATGGCCGGGCCTTGTGAAGTCAAGCGAAAAACGGTAAACATAGTTATAATTAATGAACGTGTCATCTTTTTTTGAACTCATGACCTGAGAAATCCTCGTCCTGGAGAAGACTTGCATGCATTAAAAAGATTTGCTCTTCTGCAAACAAGTCAAATGGGTGGATCAACACTGTATAAGTAATCCGGTTATAGCAATATTACTAGTCTGAAAGGTTATTTGTACCTCTCAACGGAAATGTAACAATTGCCTGAGGATGTCTGGGCTCTAGATTGACGCTGGAGGGTAGGACTAAGACATATAGTCAGCAACGTATAAAGTATATCATGGGGGGTTTTTTTTTCACATTAAGGGGATCTCCTGGGTTCTGCTTCAGGCATACATGAAGGCTTGGACCTTGAACTGAAGGATTGCTGTAACAATAGTCAAGAATAATAAACAAAACAGAGACATCGTAACAACTGTTTGTGGGTCTTTGGAGCCAAGAAGGCCGGAGCTGGATATAAAACACAACGCCATGGTTTTGAGACTTGGATGCTCATCAATGCAGCAATATGACTTCACTAAATGAAAAATAAATGTGTTATAATATTATAGTTGAATAGCATAAAAGTTAAATTATAATAATTGTGGGGTTTGTGAGTGCACAGTGTTGAATGTGCTGCAGACGTTTCATCATTAACATCTTCACCCAGAAGGGCACCAAGTGCAGCAGGAAGAGACAATGTATCAGTCAAACCGCTCATCTCCCCCCAGCCACAGTCCCTCTTCACCTTTCCCTCTACCAATTCTCTTCCCCAAACCACAGAGGGCACGTCTTATCTTATTTTCTTCTCCTTTTTTCTCTCTGTATCTCACTCTCTCCCACTTAATCTCTGTGCATCTCTATCTCACTCTGCCTATCTATCTCTGTATGTGCTTCAAAGGCTGGTGCCACTGCATTGGCTCTTCTGAGCATTTATTAAAGTGCTTCTCATGGCTCAGTCCTCTCCATGTTCACCTGACCCTGAAGCATTGTAATCCGTTTTCTCTCTCTCTCTCCCTCTCTCCCCCTCCCTCTCTTTCTCTCCCTCCCCCTCCCCACCAGGTGATTTACACACGGTACCCATTTGTCAAGGAGAGCGGGTGGTTTGAGCTATCGCTATGGTAACTCAGTAGCCTGACTGACGGCCTGTCATTTGGGTGTCGACCATCGGCCAAAGAGAAGCCTGTAATCATTTCCCTAGAGATGGATGGGATGGCACAGTGTTGTACTCGTAGGAGAGAGACAGAGAGAAAGAAATGCGAGATTGAAGTCGGTGGCAATATATATTAATTCATGCAACACCTGCAAATGGAAGAAGTTGCTCAGAAATGTTTCTGCTCCGCTACACTTTTGTAAGGGTGCAGCAGATACTCAAACATGACTACGTTTGAATTTCAATATAAATGGGTTACCGTCATCATAATGAATTTAACAAAATCCACCAGACATCATGTTCCTCCTCCATACCTGCTGTTTCACCTCCTTCCTCCATCTCCCACCCCCACCCTCTCTGTTACTCTGCATTTAGGTGGGAAGTGGCTTTAAAAAAAGAAAGAAAAGCCAAACTCGCAACAATGGAGCTTAAAATTGTGAGTGAAGAGAGAAGAGGGGGAATGGAGAGAGACTGAGGTTGGGCTAGTATTGCAGTTGGCAAAACAATGTATGCCTCTTCAATTTTGGAACAGGAAGTAACTG